>OU892278.1:68540058-68908795 GCA_917834065.1 Ceutorhynchus assimilis
GCCTTTCTTTTACATGCTGCTCTGTATAATTGCGGTAATTGCATCTGCGAGCAAAAAGAGCAAATTTTGACGGGCGTCACGTGATCATTTATCTTTTTTTCACGTGAAATCTGTCAAATTTTGCTCATTCTGCCCGTAGATGCAATTATTGAACTCAGCCTTAAGTCTACGATAATGTCAAAACGTATTGCGACAAAGGAACTTTTCGAAATGATTGACGTGTCATAATAGTAAATTTGACAGATAGACAATACATCTAACGTCAGTAGAAAATTAATTGGTTGACAAATGACGTTTACTTAGTACATTATTTATCTGTCAACTGCCAACAATTCCAGGATTAAGGTCAAGTTATTTTTTGTTAAAGACGCACATATTGTTTGTACTTTGCTTTACAAATCTTTCTTTCGGATTTTGATGTCTTCATAATTTACTCATCACCGTTAATACCATCAACGTTAATTTGATTCATCATTTTACAATGTTGCCGTTGGTTTCGGGATTTGAAGGTTTCATCTCCAATCTGTGTCAAGTTTTTCCGAATACCTTTGACTTTCACGATATTTTTTGACGCAGATACAGATACATGAATGCAGCCGAGAATGAACAGTATATTGCAAGATTTTAATCAAATTATGTGTACAGGGTTCTTCGTTATAAATGTCACCCCCCTCTATCTTTTTTATTTGACATTTTAGAAAAAAGTGTCCCAAATAAAAGTTTTATGATTGAAATTAAATTTTTTAAAACACTCACTTTCGCATATACAGGGTATTTCAGAAAAGCTGGTCGTGCTCCAAATTTCTTATTTCAAATAGAATATCCTGTACTATATTATTAGATATTCGGATTCTACGTAAAATTCTGAGCAGATTTCATGTAATATACCCTATACTTAAGTTCAACTGTTTTGCAAATATTGACATTTGAAAATTGACTTTTTAGCAACTGTCTATATTTGATTGAACAGTCTCTCATATTCGGCTACAAAAATTGTGAAATAGCTATTTATACAATAAGTTACGAAATGAGCGTCTTTTAGGCACGCGACGTGAAAATTGACCAACGAGGCAAAGCCGAGTTGGACAACACGTCGAGTGACTAAAAGACATCGTTTCGTAACGTATTGCATACAAGATTTTTTCTACTGGCCTTTTATAATAAAAAAACACAATTTTATTTCATGTGAATAAGTCGATCAAGCCCAAAATCTTTGTTACCTGCTTTTGCTTGACACCTGATGCGAATTTTTTTCAAGATTCGACATCAATAATTAAAATCCTGGAAAGTAGGTAACAACAAAAAGTTCTGTTTTGAGTAGCCCAAACGTTCAATTCAATAATTTAATTTTTAATATTCATAATAAATACAGATCAAAATTCAAATCTGTGTTTAGTGTGTTTTTTTATTTCTGAACAATGAATGACACTTTTAGGCACTAGTGCTTAAAAATCACTTTTACGCACCTAAAAGTCACTTTTACGCATACAAAAGTCACTTTTACGCACTGAGTGCCTAAAAGTAACTTTCACGCACTCAGTGCTTAAAAGAATGTCGTTTTGAAACTAAAATGACAATCGAAAAGTTGTTATTATGAAACGTCAGTAGAAAATAGTTATTTTCCTAACAAGTGCGCAAAGTGTTACTTTTCCGCACGCAAACACAGTTATACGAACGACGCGAAGCGGAGTTCGGATACGTGTTTGCGTGCGGAAAAGACACTTTGCGCACGTGTTAGGAACTAAATTTTTCCTACGAGCTTCATATCAGGTAGGTAATAACAAAATTTTTTTAAAAAAAAAACGATAATTTGTTTAATTATTTTTAATTAACTTGAAGGGAACCTATGCATTTATCAAAAAATTACATAACAAAAAAAAAGAACAGAAAATCCTCGTCAGAGCTGTTCATCTTAAAGCGTTTAAATTTGATGAGAAAGTTTGTAGATTTTTGCATATGAATAGAGAACAAATCTGATGTGTCAAAGTTAATTTATAATTGGTGTTTGTATAGATGTTGGCTGATATAGAAATAGAGGAAAAATTTGTCATCATGTGTCAAAGTCGACAGGTGCACTTATTGTTGCTTGACAATTATAATTACTTTTCGGCACTCAGTGCGGATAAGGCCTGTATCCGCACTGAGTGCGGAAAAGTGTAACTTTGAGCCCGGAAATGCGTGCGGAAAAGTACTACTTTGCGCACGCTCGTAGGAAAATACTATTTTACTACTGATTTTGTGAACCATTCTACCTATACAGGTGAAAGCTGAAGGTAAAATTTGAGGTACTTGGTTTCTCTACTAGTATTTTTAAAATTTCTAGAACCAAATATGTTGGAGACGGCTTAACCAATTATAGACAAACCATATAGTTTCGGAATCTGGAAATTGTGCTCTTCAAGAATATAGAACCAAATATAGGGCATCTCATTTGAAAAAAGCTGAAAGCATGCAACATTTCACATTTCTGACATTCAATTTTTGTTTCTGACCATGGATTCTAAAAATTTAGCCAATAGGGCATGTCCATGTGACGTCACAAATGAGTTTGACAATCGCCCTGAGGTAAAACAAATCATTTTTTAACATTGGTGTAGATTAGGCCGGTTATCTTTTATGCGGTTTTCACAGCTTTTTGCAAATTTTTGTGTTATTTTGTAAAAAGTAAAGTGTTTATGTTCCAGTCTATGTGGTCTTTTATCCAGAAGTTTGCTAGGTTTTTCTATAATGGATTAAATTCAGGGTTTTTTCAACAAAAATCAGAACCAAGTGTCACAAGAGCAAATATATAAGTATAGTTACTCTATAATTCAATCTATTTTTCTGTCAGATCTTCTCTTTTAACAACATTAATCAATATTTCACTTCTTTCTTGAGCTAACAAATCAAACCTCCCATTGTTATTTAAATTTTATGGAAACCTATGGAAAGATATTGTATCCCTTGCGCTATACTGCCATATTTAACAACTAAACAAACTCTAGGCATGTCCAAGAAACTTCTGGACCACACAAAAGGTATTTAATTTAAAAAATCTAACTAAAAACCTAAAAAACCACTGTAAATATATCTTTGTTTTACCTCAAGGCGACTGTCAATAGTGTCAAACTGTCAGATCGTGTACATGCCCTATACTATAATACTGTACAACTTTTGTATTTACACCTTTCATCTACTTGTAGAGGTATAGGTGGGGTATCAATATATAAAAAAACACCCTGTACTTGAACAATAACTTAAAGTGTGTTTTTTTTTTAAAGATAATTCCCCAAGTCAAAAATTTAGTAACTATATGTTGGCAACACAAGCCTTTTCTACTAAAAAATTTGAAACCATTGACAATTTTACATTGTATTGCCAACATAATGTCATTTTGACTTTTATCTTTAAAAAAAAAAAAACACAGTTTATTACCTATATAAAGTCAGAATTTGTAAGATTATCCACCTTTTGTCAATTCGCCTTTCAACAGGAATTAGTAATGCTAATTTACCAAACTAGTAATATATTGTGATAAGTTATTCAAGTACAAACGAGTGGAAAAACTAATTTCAAGTGAATGTCTTACTAACAGTTCAACAGTATATTGGTGAGTACATGGCTGCGGAACTCGCTGCGCTCGTCCCGCAGTTGTCCACCTATGAGTTCCGCAACCATCCACTCGTTTGTACTTGAATAACCATCTATTTATCAATATGTTGTTTAATTACGATACTAAACTGACTCACTCAAATGTGCGTTATGCTCATTAGTTTAAAAATTACACGTTTCAGGTGAATGTCTTACTTGCGCTCGTCCCGTAGAGGTCCACTTATGAGTTCCGCAACAATCTACTTATTTGTACAAGGTATTTTTTTTAGACAGGGTGTCCCAAAAAGATACCGACAAACTTCAAGGGGTCGTAGGGGACATCAAAACAAACCGTTTTGTTTATATAAACATATGTCCGCAAATGAGCCATTTGGGCTGTAGAGCAAAAAAACTGTTTGCTATCTAGTTTTATTTTTCGCAATAATTAAATCGCTGCTTACTTATTAATTTTGCTTTAGTAGCAAATAAATTATGGTTCACAATAATTGTTCAACTCGCGACCTCTTTGGAATATTCCGGGAATAGCTTCTACATGGGTACAACTCGCCAGATCCTTGCTATCAGATCTTCCTCATTACAAACAGGTGTTTCGTAGACTAAACTTTTCAGTCAATGACCCGACGGTGTAATTTTTGCATTGAAGTAAATGGTCTACATTTTGAACAATTATTGTAAACCCTAATTTATTTGATAATAAAGCAAAATTAATAAGTAAACAGTGATTTAATTATTGCGAAGAATAAAAGTATCAAACAGTTTTTTGGCTCTACAGCCCAAATGGCTCATTTACGGACATATGTTTATATAAACAAAAATGCTTGTTTTGATGTCCCCTACTACCTCTTAAAGTTTGTCGCTATCTTTTTGGGACACCCTGTATATTGACACCTCACCTACAGTCTTTACCTTCACAGGTAGAAGAAAGGTGTAAATACAAAAGTTGTACAGTTTTGACTGAATTTTTAGAAACCATAGAATTAAATATAGCGCATTCCATTTGAAAAAAGCTGAAAGCATGCAATATTTAACATTTCTTACATTCAATTTTTGTTTTATGACCATGGATTAATTAATTAAATTTAGCTAATACTGTACATACATCTTTTGTATTTACACCTTCATCTACCTATACAGGTAAAGGCTGCAGGTGGGATGTCAATATATATAAAAAAACACCCTATACATAATCTCATTGATTTTTTTTTTAAATTTAAAGTGGAGGCAGTTGCCCCCCCCCCCCCATTGTATCTGCCACTGGTCCAATATACGAAGCCTACTTTTGAATTCTAACTGAGTTAACTAAATTTGTTAAGTTAACTATATCCTCAATATTCTTATTATTGTGTAATTTGTATGAACCTCAGAAGAGCAAGGTTCGGAACAATTTGCATGAATCTCATTTTAAAATTCGATTAAATATTATAGTGTTAAATAGTTTTTAGTTATTTATACACCAAGTGAGTTAAATGAATGTTTATTCATGAGAAGAAAGTTTAACCCACGAGCCCTAGCGAGTGGGTTAATTTTCTTCGAATGAATAAACATTCATTTAACTCACGTGATGTATACAAAATTTTATCCCATTTTGTGGAAATTTGAAAAATAAAGTACAAGGAAAAATTCGAAGAGTGAGTTAAAAATATTTTAAATCACTGAGGTGTGAGATGTTTAGTTGGGCATAGTGACTTAAAATGCCGAGAGTGAGTTAAAATCTTTTTAAATCACTGAGGTGATAAACGTCTACTTACCTTCACTGTTATGCGTTCAATAATGACATTTTTAAACGTCAAAATGGGATAAAATAATAAATATCAATGTCCGCCTTCACTGCATAACGCGAAGCACTGTTAATTTTTAAGCAAATGACTTGATATTTTAGAAAATAAAAGCGTACTTTTAGCTATAAATATTTAATAAAAATTAAGCAAATTTCAATCCACTGATACTAGAAAATAATGTTGTATATTAAATTAGCGAGCTTTCTAGGTGATAATGTAAGTATAAACATTTTTTTTTTTGGGCCACCAGGAAAAAATCCACAAAGTGTTCAATAGAATTTTCATGTGCTCGAAATCATCTATGATGTAAACACACTCATTTACATTGTTTCTCTCAGTATAAACCTAGTGACCCAAAGAAAAATTAAATAATGTAAAACTTTGCTATACTGAATCATAAAATTCTAACTTACCTAAATGTGTAAATAGTGGAATAGGTTCTACACATAAATATATTATATAAACTTTGTTCCGATAATTTTTTACATTTTTTAGGTTAATTTTTTGCTAATGTTATTAATATATTGTTGTTGACAATGTGCGTAAGAAAAAACAGGGATACATTTTCAAAAAAAAACATAACAGAATAGGATAATTGACTATAGTTAATTGATTGTTTTTATAATTTGTTTGTTAGCAACAAACTTGACAATTTATTGATTTTATTAATTTGTGTTTTTGTTATATTCATTTTTTTGTTAATTATCGGTACTAAGTTTGGATTCTGCTTTTTGGGGCGTGAATTTCTTGTTAATAAATAAATTGTCAATTTGTCTGTCTTACATTTTTATCTTAGATTTTTATAAACTATCAGTTGACACCAATATTCGACATCAACTTTGAATTTAATGCCTGATTGAAAATTCCAATTAAATTTAATCTTCGGTTAAATTCAAAGTTGGTGTTAAATGATAACTTGTGAAAATCTTATAAAAAAGATAGAGGGGGTGACATTTATAACCAATAACCCTGTACTTATTAACTGAAAATAGCAAATTTAAACAAAAAATCACGTGACTGAAAACGGTCTCTCATTGGCTAAAGCCGATATTCATGCGCTTGTTGCCACATTAGAAATGCCCAAATATTTTAGGATCATTGTACTAGGTAGCAAGAGTTTACCGATTATACTTTATCCTTTATTTTTGTATAACATAGTGGAGAACAAAATAGGTTTTAGTACAGTGACTCTATAAACTTCTTAGGGCCAAATTATGGATCAACTGGTAAGTGCCTGGTTGTTACCTAGCAGGTACTTTCTATTCTCTAGTGAATCCGCCCACCCGCCATGTTGTTACAAATTTAAATATTTGTAGTATAGCTGTAATATGGCGTTTAAAGGAAATTGATTAATGAAACAATGTCTTTAGGTCAAATTATTTGAATTTAGGACATTTTGATTTGCATAACTTATTTACTAATATTGTGATAAGACGAATTATTCTTGGAATGTGGGATTTTACATAACCTACTAGAGGTAACTTTTTGATTTCAGTGTTGCCAACTTGAAATTTAAGTAATAAGATATTCGATACGTCAATCTTCAATGGCACCAATAGAAGCTTACTTACATGGCCTACTAATGGCCATTTGTACCAGATCATTTTAAGGACGCCTTAGCGATAAGTATTTCTTAAAATGACATTTTTACATGGAGAAATGTCACTTGGAATACTAATCACTGAGGCTTCCTCAAGAGTCAAGGTGCAAACAACCATAAGATATGAAATTTATTGAGTTCCGGTGTTGGCAACTGTAAAATTTTAACACCAAAATATTTGACAAGTTAAACTTCAGAGTCGCCAACTACAAAAAAATCTTTCTCTTTTCATCTCAGTGACTCTAATGGCGAATTATGGAAATATCAATGTATTTAAGGTTAGGAGCATGAATTACATCTTTTTTAAAAATGGATCGTTTTCAACTAAAAACTAAGAAAAAAAAAGCGAATATTCCCAGGTAATCCTCAATTTATAAAATCTGTTTGTTTTTAAAGATAATTCCCCAAGTCAAAAATTTAGTAACTATGTTGGCAACACAAGCTTTTTCTACATAAAAAATTTGAAAGCATTGACAATTTTACATTGTATTGCCAACATAATGTCATTTTGACTTTTATCTTTAAAAAAAAAAACGCACTTTACAATTAGGCTCTCCAAACCACGTGATTTTTCAATATGGCGACTGTGGCAAATTTGACGTTTTTTTGTTTATCTTGAGTTAACTTGGAATATTTTCAAGCTAATTACAGTTTAATTTGTTATGATATACTATTTCGAGATGAAGAGTGAATATTTAAAGACTTAAATGCAGGAAAATCGGGATGTGGGCAAACAATAAGTCTGTTTGACATTTGTTTACATTTTGACCTAGTTTTTACAGCAATGAGCAATTGAAGGCCTACAAAAGCTTAGATTCTTACAAGTATTTCGCATATGGCTTTATTTTAGATGCAGTAACAGTGGTACTGAATAATTTCTACGTTTTAATTGGAAAAATTTGAAAGGTTGAATACTGAAAACAACCTGACATCATCCTTGTTGAAACGCCTTCTAAAATCAACTACAAGACACCTTTGTGGCATTTTTAATTAGATTTTTTTTAATTAAACCCTTATAAAGTCAATAAAATAAAAAAATAAATACGATTTAGTCACAAAACAACCACACAATGCACTTTAAAAAGCATTAAATTCTGTACTGTCATATACGGAATAAGGAACTTCCGCCACAGTCGCCATTTTGGAATAGTTTTGACAGGTCGTTGGAATGCCTAATTAACCAAACTTAGCGAATTTGAGGTTATGAGAAAGAAAGTAAAATAAAATTTTAATACCAACATATTTAAAACGTCAAACTTTAGAGTCGCCAACATCAAGAAATTTATTTAGATTATACATGGCCTGCTAGAGATAACGTATTGGGTTTCAGTATTGCCAACTGTTCCAAGTAACCAAGGCACGTCAAACTTCAGTGTTGCCAACAGAAATAAAGTTATTTACATGAACTATTAAGATATGTAGTTTATTGAGTTTCAGTATTGCCAACTGAAAAATTTTAGTATGTACCAAAATATTAACACTGTTAAGTGTTCAGTAATACCAACTGCAAGAAAATTATTAAATTTTTTAATGGCCTACTAGGATATGTAATATATTGAGTTTCAGTGTTGCCAAACTTCAAATTCTCGGTAGCATGACATTTGACATATCAAGTTGCAGTAACATTAATTATTGAAATTTGATTTTTCCAAAATGACTTTGCTACACATTTTGCCTCCTAACTTTTCTTAATTTCAATCCGACCTTAACGTAATTGAGCTTGAATGAAAGTTAATTAAATATTAAACAGTTCAAGGAAGATTCAAGAATTTTCCCTCAATTTTTTCCTTTCAACTTTCGTTCATTCCAAGGTCTTGAATTTTCAATCAAAATTGAATCTGAAAGAAAAACACAGAAAATTTATAAAATCGGGCAACAGCGCTTAAAAAAAAATTAATAACATTCCCCAAAAAATATTTAAGAAGCCACGTTGTCAAATTACTGTTTTCTCTCTTATTTTGACTAAAAATGGGATTCGTTTCATTTCCACCATTGCCATGTTGCCAGATTTTATTTCCAGGCGAATGTAAAAACAGTGTTGCTAAGCCGATAATGAATTTCCAATATAAATAATGGCTTTTACAAGTAAAGAGAAATTTGGAGAAAAAAAAAATGTCCAGAATCCGTATACAGGGTGTCCCACCGAGAACCAAATCGATCTACATATATGTGAAAAACTGTTTGCAGAAAATTTTTGAAAATTTGACAATACTCGAATAGTAATGGGGGCAACTCGGCTAAAATATTTTCAAGATGGTGGCTCTCTGGTCCGGTTATACCGGAAGTAGACGTACACTTGTTTATTTTAAATGAGACACCCTGTATGTGATTGCATATTTGGATTCTACGTAAATTCTAAGCAGATTTTATGGGATATACCCCATACCTAGATTCAACTATTTTGGAAATATTGACAGTTGAAAATTGACTTTTTTGCAACTTTGACAGGCTGTAAATCTTAAACGGTTAATTTTGGAGGAAAACCGATCTTACATTCTTGTCTTAGATTTTCATAACCAATTTTGAATTTACTTCGTGATTAAAAATTCTGGGTAAATTTAATCTCTTGTTAAATTCAGAGTTGGTGTCAAATAGTTTATGAAAATCAAGGTTAAGAATGTAAAATCGGTTTTGCTGTAAAATTAACCGTTTAGGTTTTACACCTTGTTAAAGTTGCAAAAAAGTCAATTTTCAACTGTCAATACAGTTGAACATAGGTAAAGTCTGTTTTTTTTTCAAAAGATAAAAGTCAAAATGGCATTATGTTGGCAGTACAATGTAAAATAATTGTCAATTCTTCCAAATTTTTTATGTAGAAAAGACTTGTGTTGCCAACATAGTTACTAAATTTTTGACTTGGGAAATTATCTTTAAAAAAAACAGACTTTATACGTAGAATCCGAATATTCAATAATATACAGGGTATTCCATTCAAAATAAGAGAGTTGTGAAAAATTCTGTATATGCGAAAGGCAATTTTTCAAAAAAATTAATTGCAACTATAGAACTTTTATTTGGGACACTTTTTTCTAAAATGTCAAATAAAAAAGATAGAGAGGGGGACATTTATAACCATTAATCCTGGTTGGGTTCGTTTATTACATCTGCGAACAAAAAAAGCAATTTTTGACGGACGTCAGGTGACCACTTATCTTTTTTGACGTGTTAAATCACGTGATATTTGTCAAATTTTGCTCGCAGATTTAATAAACGAACCCAGCCTCTGTACTAGGTGTCAAGTTATAAAATACCACCACTTGTAATTTTTTTATGCATAATCAAAAATAAAAAAGTTACAGGGGTGGTACTTTATAACTTAACACCCTGTACTTAAATATAATTCAGTGAGGAACTGGAAAAATCGCACTAGTTAAGTAATGTTCAATATACAAAGCACTCATAATAATTCAGAATCCAATTGATTAATTAGAAAATCACAAAAGATACACAATACCCTCATAAGAATGAATGTAAACAAGAAACGATTGTGCAACAAGATGGTGGCAAATAAATTAGTCCCTCAATTGTCATTACTGTCTTGTATAAAACAGTTGAATTTTCCTGAGAATTTTCCTCAGAAAATTTAAAACTATATTTGAATATTCTCAAATATTTTAGATTCTTTTCAACGTTACTTTGTTACAATGTTGCCCTTAATTTGGGAATTTAGGATTTAATAAGGTCCAATCTTGGAAGTTTTTTCGGGATTTTGGTAATTTCGGAATTATATTAATGAAGATATTCCTTTTTATCGATTATTTTACTCATCTCTATACCTAAACATAAACATACTCGAAATTTAATAATTTTTTGTTTTGTTTTTCTTATCTTTTCACTGCAAAGCCATACCTGATAGATAAGAAAAAGTAAATACAATATAAACGTTATTTTGATTTGGTTTATATACGCTAAAAATAACGGTTGGGTGTTGATGATAACAAGTTTTAATTAATAATGTTATTTAACATATAATTGCAATTCTTCAAAGTCTAGACTATAAGCTGTAAACCAATTTAACGCCAAAACAACAACAACAAATTTAACTGTTAGGTTAATGTCACCAACATGTTTCCAACTTTTTGCTGGAACAAACCTATACGTATAAATAATCCAAACAATGATTTAATTAATTAATAATTAAATTTCGAATAATGCAGTAGGTACCATTGACCGTGAACCGATGTAAACGATTCACCTTTTTTACCCCCCTCTTATAGCGTCGCCGGTACTACCGTTAGGAACGTCCACCAGGTCACTTGTATTCGTACTCATTTTCCATCCGGGTACCACTTCAAAATCAACGATGGAAATTTTTTTAATGTTGTACGCCGTTTTTGTAACTATTTTGTTGCTTTTTTACGTGTTTTTCGATGTGAATTACTTCATAAGGATTGCTGCTACCATTCTGTGGGGGCGAGTATTTGATAAAACTAAAAATGTTGATGAACAAACCGAGATTTATGGTAAGCATTAGTACCATTCATAGTATTATAGTAGGCCATAATTCTTTGACACATGTTATTCGATGACTTAATGATTAGTACCACATTCCAGAAAAATCCTTATGAGTGATAATATCGAGCTGGTTTTCTTTTTAGGCATTTGTACAACGCAAGACGTCGACATTTTTTTCAAACACATGAACAATGCGCGTTTCGTCAGAGATTTGGATTTTGCCCGTTTCCATTTCTACGACAAAACCGGCATCTACGCGGAAATTGTTAAAGCTAAAGGACACGTGCTTCAAACCGCTTCCAATATCCGATATAGACGGACTATACCTTTGATGAGGTCTTACAAAATTACCACAAAGGTCAGTGAGTTGTATATTGTATATAACATACTCTGAGTCACCCTGTATAATTGAATTACTTAATCAAATTAATTCTTTCAATTTCAGATCGTTTTCTGGGACGAGAAAACGCTATTCATCGAACATCAGTTCATCACTTTAGCTGATAATTTTATTAGTGCGGTGGTACTGAGCAAACAAAGTACCATTGGATTGGACGTACCGAAAATAATGAGCAAGTTGAACGGTAAAGATGTTTCTTACAGGCCCACTCCTCCTCCCGAACTCGAAGACTGGCTCAAATCGAATGAAAAGTCCAGCAAGAGATTGAGAATGAAGAAGTCTGACTAAGGAACATCTATAATTTATGTTTAAGCAGTAAAAATAAGTCCAAAATTGACTTGCCATTTAAAACCCCTATATAGAGGCTAATAAATATTTATTTCACCAAGCATGGCCTGTAAAATGTTTATTTTGTACTCGCTTTGTGCTTTTTTCAATTTTGAAATACGCATTTTCCTGTAAAAAAATACCACAGCAAATAATAATCTCATCCTTACTACAGGGGCCTCAATCTTGGAACAGCGGACTTAGGGGAGTAGCGTTCCCGGAAGAACGAGTGTTCCATCTTTGTTACTTATATTATCATTTGTATATCATTGAGAAAGACGGAACGCTGCTCTCCAGGTTCAAGAATAAGGACCCAGGAGTCAGGGGCGGATACAGGCCTTTTGAAAAGGGGGTGGGGGGGAAGGGCAGTTTAAGTTAAATTATGCCAGATTGGATTAGTTTGGGTTAGTTTTGGCAGCGCATTGTATAATATAAGGTTTTTCGAAGGAATGACCCATAAAAATATGGGAATGGAGGAACTATTTAGGTGAATAAGGTGTTTTTAAATAGGTAGGTACCGGAGCTGTCAAAGATACTTTTGAAAAGTATCTAGTTACAAGATAAGTTACTTTTATAAAAAGTATCTGAAGTTACTTTGGGTATTGAGTTACTTATTAAAAAAAGGATGTTAAATACGTATCTTAAGTTACTTTTCAAGATATTTAATAAGATACTTATTAAGATATTTTATTATTATTTCCGAATAGCAGGCGGAAAAACCGTTTAAGCTATTGCTGTTTTTGGTCCACAAGTTCAAAAACAAGATTTTTCATAGTTTGAAAATCCCAAATTCGAGAAGGTTCAATTCTTCTCGAGTTTATTGTAGGATTTGCAAACCAATACAGCTTCTTATATCGGTGGATTGCTCCACATGAACACTGTTTTCTTCAAATGCGAAAAAACCATTGTCGACAATATTTTTCTTATAAACAGGAATCGGGATATCATGACTTTTCTTGTACATAGTACTTCAAATTTACTGGCCAAACATATCTTAATATATGCTCTGTTCCAACCGACAATGGAACCGTTCCAGAACCAGTAATTTCCAGTTGCCAACCCATTTTTCATAAGTTGAACGTTAATCATACTTGACAAATGAATTGATCCACTGGAAATTACCGTTTCAGAACGGTTCTCGTGTCCATTGGAACAGAGCCAACTCGCAGATATCCCGTAAGGCATTGGTTCTCACAGGAGTCTCTGACAGTTTGCAACCTCTGTCAGAAACAATCTATCAGGTGGGGGATTCACATCCTCTAGTCGCAACCTATCGTCCCGAATATCCCATTGCCTTTTTACGGGTGAGTCGGGACGATAGCTGCTCAATGTCAAAAGCTTGAACGTTCCTTTTAAAAGTGCGTTAAGCACTCGAGTCGCTCATAGTGCATCCCCCTTTCCCCTGATGCACTAAAGGCCCCCTCACTTTTCTTATGCAAAATGGCTTTCGGCCAATTTTTTAAAAAATTTAGTATGTTGTAGTCCCTGAGGTTCTGAACAAATGTCTCCATGGGCCCAATTCGATCCTATGTTCAGTTTCCGAGATATCGGTGCTCAAAGTTGGACAAAGGGGAATTTAAAAAAAAATTCCTATAATCTTAACAATAGCCTGTAATAATTAAATCCTTACTTTTCTAATAGACATATTATATGAGAATTTCGCTTATAGTATGATCTTTCAAATGTGTAATTCATTTTTTATACACGGTGAACCAAAATACTTATATAGAGGTTTATTTTATTACAATTCAGAAGAATGCAAAATTATCCAATACCATTTTGGACCGATGTTCTGTATCTTGAAAACAAACGGCCAGATTTTCACAAAACTTTGTCATTTTTCTTTGGCTATCAATACATAAAAAATATCACAATTTTGTAATAATCTGGCCGTTTGTTTTCAAGATACAAAACATCGGTTTAAAATGATGGGCGATAATTTTGCATACTTTTGAAATGTAATAAAATAAACCTCTATATAACACTTTTAGTTCGCCGTGTATAAAAAATGAATTTCATATTTAAAATACCAAACTGTAAACAAAATTCTCATATAATAATTTTATCAAAAAAGAAGGGGTTTTATTTATAATAGGCTATTGTGAAGATTATAGGAAAATTATTAAAATTCCCCTTTGTCCAACTTTGAGCATTGATATCTCGGAAACTGGACATAGAATCGATTCGAGCCTTTGGAGACATTTGTTCAGAACATCAAGGACTACAACATACTAAATTTAAAAAAAAATTGGCCGAAAGCCATTTTGCATAAGAAAAGTGATGGGTTGCAAGAAGCCCTTGGTAATGTTAATATTAAAAAAATATTGTAATATCTGAATTTTGTGTTTTGGAGTGACTCCGAGGAGCTCTAGAGCAACACGTTCGCTGTAACTTGAGGTATAAAAGTATATATACAGTAAATGACGGCATTGAAAACATGTACAGGGTGGTCATTTTATGTTGATAACATTTTAAACTGTCATAATTTCTTTATTTTTAAAGTTAATTAAATAAATAAAAAAATATACTGTATGGTTGTTTTCCAAGTTTTGGATAGGATGGACAAAAAACAAAAGACTAATACAGGGTGTCTCACTAAGGTCGGCCAGGTACCATATTATGGAGACCATAGACCTTACGTATAGTTATTTATGCAACAAGTGTGTAAAGTGAAGTGAAGCTTTACGCACGTATTGCATACAAATTTTTTTCTACTACCAATCAAATATGTGTAAAAAAAATAAACTTAGATAAATACTTTAGGCACTAGTGCGTAAAGTATTTTCACTTTACGCACTAGTGTGTGAAGTAATTTACCAGAAAAATATTAAATTGACAGTGTCAAAATCTGTCAGTGACCGCTCTTTACGCACTAGTGTGTGAAGTGAATTACTTTACGCACTAATGCGTGAAGTGAAATTTTACGTCTTCTAAATAGTGCGTAAAGTGAGTACTTTACGCACGGTAGTAGAAAAATAATATTATGCCATTTGGATTTTTCATGAAAATTAGAAAAAACTGGATCTTGAATAAACAGCGCTCTCTAGAAGACGCGGTGGGAACTATCGACCTCGAACGATGTGGTGTTCTTAATAACAATGAAATTCTCTTCCAAATAAACCCAAATTGAATGAGTTTGAATGAGGGGCATGGAAGATACAGCAATTTATAAAAAAAAAATCACCAGCATCCCCCACCCTTATTACTGAAGATACGAAAAAAGCCTAATAACCAAACTGGCGCAAAAATTAATGAACTTTTGATTTCTGTTGTTAAAACAGTATCTTAATATAGCGATTTCTTGAGAAAAGTTGAATTTTTAGCTATATCATCGTAATTGCGCCCCCTAGCGGTCATCCCAGAAACTTGAAAATAATTTCCATCAATTTCTCTTGGCCGATTTAGTGAAGAAAAAAAAAATCCCGAAGCCGTAAGGTCTATGGTTTCCATAATATCGTACCTGGCCGACCTTAGTGGGACACCTGGTATATTTTGACAGTTTTGCACACAAAAACCATTTTTTTAAATGGAACACCCAGTAAATTTCAAGTTTGTTTGTTTCATTTATTCTAACTGCAAATATTGACACAGATTACCTGCAAAGGTAGGTAAGTCGACAGAATTTTCCAATGACTTTTCCATTAGAATCAATAAAACACTTCTGCATGTAAATATAGAGTAAATTGTATAAAAGTGTATTGTATTGTATGTATTGCAATCAGATTGAAACATATTATCAAAGAATTTGAAAACTTACTGAGTATTCCATTCAAAAAAATGCTATTTATGTGCATAACTGTCAGAATATATCAGTCTTTTGTTTTTTGTCTACCCTATCTAAAACTTGGAAACCAACCCTACAGTATGTTTTTTCATTTAAATAACTTTAAAAATAAAGAAATTATGACAGTTTAAAATGTTAGCAAGATAAAATGACCACCCTGTACATGGGCATATGGGCGATGCTTACTGACAGTTTACAAATTATTAGAAACTCTTGAGAACAGAACAGACCTACCATTTACCTATTACCTACTATTTGAACTAGTCTTAAGTATCTTGTTGGGTCGGGTTTGGGTAAACGCCTCAAGGAACTTTTTTTACTGCAATTTTAATACTTTTTGTTAACTTAGATACCTACTTTTCTCAGTATCTAAGAGAGTTTTCAGTATCTATAAGATGCTTTTAACTAAATATCTGAGATACTTTTTGTTTTGGTATCTATAAGATACTTTTCGGTATCCAAGATACTTTTTCAAGATACAAGTTACAGCTCCTTTTAAAAAGTAACTAAAATACTAGATACTTTTGCTAAAAAATAAAAAGTATTTAAGATACAGTATCTTAGATACTATAAAATAACTAAGATACTTTTTTCTGACAGCTCTGGGTACAGAGTGTTTTTTTATATATTGACACCCCACCTAAAGCCTTTACCTTTAGAGGTAAAAAAAAAGGGATAAATACAAAAGTTGTACAGTTTTGGCTGAATTTTTAGAAACCATGGTCAGAACAAAATTTGAATGTCAGAAATGTGAAATTTTGCATGCTTCCAGCTTTTTTCAAATGGGATGCTCTATATTTTATTCTATATTCTTGAAGAGCACAATTCCTCGATTCCAAAAATATATAGTTTGTCTATATTTGATTGAACAGTCTCTCATATATTCGGCTCCAAAAATTGTAAAAATACTATTTTTTTACATTGCCTATTACTGATTTTGTGTAGGTACTGATTTTGTGAATCATTCTACCTATACAGGTGAAAGCTACAGGGAAAATTTGAGGTACTTTAAAGGCTGTAGGTGGGGTGTCAATACATAAAAAAACATTCTGTACATACTTATTATTATAAAGTCAGAATTTGTAAGATTATTCACTTTTTTTCAATTTGCCTTTCAACAGGAATTACTAGGTAGGTACTTCACCAAACTAGTAACATAATGTGACAAGTTATTCAAGTACAAACGAGTGGATTGTTGCGGAATTTATGGGTGGACCTTTGTCATCTATTCATTAATACGTTGTTCAAGTACGATATTAACCTGACTCACTCAGGGCCTATTTTTGATTCAGTTGGGCCCCCAATATCCTATGATGACAATAGGTATACCGGCGGCTCCTCATGGGTTGCGGACATTGGGGGGGGGGGGGGGGGGGGAGGGAGAGGGGATGTCATCTTCTGTTTTTTTAACGAAAATCAATTGTATAATTTTAGGCCGGCTTCACACAACCGGAATGTCTTTCAGAATCCAGAAACAGAATTCAGGATCTGAATTCTGGCAAATTGCCCCACAAATATCTTAAAAACTCCGCGTGCAGTATTCTCCCTTAGTTTGCGGAATTTTTTGAACAGAGTTGATTGCGGAAAGGAAGAAACAGAATCTGAATTCCGGCTGTGTGAGCTTGTATATTTGAAACCTATGGAAAAACATGCATTTTGAATTATCTCAATTTTTCAGATCCGGCATTCAAAACGCTCGCCAGAGTCACTCTGGCAGATCGATATGAAATATTCATAATCTGAAAAAGTCAAAATGTGTGTGCTGCGTGTGCTGTATAGTAAAAATATACAGGGGGTCCCCGTTCAATTGAGGGGACAAAAGAGGAACCATAGAGAAGTAGTTTGAGATAGGACTCCGATGGTCGGAAGTCCGTCATTTCCAAAATACAGGCTGTTGAAATTTAAGCAACCCTCTTTCATATCATCTGAAGGGCTTAACACCAGGCTATTCAAATTTTCAGAGATTATCTATGTAAAATTCGCATAATGCATCCTTATTTTTTACCTGGAACCACCCCAAAAAAACGGGGACACCCTGTATACAATTCTGTACGTTATAAATTCAGATTATGAAAAGACATTCTGGCTGTAGGTATGAAGCCAGCCTAAAAGTCTAATTTCATTTAATTTTCTGAATCAGATACCGGAATATTCGTTTTTTTTTTTGGTGTTTATTTATAAATTGAAATGTTAATTTTTTTTCCTTTCAAGCCTTTCTTTGGGCCCCACTTTACACCGGGCACAAGGCCCGGGTCTTATGTGCCTTTTGGTAAAATAGGCCTGGACTCACTCAAATGTCAGTTATTCTCATTAGTTCAAAAACTACAAGTTTCAGGTGAGTGTCTTATTTGAATAGTTCAACAGTATATTTGTGAGTAGATGGTTGCGAAACTCGCTGCGCTCGTCCCACAGAGGCCCACCCATGAGTTCGGCAATAATCCACTTATTTGTACTTGAACCATAACTTATTATAAAAAGTTAAATTTTGTAACATTATGATTATTCACTTTTTGTCAATTTGCCTTTCAACAAGAATTAGTAATGTTACTTCACCAAACTAGTAACATAATGCCACAAGTTATTCAAGTACAAATGAGTGAATTGTTGCGGAACTTATGGGTGGACCTCTGCGGGACGAACGCAGCGAGTTCCGCAGCCATCTATTTATCAATATGTTGTTTAATCACGATACTAAACTGACTCACTTAAATGTAAGTTATTCTCATTAGTTTAAAAAGTACACGTTTCAGGTGAATGTCTCACTTGAACAGTTCAATAGTATAGCAGAGGTCCAACCATAAGTTCCGCAACAATTTACTTACTTACTTACTTACTTAAAAAATAACTTATTATATGAAGTCAGAATTTTTAAGATTATTCACTTTTTGTTAATTCGCCTTTCAACAAGAATTAGTAATGTTACTTTACCAAACTAGTAGTATATTGTGACAAATCATTCAAGTACAAACGAGTGGATTGTTGTGGAACTTATGGGTGGACCTCTGCGGGACGAGCGCAGCGAGTGCCGCAGCTATTTATTCATTAATATGTTGTTTAATTACAGTATTAAACTGACTCACTCAAATATGCGTTATTCTCATTAGTTTAAAAATTACACCTTTCAGCTGAATGTCTTACTTGAACAATTCAATAGTATATTGGTGATTAAATGGCTGCGGAACTCGCTGCGCTCGTCCCGCAGAGGTCCACCCATAAGTTCCGCAATAATCCACTTATTTGTACAGGGTGTTTTTTTATACAGGGTGAGTTACTTAACGCGCGGTGGTCCATATCTCCTATACTAATGGAGATCGGAGAAAAAACTAAATCCAAAACTTGTAGATAAACATGAGTACTATATTCCTAAATTATTTTCCAGTATACAGGGTGGCCCAATAACTAGTAGTGACACAAAGTTATGTTTTTTTAAATGACTCCCCCTGTACCGGGTGTTCCGAAATTAATGCACCAAATCTTTATAGCATATTCTACGTCGAAAATAAGCCCTAGTTACCTATATAAACATATGTCCGGAAACGCTTCCTTTCCGAGATACAGGGTGTTGAAATTCTAAAAAAAAAAACTATTTTTTTATCATAATTCATACCACTTTGAAATTTTGTACACTGGTTTCTTGCAACCAAAGACATTTTCTGATGTGGAATATTTAATAAAAAAATTACCAGTGACGTCACAAAACTAATTTAAAACTTTAGGTCTTTAATGTTAAACATTTTTATCATAATTTTGGCAATTTCCCCATGCATCAAAATGGATTTTTATTTTTTTACTTTGAAACAGTGCATCTTTCGGAAAAAAGTGAAGAGATCAAATATGTTCTAAATTGAATGGGGATTTGAAAAATGATTTTTATTTTAGAAAAAAGCAGTGACGTACCATTTTTTTCTTAAAAAATATTCCTTACAAATCTGGTAGGACGCCACTGGTAATTTTAAAAAAAAATAATTTCACATCAAAAAATGTCCTTTGCTGCTTGAAAGCAGCAGACAAAATTCCAATGAAATATTTAGAGTGGTTTGGAAATTATGATAGAAAAATAGTTTTTTTCTTAGAATTTCAACACCGTGTATCTCGGAAAGGAAGCGTTTCCGGACATATGTTTATATAGGTAACTGGGGCTTATTTTCGACGTAGAATATGCCATAACAATTTGGTGCATTAATTTCGGAACACCCTGTATATTATGACATTTCTGGATTCTGCGGAAAATTCTAGACATATTTCATATACAATGTTATATACCTATCTTCAACTGTTTCGGAAATATTGACAGTTGATAACTGTTTTTTTTTGCATCCTTGACAGACTGTAAAACCTAAACGGTTAATTTTACAAGAAAACGGATTTTACACTCCTATCTTAGTTTTTCACAAACTATCATTTGGCACCAATCAGGAATTTAATCAATGATTAAAAATTCCGCCTAAATTATTAATCTTTGGTTAAATTCAAAATTGGCGTCAAATGATAGTTTATGAAAATCTAAGATAGGAATGTAAAATCCGTTTTCCTCTAAAATTAACCGTTTAGGTTTTACAGTCTGTCAAAAATGCAAAAAAGTCAATTTTCAACTGTCAATATTTCCGAAAAAGTTGAAGATAGGTACCTATATGACATTATACATGAAATTTGCGCAGAATCCAGAAATGTCATAATATACAGGGGGAGTCATTTTAAAAAACATAACTTTGTGTTACTATTAGTTATTGGGCAACCCTGTATACTGGAAAATAATTTAGGAATGTAGTACTCATGTTTATTTACAAGTTTTGGATTTAGTTTTTTCTCCGATCTCCGTTAGTATAGGAGATATGGACCACCGCGCACTTAGTAACTCACCCTGTATATTGACACCCTATCTACAGCCTTTACCTTCACAGGTAAAAGAAAGGTGTAAATACAAAAGTTGGACAGTTTTAGCTGAATTTTTAGAAACCATGGTCAGAAACAAAATTTGAATGTCAGAAATGTGAAATTTTAAATCTTTCCAACTTTTTCCAAATGGAATACCCTATATCTCATTCTATATTCTTGAAGAACATAATGCCCCGATTCCAAAAATATGTATATAGTTTGTTTATATTTGATTGAACAGTCTCTCGTATATCCGCCACTGCCAGGAGTCTAGTCGTAGGAATAGGAAAAGCTCAAGACACCGTTGCCACATGTATCGTAATAAGCGCTAAATCGTATTCCAACCGGGCCACCATGTCTCTGCGAGTAATCGAAGTAATGCATTACACATAACCTAACTTATAACAATACATTTGACAACGGTGGATGTTTCTTGGGCTCTTCATATGCCTGTGACTAGACTCTCTTATCCTTAAGAATGATAACAAAACCAGTAAAAATGCTTTTCACACTTATTTTGATGAGCTCAAGAAAATATCAATTTATTTTTGAAAAAAATTATGCACATCTTGAATCCAATTTCCTTCTCGATGAAGGCAAAGGTTCCGCATACTGTTGACTACTCTTGAGTATATTCAAGCCCATTTTACTGTAAGAATCTTGGTACTCAGTGTTGCCAGTTCTGTGAGCAAACCACTCATCCATAACCGTTGGAGCTAAAATTAATTTACAACAAATTTTGATACAAAGCATATCATGGTACCTACTTCTAGTGAAAGATACAGGAGTGCAAACGTCAATGAATGGTTTTTGAATTTCGCTGTAACGGAACCTGGTTGGGTCCCTGTAGCCCCTACCAGTTCCGATGGTTTCGCTTTTAATTGGAACCCCCACTGGAGAATCGATTGCTGGCATGAGTTTTCTATATTGGACCAAATTAAGACCTGCAATAACATTATCAACAATGAACAATTCTGCTTAAGCCCAGTTTCACAATTGGTGGTTATCAAACTAATAGTTTGCAAGTTAACCACAAGTTCGCAAAATAAAGATTGACTTAAGAGTCTTGTGGTTATCACTGTTTGTGAAAATGGCTCTTAGACTCGATGCAATATGAACCTCTTTTAACATAATCGGTCTCATAAATAGTTTGCATTTTTTCATCGTCGGTATCACAAGGATGGTCCAAAATGTCGCTGACCAGTACTGCCATGCGTTTTTTTAAAGAGTCCAATTCCTGATACAGGGCTTTTTCTTTTTCTGCCAGTTTCATGTAGCGTCCCATTTCCGGTTCGTACAAGTGGTAGTCGCAATGACAATAGGGCTCCACCAGTTTGGCCACATAGCAATTGTCGGGTTTGATTTTGATTGGAGGTTGAGAAGGACTATGGAAATGATGAGAAATATTGTAAAATTTGTGGAGAACTATTGTTCGCCCAGCTTAATTTCACTTCTACATAGAATCATAAATCTCGTCCATTAGAATAGTTTAGTGGAAATAAGGAAAAATAGTGAGTACATGTAGGGATAATAGCTATATCTTTAGATTCTTACCTGGGTACCAAAGTTCTCGGATAAGGCCAAGCATAATTTTCCTTATTGATTGTCACAAAAGTGTCCCCCATTTTTGCTGATAGGGTTTACTTCAAATTTTGCCACTCACCACAAAATCACTGCTGCCTCTCAGCAATCTTACGCCTCATTTCCACAAAAGATACAACTACAAACTTGATAATGTTGTAAATAAATAAATTTTGAATAAGCCTTGTCAAAATTGCTAGGAAGTTCATTTTCGCGAACTGTCAAAATGGCATTTATTTGCCAGTCAAATTTTTGATTTAAAAAAAAAAACAATAAAAGCAAAATTTTTAGTGAAATTCAAATATGGCCAAAGAATCACTGTTGAGGGCATCAGAAGAGCAAACTTTAGCCTCGAGAGGTTATCGCCTAATAAAAAAGTTAGGGGAAGGTATTGAAAAGCTTTAAATTACCACAAAAATTCATAAACATTTTACAGGTTCGTACGCCAACGTGTATTTAGCTGAATTTTTCTCAGTAACTGACGAAAGACAAAACCGCTATTTGGCCTGTAAAGTAGTCGACGTCTCCAAAGCCCCAAAAGACTTTGTAAAAAAATTCCTACCAAGAGAACTAGACATTTTAGTCCGCCTCAACCACCCGCACATAATCCACATCCACAGCATTTTCCAACGCAAAACGAAATATTTCGTGTTTATGCGCAACGCCGAAAAAGGCGACTTGCTGGAGTATGTCCTGAAACGAGGTCCCGTTTCCGAAGCCCAAGCCAGAGTCTGGATCAGGCAACTGGCCTTGGGCGTGCAATATTTGCACAGCATGGACATCGCCCATCGGGATTTAAAATGCGAAAATTGCCTGATAACGTCCAACTATAATTTGAAGCTGGCTGATTTTGGTTTCGCGCGGTTCGTGATGGACAATAATGGGAAACAGGTGCTGAGTAGTACTTATTGTGGGTCGTTGTCTTATGCAGCTCCAGAAGTACTCAGGGGGTTGCCGTACTACCCTAAAATGGCTGATGTGTGGTCTTGTGGGGTCATTATTTATGTTTGTATCAATAAAGCTATGCCATTTGATGATACTAATGTGAAACGGTTACATGAACAACAAGTTAGTAAGCGGTGGAAGTTTCGATCGAAGGTAGTTGATAATTTATCCGAACAGGTAAGAACTGTAAGTATGGGACCGCAATATGTAATTTTTTTATCTACAAGCGTTTGGTTAAAACGTTTATCTATAAGCGTTTGGTTATGACGTTTTTACATAACTACTTTTCCAGTATTTGAGTTATGTCATGGACTAGGTTATGAATTCATAACACAACTAGTGGTGTTATGGACAAGGTTATGAATTCATAACACAACTATTTTTAGCTATTTGACAAATGTCAAAGGTAAACCTGTAAAGGTAAAATGAAGGTATACAACGACTAATAAACGAAAATGATTGAAAAAAAATTCTTATTTTTCGCTTTGTAGATAAAAAGTTGTACATCACACATGCGTTTAAACATGACTACAAAACTCGTGTGATTAGAACGACTCGGTCTACAACCTCGTCGTTCTAATCTTTCACACTCGTTATTGTAATCATGTTAATAAACGCACTTGTAATGTAAATAACTATTTCACATAACTATTTTTCTGGTATTTTACTTATGTCGTGAGACTCATAACACAACTAGTGGTGGTATGGATTAGGTTATGAATTCATAACACAACTAGTGGTGTTATTTTTTTGATGATTTGTCAAACGTCAAAGTTGAACCTGTAAAAGTAAAACTGGGTAAAATGAAGGTAGACAACTACGAAAATAATTGAAAAAAACATCTTATTTTTTGTCTTGTATAATAAGATAATGTATTGAATAATAATAATATTACCCTATAAAAATAGTATCATGACGTCTCTTCTACGGAGGGGCGTACTACTTATAAGCCACTCTGTATTGCGTGACTGAAGACTGAAGCTGGGTGTGAGACAGGTCCAGAAGGGCGTTTCCCATTAAAGGTAGTTTGCACTGGGAGAAGACTTAGCTACAGAGAGGGCTAAAAATATTTTGATAAACTAATTTCACATTCCCATTGTCACTTTTTCTTCTCTACAAAATGGCGTATTAAATTTAAAATCTAACGTTTCGTGCCTCTGGAATCATAGTCAATTGACGTGTCTCGTAATGCCTGGTGTGCGCGCGCAACTCGTGGGTTGCAGCTGAGCGTCCAATGAAAATTGAGTTTCTCACGGGCTTGCGTCATATTCGTATTCAGGAACGAGTTCAGAATTAACGTTCCTTCTTTCTTTGTAACGAGTAATTCGACAAAGAGCAAACTAATACTTTACGTATTACTCGAACTTATCGCAGTGTCGTTTAAGGTTATGTTAGATTATTCTTGACACATTCCTTTGCAATTTTATCGTGCGATGTTGCCGGATGAAACATTTATCAAAATGGAAGTACCATCGATGTTAAAATTCACTTTAAAGCTCTTTTTTTGTCTGATTTAAGGCGTTGTAAAACACTTGACAATATATCACTTCTTTAATGTTATAATGTTCGATTTGCAATGTCTACATTTGTCCTGCAACAATACAATCTGGCTACACTGCAGCCACGAGTTGCGCGCGCATGTCTTTTTTTATTACTTTCTAACTTGTATTTTTTACAATTAAGGTCTCTTTTTCTATTCCTGCGAGACACGTCAATTATTTTTTTTTAAATACGGACCTGCTTTTTTTAATGCGTTATTGAAAAATTATAAACATTATCAGTTTTAGGACGCCCAAAAATGACAAAATCGCAAATAAAAAATCCAGGTCCGTATTTAAAAAAAGTAAGTTGAAGATGGCCGCCTGAAGACGAAACGTCGGATTTTGAATTTAGTAGCACCCACCATCTTATAAAGGGAGAAAAGTGCCAATGATGAAGTGACCTTTATTTTAAAATTGCTCTTCAAATAAGCCCGGAAAAAATAAAAACGATTTTACAAAATTTCGGTTTTTTCCGAATATCTCCGGAAGTATTCGGAATCTTTCTAATTTCAAAACGGCATTCTATTAGTCATAAATTGCGCAACTTTGTCATAATTTAACCGACCCTGTATCTCTTACCGTTTCCGAGATCCCAATGATGAGGCTCGAATTTGGGCCACCCTGTACACAATGGTATTTACTTAAGTAGTTGACAATATACAGGGTGTCATCTGTTAAACTCGTAGAGGTGTCACCATTTTGAAAATTTCAAGTTTGGCGGATCCCAATGGACCCTAAGGAGACAAAATCTCAACAACAAAAAAAGTGAAATTTTATCGTTTTATTACTGAAGTAGCTACCTTATGATTTAGATTTTCGAAAACTTTTTTCCTATCGTAGATAGAAAGCTAAAATTTCCAGAGATTCTTATCCCAGTGGAGGACTAGAATCACAATCCCCGAATATTTAAGTATGTACTTTAAGTAATTTTACTAGTACTTAAATAATTTAATAACACTTAAGTTCAAATTTTCACAAGCTTTCTAGTAAAATATACTTGACTGATATTTTAAGTATTAAGCGAGGGGTCAACCACATCTGGGAATCGCTGGACATTTTTGAGGGAATAACATGGGAATACAATGGGTATACTTATGACCAGTTGGGAATACATAGGAATACATTTATATTATTTAGAAATACTTAGGAATACAGGGGAAAAAGTGTGAATACAAAGGAATACAGCTAGAAATACATGGGAATACAGTTGGGAATACATACGTTGATGCGCATGTGTCAATATTAAACCAATCAGAATCGTCGTATGACTTGTATGCCAGTCGTCTGACGCTTTTTTTTTGAGGCCCCTAGGCCCTAATTCGAGCCCTAGTCTTCAAATTCCAAATTTGTAGTAGTCTGGTAAAAGGCGAGGTAGAAGGTAATAAATGAAAAACTATTGTTGTATCTAGTGCTCGGTTTAGTGATTCCAGAGCTTAGAGCAGGTAAAGGTAAAGAGGAGTAGTAACGTCGAATTGACGTGTCTCGCAGAAATAGAAAAAGAGAGCTTCATTGAAATAAATACAAGTTAGAAAGTAATAAAAAATGACATGCGCGCGCAACTCGTGGCTGCAGTGTAGCCAGATTGTATTGTTGCAGAACAAATGTAAACAATACAAATCGAACATCATAACATTCAAGAAGTGATATATTCTCAAGTGTTTTACGACACCTCAAATCAGACAAAAGAAGAGCAAAAAAGTGTATTTTAACATCGATGGTACTTTTATTTTGATAAATGTTTCATTCGGCAACATCGCACAATGAAATTGCGAAGGAATATGTCAAGTATAATCTAACATAACCTTAAACGACACTGCGATAAGTTCAAGTAATACGTAAAGTATGTTTGCTCTCTGACGCAAGCCCGTAACAAACTCGATTTTCATTGGACGCTCACCTGCAACCCACAAGTTGCGCGCGCACACCAGGTATTACGAGACACGTCAATTGGAAAATGAAGCCGTTTTTTTCCAGGTATTTTGGTTGGCACCAAAAAAATGGCGGTATAGGCAATTCAAAGCTTTACCTGTATTCTAGTGCCAAACACCTGCCAAAAATTTGGCTTCACTTAAACTTTGACTTCAGTTTCATAAGCAGAATGGCGCGTTCCTACTCCTTATGTCCGTAGGACAGCGCTTTTACCTGCTCTAAGTTCTAGAGATTGGCGTTTTATCTGTAAAACTGCTGATCATTTTTGTATTTGTTTGTATTCCCTAATTTATAAAAGGTAAAAGTTGGGAACTTTTCAAGGTGGTTCTCAAAAATTCAATTAGGAAATAACCATTTGGATGAACGCCCTCATTCAAAAAGACGTTGTTAACTTCTTATGAATCAAGGATAAGGTATAAAGTATTGAGAATCAACGAGTAGGCTCAGGAGTTAGGTAATCTAGACCTAACACAGTAAATTGTATTTCGGAAAGCGTCAATTGTATTTCAGATTAGTTGATTGCCTTTCAGAAAATGTGAATTAAATTTTAGAATTTATCAGATGTAGTTCAGAAATCATTAGTTGTATTTCAGATAATAATAGATATTTATTTTATTAGTACATAAGAAATACATACTATGTAATATGACGCGAATGGAAATTTGAGCGCCGAGCGCAGATATCTACGCAGATTTTCCCAAATCAATACGCAAGCTAGGTTGTTCAAATAATTAATCTCAAACAAAACTGACGTTTTTTGAAGTACCTATTGATCAAACTGAAACACGAATTACCTTCTCTGAACTACAACAGACAAAGTTGGAATATATAAATAACACTTTCTGAAGCTAAACTTAAACAACTATGGAATACAATTGACGCATTCTGAACTAGAATTGATCAATCTGAAATACAACTGAGACAATCTGGAATACTTATGGAAAAGGTGTGGTGATACCTCGAGTGATACAGATGACTTCAGGGCAAATATTTCCTTGTTGATTAAAAGTGATATTAAAAGCTCGATTAAAAGGTTTTCAAATGTACACTAGCAAACGTTTCAAGTACTATTTTCTGACTTAAGTGCTATTTCTCAAACGCCTATATCACATGCTGTAGCAAAAATAACCCAAAAAAACAAAATTTAGGCTACCTAAATCAAGAAAAAAAATCTAAAATCTCTTGTGAAAACCGCAGTCCTATATTCAAAATTCTCCTTATGAAGAAAAGTTTTGTGTGAACTTGTGACGTCACATCGGCTAACCGCCGAAATTGCAGCCTTCTGTTTGTTCAGTCGTCAGTGAACCGTGTCCAATATTTTAAGTGGTTGCAATTCGCTTTGCGTCTAAGTGGGATCGTTGACTTTTATTTTGGAAAATGTTACGCGTATTTTAACTGTGCCGCCGAAGCCGGTGTGACGTTACAGCCTAGGCGTTCGTCATTTTAAACCGCCCTAACTCGAAAACAGTTGATCGTAGCAAGATGCGGTTTAAATATTTGTTGTAAGATTTTTTAGCATTAAAACCGTAATTTTTGGGTCACACCCCCTCTAGTTATACATAGGAAATTATTTCAATAAAAACAACATTGGATACATAATAAAAATACTTAGGAATACTTTGGGAATAGGATGGAAATAACTAGGAATACATGGGAATACTTTGAAACAATTGAGAAATACTTAGAACTACTTGGAAAATACTGGGAATAATTTGGAAATATCCAGGAATACTAAAAAATTATAAATTGAAGAAGTACCTAGTCAATTTCTCAAAATGGAGGTGAAAATTTAATTCCAAAAGAAAAACTCCAAGTCTTCCTGCACAAATACTTTAATCAAATTAAAATTTATAAGAGTCCAACATGTTTTGAGATTATTAGAATCTCATCATCAGGGGCTAATTAGCTCAGAAATCACCCCCACCCCTTTGCGCAGCGACTCAAGGAAACATATAAAAACGATCTGATCGATTATTTTCCTCAGGAATGTCTTCACTATAAATATTTTCTGATTTCTAGTGGTCACGATGGCACCTTAAATTTGGGAGAACTTCGAAAAGACAAGTGACTTGAGAGTTGGCACTAATCAACTTGTTTCATGCCATTTTTAATTCAATATACTAAAGTTCTTTTCACGTGGCTCCGGTTTAACTAATCGGGTTACAAAACGGTTAGAGAAATGACATACCGTTTTCTAACCCGGTTACAAAATGACGTGTTGGATACCTACCACTCGAATTTGAGCGGTATGTTGCGGTTTGTTAAACCGGAGCCACGTGAAAAGGGTTAAAGTATTTTTCTTTTTTGTATTGAAGAATCATCACATGACAAAATAAAAAATTATGATATAAGCCAGAGCCTGGGAGGGGGCGAAATAATTTTAATTGCACGAGGGCGTAAAAAGGCTTAATCCGCCCCTGAGAAGAGGACTACAATCCCTGAAAATGTCAGCCCATTTAGACTTTTCCGCACTGAGTGCGGAAAAGAAATACATAGTAGAATACCTGAAATTTTTAGGTATACAGGTATACTTACAGGTATACAGGTATACTACAGGTACAGGTGCGAAAAAGTGATTGCCGAACGACGCGCAGCAATCGCGTGCAAAAAAGTGGTACTTTCTGCACTAGTTAGGAAATCTACTATAAAACAATATGCAGTTTTCGTATAAATGATCATCGTTTCTTTTCTAAAAACTGATCATCAGTAATTTCTATCAAAAATGTCCCTTATATTTCGAGCCTGGAATCTGGAATAATCCCTGAGTTCTTTTTTTGGCTCATATCTAAGAGTTTTTTCTGCACGCATTTTGAGTCATGTACCAGCACGCATTATAAAACTAATTTTCTGCACGAATATCGGTACGGAAAATAGATTTTTTTCTACTGACGTTTCATAATAGCAACTTTTCGATTGTCATTTTAGTTTTAAAACGACATTCTTTTAAGCACTGGGCCGAGTTTAGAAATATCGCACAGGGTGCGAGTGCGATTTTATGGGTGTGCCTGAATTGACAATTGGCCATTGGGCCCATAGCACCGTCTAGCATTTTTGAACAGCTAGGGCGTCGCACCGGTGTCACACTCACACTAGGTGTGTCATTCCTGAACTCGCCCCAGAGAGCGTAAAAGTTACTTTTAAGCACTCACTGCGTAAAAGTGACTTTTGAATGCGTAAAAGTGATTTTTGAGTGCGTAAAAGTAATCTTTAAGCATTAGTGCCTAAAAGTGTCATTCATTATTTAGAAATAAAAAACACACTAAACACAGATTATTGATATCGAATCTTGAAAAAAAAATCGCATAAAAAGTGTCAGGTGTCAAGCAAAAGCAGGTAACAAAGATTTTGGGAGTAATCGACTTTCACATGAAATAAAATTGTGTTTTTTTATTATAAAATGCCAGTAGAAAAAATCTTGTATGCAATATACGTTACGAAACGATGTATTTTAGTCACTTGATGTGTTGTCCAACTCGGCTTTGCCTCGTTGGACAATTTTCACGTCGCGTGCTTAAGAAACTCTCATTTCGTAACTTATTGTATAAATAGCTATTTCCGCACGGCTGCAGAAAAAATAACAATATTTTTCAGTTGTTACACTGCAAAATGGAGGCTTACATAAGCCGCCATGTCGGCAAGAAAGCGGACGCTAATTGAATAAAAGTTTAAAAATAACTTAAATCACTTACCCCGTAGCCAATCAGGATCAAATTGAAGCTAAACTTGCACTTTTACTATTGAAACACTTTTCACACACACTAAAACCGAATTTCTCTTGGAAAATCGACATGTTTTCCACAGGAACCACTTGTTTGTACCATGGCCGATGCCTCCACGATGTCAAGAAAACCGAAAACTTTCAAATGCAAATTTTAGAGTGATTAGAGCGTTCACGCGGCTACTAACTATATAAAATTGAAGCCTAGTTCTTATTTTAACGATTTTCGCAGTTTTCACGCATTAAAATCGATTTTTTTCCCGGAAAATCGAGTGGAAAACCGAGACCCTTTTACAGGGAGCTTGTTCAAAAATGGCCGACTCGCACAAACTAGCTTCTAGTTTTTGTCACAGGTGGCGCTAGATTATTTTCATCACAGTAATTGAACATTTTTTTGCACTAAAACTGAAATAAATTAATTAATTGAGTTTTTGAACTAAAATAGATAAAATAATAAAAAATCGAAAACAATTTTAGAAGGAAATTACACTATACTTAGATCAAGTATTGTTTGACACGTGGCGCCATCTAGTGAGAGGATTGAACGATAAAACCAGTAGGCTTTTTTGAAAAGTAGTGTTTTTGTTAACTTATTATTTTCACCACTTTTCTCTAATTAATTTCAATAATCATTAAAATAATGATCATGGACAATATCAAAACAATGCCTTCAACTTATTGAAAATACGAACAAAATATATCAAAGTGTGGTTTGCACCTATCAAGATTTTATGAAATTTGAGGCTCAGAGCATGTCAAAATTTGTATTAATTCTACTTTTGTAATGACGTAGCTAATATTATTCAAGGTGAAGCAATTGGTGACTCATTTATTGGAGCCAGACATCACCAAAAGATGGAACATGGACAGATTGGTGCAATCCGATTGGATAATCATGGATCCACGGTTTCAAGTGTTAACCAAAGCCGAAGAAACCGCTTTGGCTCAATCCAGCGTAGAACGGCGAACTTATTTGGAAGGTAAATACCTAATATGATAATAGTTATTTTTTTGTATGTTTATGTTTCCTATAGGTGTAAACAAAAAAACTAAAGACTCTTTCAAAATCAAAAACGAAGCTGACGATATGAAAGTCCTTAAGCCCACCACTCACGAAGACCATGTGCCCAGGGTGGACTTGGAAAGTGTTGTTACAGTGGCCGAAGAATAAAAAATAAATCTCTCTATTGAACCTCGACTTTCATTTTCATTAAAACTAAGACTAGTAGGATATCGTCACATATTTTAGTAGGCCTCGCTTTAACGCATCTATTGCTTTGCCTTGATACATTTGAATGTGAAAAATACATTTCAAACTTTTTAGTTTCAGCGTTAGATGTTAGATGGCATTAGCAGAAAAGCCAATTAATTTATTGGAAAAATTATTTAAAGCATTATGCACGTGCAAGAATAGGAAATTTGTTTATTTTCTTATTTAAATAATGAAATCTGTAAGCAGTAGTTATTCATAAAAAAAACTTTGTACGTTAGCTGGATGCTCCCTATGAAACCTTGGTAGCTTAGTTGGTAGCACGAGCGGCAACACTGTAAAACTATCAGTATCAGCTGTTGATTGTTGTTATAAAAATCAAAATATTTAAAATGGCAATTTTTTAAAATTCAATAATAAAAATGATTGGCACGTATTATTTCGTGATTGTAGGCCACAAAGACAAGCCCCTTTTCGAAATGGAATTCACCAATTCCAAAGAACCCAAGGTAAATACTGTTTAAAAAATCTATTTTTTATTTTGGCCTTATTTCCAGAAAGAAGACCACCGTCATTTGAACCAATTCATAGCCCATTCCGCCCTAGACCTAATCGACGAGCACAAATGGAAAACCCAAAACATGTACCTCAAATCTGTGGACAAATTCAATCAGTGGTTCGTTTCAGCTTTCGTCACTGCTAGTCTCATACGTTTCGTCATCGTTCACGATAACCGCAACGATGACGGAATCAAGAATTTCTTCAACGAAATCTACGAAGCCTACATCAAACATTCCATGAATCCTTTTTACGAGGAAAATAGTCCTATTAAAAGTGTTGCGTTTGAGAAAAAGGCTCAGTTGTATGGCAAAAAGTATTTGGCTAACTAATAAAATGGATTCGTTATTCTGTCAAGAATTTGTTTTATTTTCGTATGGATTTGGGACAATGAATGAGGTTTAGGTTGATAGATGGCGCCAACAGATACATTACTTTTTACTTTTGCCTTGCGTTCGGTAAACAAACAAATAAAATGCTCGAAGAACTTAAGATCAAAATACCAAACGCACAGTCAGTATATAGGAATTTTAAAGGACCCCCTTCATTGTAGCGAAGGGTTTATCGATATTCTCAGGTATCGATACGATATTCAAATTGAAGAGCCTTCAATATAAAAAACATGGAATGTTCAGAATCATTTTGAAACAAATGATTATCGATATAGAAAAAAATCGTATCGATATGCATCAGCATACATCGATATATCGTATCGATAATCCCTCCTCTACTCCATTGTCTTTGAATTATAACATCGACGCTCAGGGTGTCCCTAAGGACCACTTCGAGCGTCCCCTTTTTGATTCACGCCTTATGCCTGCCTGAATACCAAAACAGTTTTTTATTTGATTCGAGGTTGAATTAATGGACAATCATTAAACCGAAATCGCTTGCGATTTGTCATAAATAATTTATTATTTTCGTTGCTAAAGAAACTGATTCTTTCATAGATTTGAATTAATTTTTATAATCATGTCCAAACCAAATGTTCACACCTGCGACTTGAAACAAGACACTTTCGGTTTGCCCAAACTGCCTCCGAACGCTTCCTGCCACCGACGTTTCACTCGGAGGGTTCGAAAATGTCTCACGTTGAATCCGAACTCCACCAGCTCCAAGAGGTTCTTCAGGAACCGCTCAACGATGATAGCGGAGCAACGCAGGCATTTGCGCGGTCCCTCTTTTATCATACATCCTTTCAGCACCTTCAACAGGATACGAGAAGCTGTATTTTGCCTTTTGTGGACCATCGAAATGATCGTTTCGCCGTTTTATATGAGTTTTGTTCACGTGGAAACGGTAAGAATTTTGAAAATCACAAACCTATCTAAGCGAATATTTCATTGGTTGAAAACTGGTTGTTGTACCAATCAAAACGCTTGAAAATACAGAGTGATCTATATTTTATTATTCCTGGCTCTTGTAGGAAATCTTTCACGAAAACTGGTAATCGAAAATAATTCCACCATTGTGTAAAGATACAGGGTGATCAATATATTACTTATTACTACTCCTGGGTCTCAATGTAGAAAACCTTTGACGAGAGCCTGGTAATAGCAGAACAATTTTAACCACTGTAATTTGACTCAACACAAATAAGCCACTGTATAAAAATACAGAGTGATTAATATTTTATTATTCCCGGCTCTTGTAGGATATCTTGTATGAAAGTCAGTAATAATCCAAAATAATTGTACTACTGTATAAAGATACAGAGTGACCAATATTTTGCGGCGAGAAGGCGCCTCGGTACTCTGGCGCCCTAGGCTTGCACCTAGTTCTTTACCTTCTAGTTGCATTTCTGTTTAAATGGAACACTCTGAAAATTTTAAACCATTTTCTACAGGGATCACTAGAAATATTTTTTAGAGGAAAGGAGAAGTTATAGTATGAGCCAGGAATAAATTTTGATCATTACTGGCTTTGAGTATCGTTATTGGTTTTTAAATATTTTTCTAGAAGAATTCAAGAGCCGTGAATAGGTTTTCATTATTACTGGTTCTTGAATGAAAATGTTTCTAGAGGCAATCGCGCGCATCCACTCACTACTTATCGATAACTTGACTTATTGTAAGTAGAGGGGATGTTTAGCGTTGCATGTTTTCGTTACATAGCAACTCGCATGAAACGAACTTATCATACCGTGCCTATCAATAAGTTCTATTATATTATCAATGAAGTTGATTTCTCTGTCTTAGATCTACTACAGAAGAACCCACAAAGATACCGCCTACGAGCAAGACAAATTTTTCACTATCTACAAAAACTTCTTGTCGCCTTTGGAAGGCGTCCTCACGATCATGTTCTTTGTAACCGGCTACGTGAACAAAGGTACCAAAGAAATTGTGATCGAACCTACGAAAATTTGGAAAAACTACCTGACCACCTACTACAGTATCGATTTGTTGATGAATTTGAAATTCGGCATTTACACCGAGATCACTCGCAACTTGTACCTTGTGAACATGATTTGCATGTTACGGTATGTAGAGATCATATTATCCAAAAAGAGTCTAGTCGCAGAAATATGGAGAGCCCATTGAGCATATGTTTTGCTCGGGAGTTCTCCTTATTCCTACGAATAACATCCTGTATAATCAACACCTATTTCAGAGCTGGTACCGTACTAACTTATCTAAAAGAAATGGTCCTCAATTTCAAAATGCGCGAAGAAGTCCACGATTGCTTGCGCCTCTTTATGATCACTTTGATAATCCTCAACAGTTACACGTGCTTCTACTATTACATCCCGTGGCTATGTGGCGACGAAGATTTTCCCGAACATTCTTGGGCGGTGAGAGCGAACATCGCCCCCGAGAGTGGAGTGGCCAAATCCAAAGCCTACATGGAATCGTTGGAGTGCATCGTGGTTCACTTCTTCGGCGCCGGAGAAGGCTTGCACGGCACTGTTTTGGAGGATCGCCTACAAAAATTCATGCTTGTCATCGTGATGATCAGCGGCAGGATGTGGACTTTGTACGTGATCGCTTGCGTATTGAAAATCTTCAGTGTGGTTACTATTTCCGAAAGTAAATACGAAGAGTATTTGTTGCAATTGGAGGTTTTTATGAGACAGAAACGCTTGCCGCAAGTTTTGCGTAGTAGATTGTTGGAGTATTACCGGTACAAGTATCAGAATCATTTTTTCAACGAGCAAGCCATCTTTTCTACTCTTTCTTCGTATTTGAGGCAAGAGCTGATGCTGTACGGAGCCAGGAAGCTGATCGCTAAGGTGGAGTTGTTCAAGGCGTTGCCTAGAAGCGTGGTGGGAGCCATTATCAGTAATACGAGGCAGATTGTTTATTTGCCGACCGATGTTATTGCTAAAGCTGGTAAGAAATTAATCTCTACTCAAGAGCTGAAATTTACAACGATTCTTATCTCTTTTTTTTTCTTGGTTGGGAAGTCGTCTGATTAAACTTTGAGTAGCGTTGCAGCCGGTGGCTTATTGTGCTGAATCTTCCTGTTTACTGCAGCCATTCCAAAACCCTGGTTTCCTGCAGTGAGTGAAGTAGGTCTGTTGAATTTTTGCCATATGTGTCTGTATCTAGTTCATCTTTCCCAAATATATTTTGTCTTCGCATTCTGATGTTGGGCTGTTTCGGTCTCTGTTCGGCATAGTCTGCAGCTCGTGTTTCCGTTGTACAGGTGTTGGTAATCTGGTTCCTGGCAGGTAGTAAATAAAAAGGTGCCAGCCAGTGGCGGCTCGTGACTATTTCAAGTGAGGAGGCTAAAAGATTTTAAAGATTTTCAGTGATTTTGAGTAGATCTTACGAGTTTTTCTGGGATTTTGACCAACTTGTCTACAAATTTTCATTTTTATCCCTTCCAAAGGACTACAATCTCTGAAAATTTCAGCTCATTTGCACTTATAGTTCCTGAGATAAAATCGTGTTAAGCAATCTGGGGTAATTTATCAATTTTTCAATTTTTCTGAGTGCCTTTATTCATAGATTTCGGCTTCAAATCTGAGAATAAATTATTGTATGGAGTTTGGGGTATGTTGATTGACCATTAGGATACAAAATCTCGGCAAAAGAAAATTTAAAATTTCATCGTTTTAGTAAGAAAGTATGTACCCCACTTATGATTTTTTGGAAAACTTTGAAAGGTCATAACTTTTTTTCTATTATAGATAGAAAGCTGAAACTTTCACTGAATTTTATCCTTTTCAAAGGGCTACAATCCCTGAAAATTTCAGCTCATTTGCACTTATAGTTCCTGAGATAAAATCGTGTTAAGCAATCTGGGGTAATTTATCAATTTTTCAATTTTTCTGAGTGCCTTTATTCATAGATTTCGGCTTCAAATCTGAGAATAATTTAGTGTATGAAGTTTGGGGGATCCCAAAGTACCATAAGGATACAAAACCTTAACAAACAAAAAAATTGAAATCTCATCGTTTTAGTTTTACGCTTCTTGGTTGTAAAGTAATAAAGTTTTAGAAAAGAATAATTTGAAGGTGATATTGCTGAACATATCTATTTTATCTCGTCCGGAACTGTTGCTCTGACCACCGAAGAAGACGAGGAACTGGTTCACTTGGAAGACGGTGATGAAATCGGCCTTATCGGTGCTTTTACTCCTCAAAGTTACTCTTACCAGTTCAATTATCATGCCATCGAAACTACCGAAATATATTCCATAAGCAAAAAGGACTTCAGGTAATTATAATAATAATGGATTTTTTTTACTACTAACCTGAGAAATAGTCATTATTCAATATATTTTTCTAGGAAAAAATCGAATTTCTCTCCTTAGGTGAATAATTTACCTATTTTTTCCTTTGTTTCATGAGGGTTCATATACGTTTGACAAAATTTGTCTTCCTTTTTTAACAAATAGAAATTGACTGAAACAAATCAATGACGTCAAAAACGCTCGTCGGTTCTTGAGCCAGAAGTCATTCATTTTAATTTGTCAAAAAAATTGAATATGTCATATGATTTAATCTACGACAATCCTTTTTTTTTCAAGTTATGACGTGTTCGATAACACAAATAATATGAACCCTCGAGAAACGGACCTTAGGTCAATAATGAAAATGACGTCATGACGTAAGGATATTGTCATGTTTTTATTGGTTGAATTTCAATTTTATACATCAATTTAAAAAAAAAGACAGGTTTCTGTCTGTAGGTACCTACATAGGAAGTTACCATAAGCTGTTGATAGAGTGGTAGCACTTTCAAGAAAACGTTCATAAAAAATAAATTGAGCACAGATTTCAAACCAATTTTTTATTTTCTACTAGTAGTAGTAAATTTTTTTTTATAAATTCCTCGGTAGAGAAAGTCATTATATACCTTACGCATTACAAACCTTAAAAGTGCTCGGTATATAATGACCAACTTCTAGGTATATAATATACTATTATTTTCCTTTTTGAAAATTATTTTTGCTAAAAATACCTACGTATAAAGGTAACTGTCAACCTGTGCAATGATAACTCTAGGTATTAATAATAATATTTTATTATTTAGATAATAGATAATATTTTATTATTTAGATTCTATTTATTATTATTTTTGTCTCTTGTCACTTGTATCTTGTTTTTGTCATTGTGTTTTCAGTCTTACCAATTGGTCCATAATTTGGCCCTAATTGTAATAATATTTCAGTTCTCCATAAAAATCATTATAAAAAACTCCTATTATTTTAATAAAAGTATTTAAAGGTGCCCAGTACCGTCCACTGCGTTAAAGAAAACAATAATTTTTATGTATTTATTCCAGAAATCTCATTTTCGATCATGACGATTTGCTCAAGTATTTTTCCAAGAAGGTGCAAGAGAAAATCGACAATTACAAGAACGTGGAAAAGGCGTACAAGTCGCACGGTCTGGATATAATGAGCGAATTGACCAGCGGCAAGATTTTGGAACGGGCCAAAAATAGACCGACGCATTTTGACACCTAATTTTAATTTGTTGTTTTTTATAGTTTGATTAAATTGGGTTATTATTTACTGTTAGCTTAGGGTTTAAATTACACCTAATTATTAATACCTAATACAGGGACTACAAGGGTGTACCTATCAAGTTAGAGCACAAATATTTTAGCATGCAATATGCCCTATTTCGAGCTAAAACTGTCCTATTCAGTGGTGTATCTACTGGTGCGAAGCACACAGGCCCGGGCCCGAGAGGGGCCCGTGAGCTCCATAGCGAAACTGCAAAAAAAAAAACGTAAAAAAATCGAGATTACACCAAGAAAAAAAAAGTAGCTACAGAAACTTCAACATACTGAATCAGGAGATCCTTCCAAGACCTAAAATAGGAATTCTAGGCTTCAAAAATTTTTCGCATTTAAAAAAATTTCGGATGGAAAATGCATCCCTGATGCAATTTTAACGCGTTGCCATGACAAAAGTGACAGAATCTCAAACAGAAGTGTCGTAACAATATGGCGGAAGTGGGATACGCTTTTTTCTCCTTATTATTCTACCTCAATGATTTTTCCTTAATTTTGTCTAAATAAGTCAATTTTCTTTGAATTTTTCCTGGAGTGATTTTTCACTGGAAAATTTCGAAATTTCCCTATAATGAGCTCTTCACTTTTCTCTTTATCCTGAAAATTTTCAAAATTTTCCCTTTAGCAGTTTTCCAAAAAAAAATATAAATGTGAAAGGATGAATTTTGTTTAGAAAAGTCAATTTTCCAGAACTTTCCTATCGACTTTCCTTGGAGTGATTTTTCACTAGAAAATTTTGAAAATTTCCTATAATGAACTCCTCATTTTCTTCTTTCTTCTGGAAAAATTTCACAAGTTTTGCTTTATTAGTTTTCCAGAAATAAATTAAAATGTGAGAGGATGAGTTTTCCTCAATTTTACCTGAAAAAATCATTTTTTCAGAATTTTTCCTGGAGCGATTTTCCATTAGAAAATTTTGAAATTTTCTTATAATGAGCTCCTGACTTTCCTCTTTCTCTCTTTTGCCAATTTTCCAGGAAACAATTGAAATGTGAGAGGATGAATTTTCCTTAATTTTACTTGAAAAAGTCATTTTCCAGAATTTTCCCCTAGAGTGATTTCTCACTGAAAAATTTCGAAATTTTCCTATAATGAGCTCCTCACTTTCCTCTTTTTCTTGGAAAATTTTCAAAATTTTCCCTCTACCAGTTTTCCAGAAAAAAATTTAAATGTAAGAAGTGAATTTTCCTTAATTTTGCTTAAATAAGTCAGTTTTCCATAATTTTTTATGGAGTGATTTTTCATTTGAAAATTTTAAAATTTTTGCAATAATTTCTGTAATTTTTGATAGTTTTTCGTAATGTCCATAATTCTCGTAATTTTTCGTTATTTACGTAATTTTTGATAATTTCCATTTTTCGTAGATTCTGTAATTTATTTGTAATATTGAGAAAATTTCCGTAATTTACAAATAATTCCTGTAATTTTGAGTAATTCCTGCATTTTTGGAATAATTCTTGTAATTCCCCTATTTTTTTGTAATTTCCGTTATTTTTCATAATTTCTGCAATATTCAAATAATTTCCGTAATTTCAGAATATTTTTTGAAATTTTGAATTATGTATATAATTCCTATAGTTTTGAATTAATAATTTAAAAAATATAAGAATTACAAAAATTTCGGAGAATTTTACGAAAATTACAAAATTGAAATTAGCAGAAATTACAAAAATTTTTTTTTAAATTTAAAAAATTATGAGAATTATAAAAATTGAAAGAATTAAAAAATTACGAAAATAATTTATTAAAGAATTACAAAAATTGAAAAATATTAGAAACTACGAAAAAATCAAAAAATTACCGAATTTGCGAAGATTCCTCAAAAAATTACGGAAAATACAGGAATACGGAAAATATAGAATTAATAAAAATAAATTAAAAAATTATAGAAATTTCAAAAATACAGGGATCGGGAAAAAAATGAAAAAAAATCGGAAAAATTGTAAAAATCACGGGAATTTTGAAAAATCACGGGAAATACATTAATTATTAAAAAACTAAGAGGAAAATTAAAAAATTACAAAAAAATCGGGTATAAAAAAATTTGAAAAATACTGGAAATTCAAAAATTATGCAAAATTACAAAAATAATTGACAAATTACATAAAATACGGAAACTACAAAAAAATAACAAAAATCATTAAAATTGCAAATATCATGAAAATTTGAAAAAAATACAGCACTTACAATTATTGAAAAATTAAAATGAGAATTGCAAAATTACGAAAAAAACCGGGAATGGAAATACTTATGTAATGTAAATTATTTAAAAAAATTACAGGAATTCAAAAACTACCTGAAATTGCAAATATCATTAGCAAATTACGGAAATTACAAAAAAAATTACAAAAATCACGAGGATTACAAAAATCACAGGAATTTCAAAAATTATGTAGAACTGCGAAAATCATGGGTAAATTGCGAAAATTAAATTTGAAAAAAATTAGGAGAATTATAAAATAACGAAAAAAATCAGGGGAAGTTCAAAAATTATTAAAATTTCGAAAACATTGGAAAATAACGTATAACGGAAAAGTAACAAAAATTACGAGAATTGCAAAAATTACGGAAAATTTAAAAAGTTACGGAAACCACCATTATTAAAAACTAAAAAGCGAAATTATAAAATTTGAGTATTACAAAAGCCTTGGAAATTATTGGCAATTTCAAATATTACGTAGAACTACAAAAGTCATTGATAAAATTACGTAAATTACAGGAATTATAAAAATGAAAAATAACGAATATTACAAAAAATCACGGAAATTTCAAAAAATACGGGAATTACAATTATTGAGAAATAGGAGAATGAAAATTACGAAAAAAAAACATGGAAATTTCAAAAATTATGTAAAATACGAAAATTATTGGAAAATAGGTAATATGGAAAAATATTAACAAAAATCACAAAAAATCATGGAAATTACATTAATTATTAAAAAAATTGAGAGGAGAATTATAAAACTAGAAAAAAATAGAGTATTACGGAAAACAATGAAAATTATTGATAAATATTACGCGAATTTCAAAAATTACGACGATTTACAAAAAATTATTGGAAATTACGTTTTACGAAAAAATTATAAAAATCACGAGAATTTCAAAAATAACGGAAATTTCAAAAACTTACGGGAATTATCATTATTGAAAAATGAAATAAAGAAATTACGGGAATTAAAAAAATTACAGAAATCACGAAAATCATAAAAAATTACGGAAATTAGGAAAATCATAAAAAAAATTAGGACAATTAGAATAATTATAGGAATTGCAAAAATTACGGAAATTACGAAAAATTGAAAAAAAAAAATATATAGGAAATAACACAAAAATTAAGGAATTTGTTAATTAACGAAAATTACGAGAATTGCAAAAATTGCCGAAATTCGAAAAATTTCGGGACTACGGAAAATAATTAAATTTTAAAAAATTATGGAAATAGAAAAGTTACAAAAGTTACGAAAATTCTGGAAATAAATCACGGAAATTTATTAACAAATTGCAAAAATCGAAAAAACCTATGAATATTTTCAAAAAGTTAGAAAATAACAAAAATTACAAGAATCAGGAATTACAATTACAAAAATTATAAAGACCGGGAAATTATAAAATTTCAAAAAACGTCCAAGAAATTTAAAAAAATTACGACAATTGAAAATTGAATTGAAAATTACGAAAATTATCAAAGTTACGAGAATTATAAAAAATTACAGGGATTACGAAAAAGTTACGGGAATTACAATAATTAGAAATCACAAAGGCTTTCGGGAAATGATTTTGAAAAATGCCCAGAAAAAATACGGAAATTACGGGAATTATATTACGCCTCGTCTCGTAATTAAGAATAATGTAGTACCTTCCACTTCACGTCAAATCACACGCTTTTTAAAGATATCGATTTTTAAAATCCCTGCTTACCTGTCCCGGTGCTTGACCAGTCACCAGTGACAATTTCATTTCATTCTTTCACAGCGTGTCAAACTATTCGCATCGTTCAAACGATTCGCGTTAAATTTTATAGCTTTTTTACGTGTATGGTGAATGTTTAAGCATTAAAATGCCTAAAGATGTTGGTAAGCGTAAGAGGACGTGCAGGGAGGAAGAGGAGGACCGTGCTGAAGGTAAGAAGACTGATAAATTAATTCCTTCACAGAAACTTTTGACAGATTTGGAGAATGGAGGAAAGGTTGTCAAGCGATTGTGTCGGCAAGGCGAGGAAGCTAGTTCTTCTAAGCAGGGGCACGAGGATGTTGCCAAACCTGTTCCTGTTAGACACAGGCACGAAGATGTTGCCAAACCTGTTAGGCAAAGGCACGAAGATGTTGCCAAGCCTGTTCCTGTTAGACAGAGGCACGAAGATGTTGCCAAAACTGTTAAGCAAAGGCACGAAGATGTTGCCAAAACTGTTCTTGTCAGACAAAGGCACGAGGATGTTGCCAAAGGCACGAGGATGTTGCCGCCAAGTCTCAAAAACATTTTGAGTTTGATAGTCTCAGCCGTCACCACGACGTTTTGCGTGAACCTTCCATCCGTAAGGTTTCTTCAAATGAAGGGTCCGAAGATGAGACCTCTTTGGCGTCGTTGGCAAAAATTTTGCGACGTGATCGAGAACATCTAGAGGGAGATTATGTCGCTCCCTCTGTGAGCTCGAATTATAGGCGCGAAGACGACGCCAATACCTCTAAAATTCTAGAGGAAGATGTACTCAGTGGCGAGGCATCATTTATCCTTACAGACCATAGTTCTGAATCTGACAGTGACGTCAGTCTAGATCAGGAGGTAATATCTCTTCTTGGAAAGAATGTTATTCAGTCCTCTAAATTCGGTCCTCCAATTCAAAAAGACCTTTCAGAGATATGGTCGGGAATTTTAAATAACGGACTCGATAGCGAAGAAAGGCAAGAGTTAATGAGGAAATTTCCTCATCCGGAGAACTGCATCTCTTTAGCTCCTCCTAAACTGAATCCTTTGGTGATCAGTGCCTGTTCTGAGTCGGTGGTAAAAAGAGACAAGAGGTTGGCTGATATTCAGGCGCAATTGAGCGCAGCCATATCGTCTATCGGCTCGGCAGTTACTACCCTTTTAAAAAAGAAGGGGGGACCGAGATGTTATTCAGCAACTGGGTGAATCTGGTCGGATGTTAACCGACTTATTTCATCAAGATACGCATTCGAGGAGGGAGCTGGTAGCCCTAAACCTCAATAAAAGTCTCAAGGAGACTTTGTTCAATACGCCAAACGATGAATGGCTATTCGGGAAGGACCTAGAAGATAGGGTGAAATCTCACAAAAACCTCGCTCAATCTAGTAAAGATTTAAAGGATGAAAAAGTGTCATCCAACAGAGCATCTTCTAGCTCCTATCCTAAGCGTTCTTTAAACTTCAAAAGTTCGTCTCGAAAATTCCAAGGGTTGCGACGCGGCGAACGCCAACAATATCATCAACAGCAACCTCGACGAGATCACAAGACGCGGGACAAATGGTTTCGCAAGTCAGAGAGACAGGGACAGAGGAGCAGCAAATACCGACAGTGAAGTCGAAGGTTAGTAAACTCGCTGGCAGGCTGAGGCATTTTTATCCAGCCTGGTCGCATTTGACTAAAGACAAACATGTTTTATCTTGGATTCGAGGTATCAAAATTCCCTTCGCTCAACCTCCATTGCAGGTTAGTGCTCCACGTGGACCTAAATGGTCTTTACGTGAACAAGAGCAGATCCGAGAGTCAATTAATGAACTTTTACAGAAGGGCGCCATAAATAAAGTCGAACCTTGTAAAGGACAATTCGTTTCTAAAATATTTCTTACTCCTAAGCCAGACGGTTCGCAAAGATTCATATTAAATCTCAAATATCTCAATAATTATATAAATACTGGCCATTTCAAATTAGAAGACCATAAGACTGTTATCAAGTTGATATACAAAAATTGTTTTATGGCGACATTAGATCTCAAGGATGCTTATTTTCTGTTGTCTGTTAATAAGACGCATAGGAAATATTTACGTTTTCAGTTTAACAATTCACTGTATGAATTTACCTGTATGCCCTTCGGGTTGAATTGTGCTCCCCTAATTTTTACCAAACTGATGAAACCTATCCTAAGTTTTTTAAGGAAAAAAAGGATTAATCTCTGTATTATATCTCGATGATTTTTTTATTACTGGGTAACACATTTTCAGATTGTGAAGTTAACGTTCAGGAAACAGTTAGACTATTAGAAAATTTGGGATTTATTATAAACTTTTCTAAGAGTTCCCCTAGTCCTCAGCAGACTTGCACCTTTTTGGGGTTTACTTATAACTCGATAAATATGAAAATTTGCTTACCCGAACTTAAAAAACAAAAAATCATCAAACTTCCTACGAAATTTTTTAAATGTGAAAAATGCAGAATCAGAGAATTTGCTCAATTTATTGGTGTTTTGACGTCGGCTTGCCCAGCAGTAAAGTATGGATGGTTATACACAAAAAATTTTGAAAGAGTTAAAGCAATCGCTCTCAAAACATCGCGAGGAGACTTCGATTCTTTCATGGATATTCCCTCTGAAGTATCGGAAGACTTTCTTTGGTGGATTAAAAACTCTATGAAATCCTTTAATAATTTACCCTCGAAAGACTTTAAATTAAGCATATTCTCCGACGCATCGACATCTGGATGGGGAAGTTATTGTGAGGAAAAGAGGGCTCACGGTTTCTGGAACAGGGACGAATTGCGGGAGCACATAAACTATCTCGAACTCCTCGCTGCCTTCTTCGCTATAAGATGCTTTGCCAGTAATCTTTCCCACAGCAATATCCTATGCCGGATAGATAACACTACAGCGATCGCCTGTATCAATCGAATGGGATCCGTTCGATATCCTAAGCTTAACTCCCTGGCGAGAAAATTTTGGCAATGGTGCGAAAAAAGAAAAATTTTGGTATACGCCTCGTATATTAAATCTCAAGATAATGTAGAGGCAGACGAGGAATCTAGGCAGTTAGAAATTGAAACCGAATGGGAGTTAAATAATAAGGCCTTTCGAGAAGTAACGCTTCAATTTAACAGCCCCGAAATTGACTTATTTGCCTCGAGAGTAAATAAAAAATGTAAACGCTTCATTTCTTGGCAGAGAGACCCAGATAGCTATGCGGTAGATGCATTTACGATTAACTGGTCGACTTTCTATTTTTATGCATTTCCGCCCTTTTCGATCATATTGCAGTGTTTGCATAAGATCATAGAGGATAAAGCCGAGGGCATTTTTGTCGTTCCCTACTGGACCTCTCAGCCATGGTTTCCAGTTTTTAGCTCGTTGCTTGTTAGTAGATTAATTTATTTTACCCCGAGTGAAGATTTACTTCTTTCTTTTGATAGGGCTCCTCATCCATTATGGGAGAGGATTACGCTGGTAGCAGGAGTCTTATCCGGCGAGCGTTGCAGATAGGCGGGGTACCTGATGCATCGCTGGATATTTGTATGGCTTCCATTACCAGTGGTACTATTAGACAATACAATTCCGGTTTAAAATTTTGGTGAGAGTTTTGTAAGCGAGAAAATAAGAACATATTTTCAGTTTCTGTACCGGATGTTCTAAAATTTCTTACATTGTATTATAATAAAGGTGCTTCTTACGGCACTTTAAATTCATATAGATGTGCGATAGCTCAAATAGCAGGGTTGGATTTTGCGAACGATTTCAGGCTAAAAAGATTCTTTAAGGGTGTTTTCAATTTGCGACCCAACGAGCCCAAATATAGCACGACTTGGGACCCTTCTATTGTCCTTAACTATATTAAAACGTTTCCTAAAAATATTTCCTTGCAGAATTTGACTTACAAATTAGCAGCGCTGTTAGCGCTTAGTACTGGACAAAGGGTACAGACTTTGGCTAGTATTGAAATTGGGAATATAGTAATAGCGAATGATGGCATCAGTATAAAAATTCCTAAGCGACTCAAAACGTCTGGTTTAAATAGAAAACAGCCAACTCTAGTTTTACCCTTTTTCAAGACGGATCCATCAGTATGTGTAGCTAAGTGCTTAATTCAATATTTAAAGGAAACTCGAAAGTTAAGAGACCCCCATTGTAATTCATTGTTTATTACTTTTAAAAGGCCGTTCAGAAATGCAAAACCCAACTCGATCAGTAGATGGATAAGAGAAGTTCTCAAAAATAGTGGCCTCGATACATCCATATTTACTGCCCATAGTACACGACATGCGGCCACTTCTGCCGCGGCTCGTAAGGGAGTAAGTATGGATGTAATCAGGCTGGCAGCAGGTTGGACTGAGAAATCAAAGACTTTTGCTAATTTTTATCAACGCCCTTTGATAAGAAAGTCCAGTTTTGCCGAAGCTGTTTTGGGTTCTTGATAGTTACTAGGAGTTGTATAATTTGAATATTGTATTAACTTTTTCTTGTTAATGTTTTATGTAATGTTCAATAGTTTGGAAAATAGACCTCATTTATAATTGTTGCAATTTTCTTTAAACATCTACATTATTCTTAATTACGAGACGAGGCGTAATATAATTAACAGATCAAACGAACTTACCTATAGTGAAGTTCGATCTGAATTATATGAAGCCTCGTCGAAGTAATTAAGTCCCTCCCGACCCATAATTAATTATTATAACCCAAGGCATACAATTATAAATATCGGGTTTGCTTTAAAAAAAATGAAATGAAATTGTCACTGGTGACTGGTCAAGCACCGGGACAGGTAAGCAGGGATTTTAAAAATCGATATCTTTAAAAAGCGTGTGATTTGACGTGAAGTGGAAGGTACTACATTATTCTTAATTACTTCGACGAGGCTTCATATAATTCAGATCGAACTTCACTATAGGTAAGTTCGTTTGATCTGTTAATTATTTACTAATCTTGGAAATATATAAAAACGTGAAATTATAAAAATAACGGAATTTTCTGAGAAACTACGGGAATTAAAAAATTACGAAAATTTGAAGAACAACAGGAATAAATAAAAAAATTATAAGAATTATTTGAAAAATGACAGGAATTGAAAAATTTCTAAAGAAAAATTACCGAAATTACGAGTCTTCGAAAATTACAAAATTTGTTACAATGAGTATTTTATCTTCTTTTTTTTCTGGAAAATTTTCACAATTTTCTTGCCAGTTTCCCGGTTGTAAGAGGGTGAATTTTGCCTAAAAAAGTCAATTTCCCAGAATTTTTCCTGGAGTGATTTTTGACTGGAAAATTTTGAAATTTTTCTATAATGTGCTCTTCACTTTTCTTTTACTTCTGGAAACATTTCATAATTTTCCCTTCGCCAGATTTCTAGAAAAAAATCAAAATGTAAGAGGATGAATTCTCCTTAATTTTGCTGAAAAGTAAGTTTTTCAAAATTTTTCCTGGATTAATTTTTTACTGGAATATTTTGAAATTTTCGTAAAATAAGCTCCTCATTTTCATCTTATTCCTGGAAAATTTTCAAAATTTTCTCTTTGCAAGTTTTGCAGAAAAAAATTAAAATGTAAGAGGTGAATTTTTTCTAATTTTACTTGAAAAAGTCAATTTTACTTGAAAAAGTCAATTTTTCAGATTTTCTCCTGAAGTGATTTTTAGCTGGAACATTTTGAAATTTTCCTAAAATGAGCTCCTCATTTTCCTCTTATTCCTGGAAAATTTTCCAAATTTTCTCTTTGCAAGTTTTCTAGAAAAAAATGAAAATGTAAGAGGGTGTTTTTTTTTTAATTGCTTAATTAAGTCAATTTTTTAGAACATATTTGAAATTTCAGTCGTAAAAAAAAAAGAATCACCCTTTGTCGTTTGTACATGATATTTAAGAACACCCTGTATAATACGCAGTTAATTAATTTATATATTTGGGACTCCAATGATTTTTTAAGAGCCGGTATTTCAATGTCACCTTAAGATATAGGATAAACATAGACATTGACAACATTGTCTGACCTTGTTCGATGACGTCATCCTAAATGTTAATATAAGATAAAAACCGTATATTTTAAGGTAAGTCTTGATTTTAACAATAATAATTGTGAACGTGCTCTATGAATTAATCAACGAGAAAAACTTTTTTCTAAATTATGACGTCATCGATGACGTAAGTAAGTACAAAAAGTGCAAAAAAATACATAAAATAATTTGGTTGCACTAATTTTTTATATAGGTGTTAGGTAGTGCTATGGTGGGATGCCGAATGGGAGTGCTAATTTTTGCTTTAGGGGTGCTTAGCACCCCCAAGCATTCCCCTAGTTGCGCCTATGGTGTTAAATTTATCTGCACCTGTGGACTTCGGATTGTGAACAGGATATAATTATTCATACCACTTTTGAAAATGGTGAATTCACAATTCAACGTTTAAATAAAAATACCTTATAAAAAATTTTAGGAGTGTTTTTTGAACGACTTTTGGTTCGAAATTTGGGTTAGTTTGGGTTACTGAAAAAAAAAAATTTGCCTCCGGTGGGGGGCTTGTGATGGGCCCGCAGAAATTTTGGCACACAGGCCCGGAGCTGGGTTGATACGCCACTGGTCCTATTGACCATCATGAGTCAATTTTTAGCAGGACTTATCGTAGAATTTAAATTCTATCAAATTAAATATTCAAAACGGACAACAAACTTCAAGTTTTGATGATTTTTTAGTAAATAAATAATCAAATCAAAGAAACAACAACAATTATTATTGAAATAAATTACGTCCAGTTCATAAAGTAAGTGATCGACTGTAGAGTACAATAAATAATTACATTATTTATTGATGGGGTTTAGAATCGTCACCGGACGCCACATAAAATTTCATGAGAGAAATTAATACCTGGTACAAACAGTGCAGTACCAACTCAATAATTAAAAGGTTTTTTATTTAAAGTTTGATATTTTTATCTCTGGTTGTTTAGGGCCAGAGATTTTGTATTTGTATCACGACGACCACGACTTTTAGTGATTTTACAAAATGTTCATTACAATTTGTTCACAGTTCAAATTCAATTTCTATGGTTAAACTTAATCAAGCACCATACTTAAAAAAGGCATTCTATCAAGTTATTTATTATTAGAACGAAAAATAATTCAGCATTTTCACATATTTTTTTAAATATGGTAAGGTATGTTCTAGGTGTGAAAGAATTAGTTGGTAAAATATTTAATCAACCAATTAACATACTTAATTGCATCCATAAACGAATTCGGCAGTTCGAAAATAGAAATTTGCAAGTACAAACGCCACTTTTGGACCCTTATTCTTCGAAAACCCCTAATAAAATTCGGTATTATTGAAGGTACCTAAACGGTCTTCATAAACACTGTCTATCTCTTTCCGAGCAAAATGTCTAATGGAAAACAAAAAATCAAATTTCTAGATATACAGGGTAAAGGTACCTGCGCCATGATGCAAATTAAAATAGATTTTCTTTGAACGAGTAGGACCCCTTATAATAATAAAATGCTAATTTCCATTCAAATTTGTATACAAAACTCATTTTGTTATTTGGGAATTTCCATAATGTCAAATCAAAAAAGGTGCTTTCGAAATATGGATTACAAGTTAAATCTTCGCGATAACAATTGATCCGTCTGGGGTGGGCGGCACCCTCAATAAACCCCTCAATAGATTTTGGGGGTTTGTGTTTTGAAAATATTTGTCCATCAACAAATTTTTGTTTGGGATTGGTGTCATTTTTATTGGTGAATATCTGTAATATTTTGATTATTTTGTTTTATGCAGGTGTCATCCTATATTATAGCTAATAATAATCATATATTGTATATTGTATACCTATTGAACACTGATTCTTTATAAATAATTTCAAATCAATTATTATTATTCTATTTTCTTTTTCATTAGTATCGCATTTTTCAGAATTTGATAAATGATGGCGGATTTAAGTCTGGTTTTTTTTTAAAGATAAAAGTCAAAATGACATTATGTTGACAATACATTGTAAAATTGTCAATGTCAATGCTTCAATTTTTTTATGTAGAGAAGGATTGTGTTGCTAACATATGTAGTTACTAAATTTTTGACTTGGGGAATTATTTAAAAAAAAAAACAGACTTTTTGTGCAACCATCCGCAAAATGAGCTTTCGCGGCCGCTACACAGTCCGCGAAATTCAATTTCGCAGCTGTTGCCCTTGGTGACGGCCGCGAAACTATAAATCAAAATTTGACAACAACAATGAGTAAATTTTATTTCCAAATTCTTCAGAACAACATAAATTATTTGGGATAAATATTACCACCACTTATGTGACACTTTTCATTAATACTAATATTTACTTCTGAAGCTGAAGCAACTAATAATCCAGTATTTTTGAATTGAACTCTCAAAACTTTCCATTTCTGCATTAAATAAGCAAATATGTTTCCAGACACCATTTTGACGTTTTGTTTGTCACACCAATTTTTGAACTCGCAGTAACAATTTTCATATTGCCGCTTAGTTTTCCAGGTATTAACTCAGAAATAGGAAACATACTTTTTAGCTCTAGAGAAGTACAAGAAAGTAAAATATCTTAATCGCTTTCGGAAATCTTCACGATTTTTCGAAAACCGTCAAAATTTTGTGCGTATTTGTTTACTTGCAAAATATGTCATTTATGACATCCACCAGGTTATACATCAAACTGGTAGTTAGTTCCACATGTTTGTTAAAAGGAGTACTTTTTTTTCTGTAATTTCACATAATTTTCATGGTTGCATAAAAAAATAGTGTGTATACCATGACCGCGAAACTTTTTAGCGTCCTCGAGATTATCTGGCCTCGGCCGCAAGCGGCCGAGGCGATAACTTTTCTGTTTGTACGCTAAAAGGCACTTCGCGGCCTTGGTATACAAATAACTATTATAAATCTACGAAGTTTTGTCTTATTGACCTGTCTCGTAATACCGGAATCGGCGCGCGCAGCCTGTAGCAAGCAGGTGGGAAGGCGAAGTTTGTTACGGGCTTAATTCCGCCATATTTCTTTATTTATACGCCTGTTTCTGCAGAAAACACAAACCAGTCAGAGTGAATTTCATTGGTTGAAACTAGTTTTCTGACTGTTTTCAATCAATGAAATTCGCTATTGGTAGATTCCAAATGTGCACTGAGTGTATTTGCATCCTTTTAATCGGCCTGTAGAAAAAAAAGATGGAAATAAAAAACATGCACTAGTTTTGCACTAGAGATCTACCAATCAGAAGCGCCATTAGATATAATTTCAAAGTCTGTTTTTTTTTTTTAAAGATAAAAGTCTAATGACATTATGTTGGCAATACAATGTAAAATTGTCAATGCTCTCAAATTTTTTATGTAGAAAAGGCTGGTGTTGCCAACATAATTTTTAACTTGGGGAATTAAACACACTTTAAAAGTTATTGGAAAATATTTAGAATGCTACCAGAACACTTTAATAATGCCTTTTGGAAAGTTCAAGAAAACTTAAAATTCAATGGACCTTTCTCATTTTACCTGTGCTGCGTGCGCCGCTTGTGGGTGACAGATAATTAAATTGTCAACAATTGAATGAACGCGGTCTGACCCTGACCCTGACGTTTTTTAAGCTATCATCTTCCAGAAACTAGATTTTATACAAAAAACACTCTCACATAAATATTTGATTTTTTTTCTGGAAAACTGTTGCAGGAATAATTTTGAAATTGAGATGTGTAGGACATACCTTCATAATATGAAGTTTTCTCCTTAAAATGGACTCAAAATTTGCCTGCTTAAACATTGTCTCAAAAAATTTGAAAACACCAGGTATAATTAGCCTAATTAAACCTAAATCTATATTTATTAAAAACCAATATTGTTGTTAAATGGTATATTCAAACTTATCCTAAAAAACAATAAATAGTCAGTCAAATTCAACCAAATAAATTAAAAATACAGAAATTGTACAAATACCTAATTAAAGTTAGGCTCTAGAAAAGCATACTCAACTTACCCCTGACCCCAACTACTGAAAAAGACTTTTTACACATTTTTAATTCCACTTTTATATTAAATCTATAATATATACAGTCAGAAAATGCAAATTATTTAAAAACAATTAGATAATATGTTTATTTATTATGACACATTTTAAATTTGACATTTTCCCATAACTCTCACACAAATGAAGGCTATGCATTCAGCCGACATAACTTTTTCTTTTAATAAAAAGTTTTGCTTTATTTCTCTGGTAATCTCAATGCAATGTGAATTTATTTATTTCGCAGTCATAGGAAAAACTGTGCAGTATAACGCGTGTGGAAAGTACTCTTTTTAACACTTGTTGCACAATTAACCATAAATCTTTTAAGTTGGGAAAATTTGCACGATCTTGCAACACTGTCTGATGACTGGACAAAACGAGAATGAAATTTTATCCAATATACAGGGTGTTCCATTCAACTTTGGTCACGCTCGAATTGTTAACGATTCGGTCGGATACTGTTTGCTCGAGCCGAGATCAGTGCCAAGCGAGAGAGTGAAACAGTCAGCAGTGCGTGTGAGAGGGAGATAGCGCGATTGAGATTTAATCGAGACTCTCCTTAGAACAAATTTCGGCAACGTTGCCCGTATCATTGGCAAAATATTATTGATTGTTTGTAAAAGGTTGTCTGGTACTGGCAAACAGATGACGTCATCAGGTGATTAAAAGATTTGCATTAGCTGCTTTTTTTCTGAACACTGTCTTATTTCAGCTAACTTTAAAATTCTTATGGTCCTTTCCAGCAACTATTTTAGGGGAGCCCTAACGATAAGTAAGCCCTAAAATGACATTTTTACATGGAGAAATGTCAGTTTAAGGCAAACCTATCGTTAGGGCTTCCCTAAAATAGTTGGTGGAAATGACCATTAGCTGAGCTAAGTTGTAGTTCATACACATTAAGCCTAGTACCCATAACCGCGAATTTCGCATTTTTTTGACATTGCTTCAACAATTTGACGTTTGATTCACGCATAAAACGTCAAATTGTCGAAGCAATGTCAAAAAAGAGCGAATTTCGCAGTTATAAATACTAGGCTATAGATGGACGAAGGATCCTAACCTTAAATAAACATAACCTCGGGAAAGAAATTAAACTAAGGATGGAATCCGGCATCCTTGGCATAGGCGAGGAGGGAGGTAATTTTGACTGACATAAAGTTACCTGAGATGTTAGAAAAAACGGTCCTTTATTTCAGAACAACTTAGGTTAGCTGAGATAGGTGTTAGAAAAAAAGCAGCTATTATGTTTAGGCATACAGATAACGTCACGTCGTAAAAGTAATCAAATAACCCAACTCAAGGTTCCTAAAGCTGATATGTTGTCTGGTAATGGTAAACAGATGACGTCATAAGGAGGACCAAATAAAAATTTGCATTATATTTAAGCATCTCGCGGATGATGTCATAGAGGTTATTAGGCAACCTACCTCTTTCAAACAACTTTACAGGCAGCCTCCTCCTTTTAAACAACCTTGATCCAAACCGCAAATGACAAGATTCAAAATGGCGGCAAAGGTCAAGCTAAAATGTGCCTGTTTACACCGCTACCACTACTATGCAGGTTCGTCAATAGAAGTTATTATTTTTCCAAAACTAGGAGCGCGATTGGGATTTAACCCAGACTCCCCCAAAACAAATTTCGGCGTCGTGATATCGTTGGCAAAATCTTGATTGCTTGTTAAAAGTTGTCAGGTAATGGCAAACAGATGACGTCATCAAGTGATTCTTTCTACAGATTTGCATTATGTTCAGGCATACAGATAAGATCACGTCATAAAAGTTATCAGGCTGTTCCCAATATTAATAGGTTGTTTGGTAATGATGAACAAATGACGTCATAAAGAGGATCTAATGGAGATTTGCAATATGTTTAGACATCCCAGATAACTTTATAAAAGTTATCAGGCAATCTTCTTCTTTCAAACAATTTTCCAGGTAACTTCCCTCTTTTAAACAACTTTGATCCAAACCACAAATGCCAGGATTCAATATGGTGGCAAAGGTCAAGCCTCTGGGATGTTTCTGTATTTAATCTACGTTTTTTAACAGTTTTTTGTCGTGTGGTCTTAAGCACACAGCGTAAATTTTTATTCATAAACACGCCTTTTCCGAGATATTAAGACTATGTGAAGTTAAATGACCACCCTGTATAGGTAATAATTCACATGGAAATATTTTTAAAAAATCATGGTTCGCAAGAATTTTTGTTCTATGGGATTCACGATTATAAAATTTTCCTGTTCACACCTAATATACAGAGTAGTCAATAGAAGTTATAATTTTTCCCAAAATTTCAAGGTGTTACCACATTCACATTTTTTCCAGTCTACTGCATTGTACAGAGTGTCCCATTTTAATTGTACATAAAAGATACTCAGTTGCACAGTTTTCGAGAAAAAAAAATCTGTTTTTGTCATAAGAAACAATGTGTTAGAAAGAGACCGTTCTTTCACACAGAAATCACAAACTCATCAGAGCGAATTTCATTGGTTAAAAACAGTCAGAAAACTGGTGGTTGACGATTTGCACCAATCAAAACCGCTCTTACTGGTTTGTGATTTCTGTGAGTAGTACAGACCTTAGACCATTGAAATCAGTAAAACCAGAACTATCCAATGAGTTATTGATATACAGGGTGTCTCATTTGAAAAAATGTATGTTACTAGTTTATAATTTAAAAACTATTTTGATACAGGAGGATGGATCAACTTTAAATGTTTGACTATTCCCGGCTCTTGATTGGAATTGAGCCACTTTATTGATTAATACTTTAATGAGCAACTCTTTAGAATGTTGTTACTATAGTCCGGCATTTTTAGCTGATCATTTCCGATGTCCAATTTGTGATTATTTTCGGCTCTTGATGGGAATAATCACTTGATTGATTTAAACTTCAATAACAACCATTTAAGAATGTTGCTACAATAAATCCGCCATTTTCTGTGAATGTTTGATTCTTTAGGGCCGAATTTATAGTCGTTCCTTGACTCCTCCTTGGAGGTCATGAGTTTAGAATGCACACTTGCTACTATTTGACAAATTAGTCATGTCAATTCTAAACGTTCAAGGCTTCCTCAAGGTCTGAGGAAACCTCAAGGAGCGACTATAAATTCGGCCCTTAATGTCATGCTGAAAATTGTTACAAAAACTGTTTATTATACAATGGTTCAAATATGTTATGTGAGATCTTGTTAGAATTAGGCAGAAAAGAAGTCAAACCTTTCTTTTCCCAAGTTCCCAAGCAATCAAATCGTAAGAAAATAATGGTTAGGTGCTCTCAACCTGACTGAAGACGATTTAAGTTGGAATAGAGAGTTGAGGGTTCGTAAAATAACGATTTCTATATCAAATAAAATATTTAATATTTGCTAGCACTTGCAAATTCGTACTTCTGAAACTTTCTTAAACCACAAAACATCCCCCCTTAGAAATGTAAGTCTTATGAGAGACGTCAGTCTAGTCGTTTCAGCTTTCCCCTCCAATCACTAGAGGCGCTTCAATCAACCTATTAAAGTTTTCTTTTTCCTGCCAGACCGTGCGCCAAGATTTGAAGTTTATTTTGTCATTTCCAGTCGTCAAAATTTAAATTTTGAACTTCTCCCAACATTTAGAATTATCAATTACCTATCAATTATCAATAATTATTATCTCAAAATGTCTTCTCCCAGTTTGTGCATCAGAAATGCTGTGTTCCGGGGTGCGGCGACAAATACAGCAGCTATTTCCGGTTTCCAAAAGATGCCGAAAAAATGAAACAATGGCTAGAAAAAGTTCGCAATCCTTTCCTAAATAGCCTAAGTGTCGAGAAGGCTTATAATAATTATAGAGTGTGAACAAGACATTTTCCTCGAGAATTTATTGTTGGCGATCCAAAAGCCAGACGAGGACTCACATGGAATGCTGCGCTTTTGCTGTATCTCCCTGAAGGTAAGTTAATACTAGATATATGTGAGAAAGACGTACAACCAGGCCCTTCATGTCGTCAATTTTTATCTACTGAAACTTCTGCAATTCGGGCAGACATTGCTACACCAAGTGGAACCATCACATCTGCAAACATGAAAAAGTCACCAACCAACTTTGTCTCTTAAAACTTTTATTGGTAGGTACCTAAGTGTTATTGCTTAATGAATAACCACCCAGTTGGGAGTAGGTGAATTTTAAAACATCCTAACTCAAGTAGGACTACTACTATAAAAGACTACTAATTACTAAAACTTGCAGTCGAATGCTAGAAAAATTAGAAGCTAAATGTGCGAAAAGCTCGTCTCCAATCTTGATCTATTTTTTTTTTTGCAGGTCATGAGAGACGATGCCAAATTTTAAAGAACATTAACGTCACTAGGCAAAAAATTCCTATCCCCAAGGGAAAAATATCTTTATTCCAAAGTTATAGAATCCAGCAATAAGTTAAGAAGAATCAGTAGAAGGTTGTCGTCATTTAAATCCAAAGTTTCTGCTGCTGAATAACTTGCATCATAAACCAAATTTCAAAGGCTCGTAGACCACGTCAATCCATTGATATACAGCTTTATTTTAAGCCAAGTCCGTACTCAAAACCAAAAGCCTAAAGCTAGACGATTTACATTGGACGAGAAGTTGTTGGCGTTGTCTTTGCTTAAAGCTAGTGGTAAAGGGTATAGACTATTATCAAAAATATTTATTCTATCATCCAGGCGAAATCATTTTCTTGAATGAGCTTTACATTATGTATACCTAACTACATAAACTTTCTACCTAACACATGCGGAAAGTGTATTTTCTGGACTTAAAGGCTTGTCCGAACTCTGCTTTTTGTTGTCATTCGTGCAACTTCCATCACGTGCAGAAACACTTTCCTCACTTGTTAGGTTAACAACGATTTTGGATTGTGAGAAAAGGACCTCTTTTGTCATTTTATTTACGATTTAAGTTTTTCATCAAGCTATTGTTAAATGTACGTCATTACTTCTTGTAACTGTCCTTATTATCTTTAACTTAACTAGCATTAGGTACCTACCTATGTATGTATACTTACATGAAAAAAAACTGTTTCGCAATAATTGTAATTAATTCCATATTCTTTAATATTTTCTGTTTCAAACTTTAATAAATATCTAAATTTGTCATCTTAATTCTTAGTCAATTTTACCTTGAAGGCGCTTCAACACTACCGATTTTATGAGTTTCTTCTTTTTGGCACAATTATTTTATGACAAAAAATGGTAGAAACTTTAAAGTGGTGGTGTTGAATCGCTAGAATCAAACAATGGTGCAAACGATCAACCGGAACGAATAAGATACCGAACGAACCCTAATTGCGTTTTGCATTCGCCAATAAATCCAGAATTACAAAAGCTTACCCCCCCAGTCACTAGAGGCGCTGAAAACTTATAGACAGGTTCTCAACACGGCACTTACCTTTCTAAGGGGGGATGTTTTGTGTTCTTAAACTTTTTCCCCACAGATTTGTCATATTCACGTTTAAAAATAAACAAAAATAGAAACCTAACCGAAATTGCACAATCTGACAAGTGGAACCAATCAAAGTTATTCCACACAGGTATCGCGCATCATTAGATGTGTCTCTTTCTTTATTGCATAAATCCTAATTAACTATCCTTGTTGTTTATTGCATGAGATAGGTCCATTCACAATTTCCAAAACCATTCTGCACCGATTGTTCCTAGCGCTTCAGAACATTTATAAGAAACTTCAGAACCAGAACCATTTTAGAATGCCCCAAAACTAAAACATCTGAAAACCGATTTACAATTTCCAAAAGCATTTTAGAACAATTCAGAAATGTGAAACCCATTTTAGGACGTTCCAAAACATTGGATCACTCCAAAATGTCCAGAAACATTTTGAAACGCGCCAAAATCTTAGAATTTAGGTGAAAAGTTATAAAACGTCTTTCAGAAGGCCAGTGGCGGCGCTTGGATGTACTGAGCCCCTAAGCAAATATCATAATTAAGGCCCCCCTGGGTTTTATTAATGGCAAATTGTTCAACTAAAAGAACCAATTAAAAACTGCGAAAAAAAATAAATTCTGATTATAATCAATTCAAGAACTGCTAATGATCATACGAAATTTTGATTATTATTGGTTCTTGAGCTTTGAATACCCTTACCTATGACACAGAATATATAGCTAAACCGCGGATAGAAAAATAGGTATAATATCTTTCAATCTTCTCAACAAATAAAGACTACCTATATAGTTGATAATTAACTTGATAAATACATATTTAAACAAAACCTTAGATAGATCTTTACAATACCTACCTAAATAGCTGAAGGTAGGGAGATATTTAGAATTCTACCAAAATCAACATCTACGATCCAAAAAAAAAAACATAAACCTCTGAAACATAAACAAAAATCGAAAAAATTTATTCAGTTAGGTATAGTTCTTTTGTCGTTTATAGTCGAAGCACACGCTTATTATAATGGATTATTACAAAGATTTCCACAATTTCAATGCATTTAACAATTTAATGATGACGTTATTGGAAGTGCCGGAAAAACAAACGTAAGTCTAAATAAATTATTATCGTCCTATTTTAAAATCAACACTGAAAACAAGAATCGCCTTGTCTAGGTATATGTATGTCTTGTCGCCTCCTGCACACCTATTTACATGGGCGTTTTTATGGCTGGAGAGAAATTTTTTATTTGTACATTTTTATATCAAGGGGCTTCGTTTTTTTTTTTTTGAGGATTTTTCTCGACAATAAGATAATTTGTATTGCCCTCCAGGTATTACTTAATCAAAAAAATAATAACATAATAACATTGAATAGGTTTAGCTATAACAATAACTCTGTAATCTGTATTGAAGTTTCAAGTAAGTATTAATTGAATTTTTGTTGTTGAAAATGTTGATAATGAAAATTTTGAATGGATTATTATTAATGTATATGCAGGCTTTTTTCCTTATAAGGGCCAAATTATGGACCAACTCATATAAGGGGTGTTGGTATTTTCGCCCCATGATAATTTAAGGACGAAAAGATAGGTATTTTCGCCCTAGTTAAAAAGTAAACCAAAATAAATTCTAGTAATTTCACCCCAGGCTACCTGACGCTTGACGTATTAGGAAAGGCAATAATTGATAAAACCACAATGTTCTCATACAGGGTGACATTTTAAAAACTTACAATGGCTATATCTCAGGAACAAAAAAAAAATATAAAAAAATCGCTGAAAACAATTTCTAGAGTAGGGAGGGGGAAACAAAATTATGTAATAACTAACTTGTTTTCACTCACCCCCAGCCACCCCAACTAAATAATCTCAAATAGCAACCTCCTACTTGTGATACCTTATCTGAAAGCACTTAAAAAATGCATTTCAATGGTACCTTACAAGCTAGGTTTCGATGTAATAATTGTCAATAATTTTCATATATAACATTACAAGAGAAAAAAATTTGTCGGCAAAATTTTCGAAAGGTATGAAAGTTTGTTGCTTGGCAATTTCGCGAATGACATTTTTGACAAAATCACGAGCCATCAAGCACAATAGAATGCAAAATTATGAATAAAAACTTCAAATTAAAAATACCAGTTTGACAATGTCAAAAGATGGTCGCTGAAATACCATGTTGTTGGTATTGTCCAGGTAGCGTTATTGTCAGGTGAATACCGAATTTATTGCTGGTGTAATACACACTAGTGAAATAGTCAAAATAAAACCATTAAAATGTGAATTGAATTTTTGACTATTAATTTAATAAACATTTTTTACTATCTTCACGCTTAAACATTTTAGGCTTGTATTATTTTTTGTTTATTCGTTGTTTTGGGAACCTGAAAAAATTGACAAGTCTAAAAAAAATACAATTTCAATTTAAATAAATGAAGTTTCATTTACCCTATAAACCAAAAACAATTACATCGAATCCTAGCTTGTAGGGTCAGTGGCGGACCTAGAACCTTTGGGGCCCGACGCAAAAAAAAAATTTGGGGCCCTGTCATGCTTTTTTCAGGTATTTTTCTTGTGGTGTTGGAGGCATTAGCTGACGTCACACACATAACCTCACTTTCGATGGGGGACAATCAACAACGATAAGTATTCATCAAACTGACATTTCTTCATGGAAAACTGTCATAAGGAATACTTATAAGGCATTCCTAAAATATGTAGTTGGAAGAAACAGCCTTCAATGACATGTTTGTCCCCCTATCTAAAGTGACGTTATGTGCTTTGTGACGTAATAGCCTATCGCCTAACCGATGTGTGTGAATAGTCTTTCAACGTTTTGTTTGTCTCTCTTTCGAAATTAAGGTTTTGTGTGTGACGTTAGCTAGTGCCTAATTATGTACTAGCCTTGTACTAGCTGACGTCACACACATAACCCCAATGACATGTTTGTCCATCTATCGAATCTCATTAATGACAAAGCTAGCGCCTTTGCCTATAAAAAGTCCTTTAAAGGCTTTGTTTGTCCCAACGAACTATAACCAAGAGCTGGAATGCGCACGGTAATTGCCATATCCGTCAAAAAAATTTGACGAAGAAAAGAATGCGGACAAAAAATTGACAGGGCGTCAGCTCCTCTTGACAGTAGGTACATCAATACACATCAATAAACCGGAAATGTCATTGGATTGGCTGCAGATAATTGAAATCCATTATCGCTACCTTCATAAAAACAAGCTTGACAAGGTTCACGATACAACCCACCAATCACCATGCGTATCCGCCATTTTTCTGCTCTTCGCCCCTCAGACGTCGCCGGCGAAATTAAATTTGACAGACTTTAAGAACATATGAGACAATATGAAAACAAAATAAACGAAAAAAAAAAATATTTGTAAAAATTCAGGAACTTTCTATCTAAACAAAAAGAAATACAACATGTAATGATGTAGTACAGGTATTCTTTCGATCTTAACAAACTGATTGTGATCACATCAAGTTTGTTCATGAGGCATCAAAAAAACAGTTAGGCCAATGAAATCGTGCTGAAACCAGATGACAATTGATTGAAGCAAACCTCAAGTGACTCCGATCAGTTTGCTCAGATCGAAAGAATACCTGGATTGCAGTAGTCTGTCTCCACATACAAAAAGATCAAAAAAGTAAAATATTATGCGTCCCGCGCGTCCGCGGTTGCCGCATCGCGTCGAGCACAGCAGGCTTCCTAGAGATATACAAAGTTGCCGTAGCTTCCAAAATTTAATTTTCGCTTTTTTTATGTTCATGAGTTTTTTTTTTTTTTTTTATCAATGTCTTGAGGATCTGGTTGTGTGGGGGCCCCTCAGCTCTGGGGGCCCGACGCAGAGTGCATCCTTTGCTTCATGTTAGATCCGCCACTGTGTAGGGTACCATTGAAATGCATTTTTTAAGTGCTTTCAGATAAGGTATCACAAGTAGGAGGTTGCTATTTGAGATTATTTAGTTGGGGTGGCTGGGGGTGAGTGAAAACAAGTTAGTTATTACATAATTTTGTTTCCCCCTCCCTACTATAGAAATTGTTTTCTGCGATTTTTTATAATTTTTTTGGTTCCTGAGATATAGCCATTGTAAGTTTTTAAAATTTCACCCTGTATACAGGTGTGCAATTTAATGAATATCTACGTTAAGTTACAGCAAAGATTGTTACAGGTTAGGAGTTTCTAAAACTAAGTTAAAAATTTAATTTTCTTACTTTTAAGGTGCACAATGAAAAGAAATGCACTGTTTAATTGTCTCTTCAATAAATTTGGATGTGAACTATACCTTGCAGAATTTTCAGCCCCAAAGTGGACATTTTGAAACTCATGGCAAAGACAATACTACTACGTAGTAGTATTGTCTTTGCGCTCATGGTTATTGGGGCGAATTTACCTGTACCCGGTATAAGTGTCTGGTTGTTACCTAGTAGGTACTTTCTATTATCTATACCATTTCCAGTATTATTTCACACTAGTGAAATTTGATTTCAAATTAATGAAAACTAAATTCACATCAGTGAAATCTAATTTCGCTCAAATGAAAATTGATTTCAAAGTAACGAAAACTAATTTCTCACAAACGAAATTTTATTTCACATTTTTGAAAATGAATTTCAAACTGACTCTACCTAATTAATACTCATTTTTCAAACATGTATTATTTCAATTTGAAAAAACATCAAGAACGTTATTTATTTCACTCTAATGAAATAAACCCACTAAGTTTACTATGAATATAATTCAGTATCAGAACTTGTTTTTTCATATACCTACATTTAACACAAAAGTATACTTAGAACATTGAGACATATCTTTTTCGAAAGAAAAGATCGGACTTTTTCTGTAAATAAATTATTAAGATAGGCCCGTTCGTAATAATAGAAAAAAATGTTTGGTTTGACAAAGCAGATATGCCGCTAAAATTGAATAATGGCCACACGGTGTATTATGGAGATATGCCACTTCGTCACAATATAGATATGGTTTTTTTAAGTATTTTTATGGGAATAACTCATTTTCGCCAAATATTGAGATAGGCCCCTTCGTACTGACAGCGACGATTTATAATTATTATTGTTGTTTCATGATTATATTTTATGTTGTGAACTCAGTGGCTTTATTTCATTAGGGTGAAATAGATAACATTTGTTGATGTTTTTTCAAATTAAACTAATAATTGCCATTTGCACAGCTATCACTTAAGGGATATTTAATCTAAGTGGAGCTTTGAATGTGACTTTTAAGTCACATTCACGGCCATTTGCACCGCTATAACTGAAGGGATATTTAATCCAAGTAGAGCTTTGAATGTAACTCTCGTAGAAACAAAAGTCACATTCAAAAGTTCCACTTAAATTGAATATCCCTTAATATCCTTCAAGTGAAAGCGGTGCAAATGGTCCTCAATGTTTGAGAAATGAGTATTAATTAGGGTCAGTTTGAAATTCATTTTCAAAAATGTGAAATTAAATTTGGTTTGTGCGAAATTAGTTTTCGTTACTTTAAAATCAATTTTCATTTGAGCGAAATTAGATTTCACTAAAGTGAATTCAGTTTTCATTAATTTGAAATCAAATTTCACTAGTGTGAAATAATACTGGAAATGGTATAGAACATAGAAAGTACCTGCTAGGTAACAACCAGACGTTTACCAATAAGTCCATAATTTGGCCCCAAATCCTCTAAACCTAACTATGATTACCAGTAGATACCAGTACCAATCAATATATACAGGGTGATTGAATAGTAGGCAACATATATACTATCTACCAAAAAAATTTCAAAGTCAATTAATTCTCTCGTAAATGGTAAATGATGTTGTTGTATTGAATTGAACTTTTTTAATTCCCAAATAAAATCGCAATCACTCAAAGATTAAAATAAATAATAGGCATGTTCTAACCGTTATCTTCCCCCGTATTCCGTATGTATTAGCGCCACTGAATAAATTTTTACATTTTCAATTTAGTATCTTCATTATCATCAAATATTTATAAGTAGTACCAGTAGGTATAGGTAACTATACTTACCAATTTTCAAAATTCAATTTGAAGGGTTTCGAATTGGAGATATTAGAGAGATATCAGTGAACCAGATAACGCGTATGGACCGTATTAACGTTAGGAGTTATTTTTTTTTACGTAAAGCGGTATCATACTTTCAAATTACAGTTATTGGAAAACAGTTTTACGTAAAATTTGCCTATTCGCATTCGTTATTTTATAATCTTAACCCAACTTGTATTTTGTTTCGATTTGTCAATAGAAAGTTCTCGTGTCTCGAACGCTACGCTAATAGAGAGTTCTCGTGTTTTTCACGCTACGCTATTAACGTAACGCTATCTAAACCGTAAGTCGTTTTATCGTTGCATGGTTTTTTGAGATCTCGAGATTTTTACGTATTACGTAATTTCATCCGGTCAGTTTTAAATAGAAAACATGAAACATAACCTCGCATTATATTTATTTTAGTACCTAAAGAATCTGATTTAATTATTGTTATAAATAAAAATAATAATTAAATTATTAATAGGATCTATTTTTTTTCTATTATGATGGAAGAAATTTTGGAAGTTGCAGTCTTTTTGCCAATACTTCCCGCAAAAGGCACAAATCATCTTCTACTGAGAATCTCATTTTTTTTTTCCTGCATTCATTGCCAAATTTTTAAAAAAGACAATTATTTATACTTAATCCTTGATATTCTTGATCCGGTTATTGATAAAGGCCTATAAATACACCAAACTAAACAACAAAACCTGTCATAACCTGAAGATATTCACAAAAATTACAAATGTAAACAAAGCCTGCCCTGCGGGCGACTCCCCAGACTATTTTTGACCGTTTTGGAATAACATAACGTTACGGTATTGCTCACGGTATCCTACGTAAGGTAGCGGGACACGCTAACGGTATTACCGTTAGGGGAATTGATTTCGTCAACTGCGCATGCTTAACTGTCAAATAGCGTAACGTTATTAGAAATTTGGACGGCACGAGAACTCTCTAATATGGTACCTACCGCTAACAATACGATATTTTACACGGTATTTTATAGTTCTTGGACACGAAGACGCAAAAATCCTCTAATCCCTTTTAGAAAGATATCGGTAACACAAATAGCATCATGCAGTATTAGCGCCCACGGTATTTTGACATTAAACGTATGCGCGATACGATTTTTAAAAATAACGTTACCGCATAACGTAATTTACCCAACATTAGAGTTTTCTCGTGCCGTGCAAATTTTAAATACCGTAACGCTATTTGACAAGTATGACGGTTCTTACGGTATTAACGTTAGCGGAGCCCGCTATCTAACGGAACTTACCGGATGCCTTACCGTAACGCTATGCTATGTCAAAACCAGTTTACGCTCCATTTGTGTCTGAAAAAATAGAAACTTCTAATAATTTCTCCATAAAAAACACCAACGGAAAATTAGTCAAGCTTAGGAATCTTCAGAATAAACAAAAGTTAGAAAACAAGCAAAAAAAGTGGGGTTAGATTACTCAACTCAGCTGTCAAAATGTAAACAGAATAAGTGATTAGAGGATTTATGTGTCTTCGTGCACGAGAACTATAATGACCATGGGAAATATCGTATTGTTAGCGGTACCGTATTAGCGTAGCGTCTGACGCATGAGAACTTTCTATTTACGTTAAGCGCTATTTTGAATAACGCCTAAAAATACTTAAATAAGCATGCTCCAGCGCCGGTTCAAGGCTCTACCGGGCCCTAGGCAGCAGAAAGTAACTTTTTCTGTTTTTGTCCAAATTGAAAAAAAAAGCCTTTCAAAATGCTGCTGGAAAGTGTTTTCGAATGTTCTAACTGGCTTTTTGCAGTTCTAAAGCGTTGGCTTGAAGAGTTCTGGAGCAGTTTTTGTTGGGCATTGGCTGGTCACTTTTTCATAAATAAAGTAAACTTATTTCGAACAAGACAGCATTTATTTTCCACTCAAAATACATAATTTTTACTAACTAATTTCTAACAACCACGGGTGTCGTGAAACCTTCTTTTTTCATTCTCTCTCCCTCTAGACATCTGTCAAGTCAAGAATTTCAAAACAATGTCACTGCTGTCAACGCCATCCATCATAATAACGCGCGAAATTCAAATTCAAATTAAATGGCGCTAACATTTTTCAGTATTTTCTAAATTGTTCTGACAGATTTTTACGTATTTTAGAGCCCTATTGAAGCTCCAAAAAGTTCTAAATTGGTTCAAAAAAGTTCTAAAAGGTTTCCAGTACTAAATTAGGATTCAATTTAGAACTTTGAAATTGTTCTAAAATAACTCTGAAGTTTCTCAATTGCTCCAAAATGCTCCTGAAAATTCTGATTTAGATTTGAACTGTTTTAAATGCCTTTAAAGAGTTCTAAAATTCTACAGCAATCAAAATTTGCTCTAAAAATCCTTCTGAAAGGCGTTTAGTAATTTTTAATCTGAATCCTAAGATTCTGACGCTTTTCAAAATGTTTCTGGGGATTCCAGAGTGTCTGAGTTTGAGTGTTTTGTAGTGTCCTAAAATGGGTTTCAACCTTCTGAGTTGTTCTAAAATGCTTTTGGAAATCGGTGTTTGAATGTTTTGGGGCATTTTAAAATGGTTCTGAGATTTCCAAAATTTTCTGAAGCGCTGCAGAATGCTTTCGGAAATAGGGTCGTCACCATAGATAAATATAATAAACCAAGGTAAGAGTTACCGATTCATATGCGCCAAGTGGCAACGTATTTCTTGTAGCACATGGTGGCGCTAGCATAGCTTGGAACTATCTGACAATTCTGACATCGCCTCCCATTCTTATATCTGTCTCTTTTTGAAAGATGATGTGATAATAAAGTAAGAGAGGACATAGGGTTTTTTATTTATTACATTGATTTCTAACCTATAAAATGACATTTTCTTTTTTCAAAACTGACAAATAAGTGAACCTAAAATTGATTAGTTTAATATACATGATTATACATGATTCTGGTAAGATTTACAATGTGAAAATCGTCAAATTCATGCATATAAATAATGATAATTATTGAATACTAACCTATCATTAGTAAAAAGTCAGATGTTTTGGCTGTTTTTGCTTTTTTTTGTTGTATTTTTTTTTTGCAATTTATCATTTACCAAGTTATATTTATGTATAATTTAATTTTTAATATTATTTGTTAATAATTGTCAAAGATCAAAATATATAGATTACTTCATGGACATTTTTGTTTATTTTTGTTTCCATATTCTCGTGTTTTCCGACATTTTTTTTCTGTCTACTGCGGAAAAACGCTGGACTAGATTTCTACCTTCAAAAATAACAAAACTATAATTTAAAAGTTCAAAAAGCCCGCTAAATGTTGTTTAGTTTGTCTTGTAGTGGATAGTGGCGCTAGTATCGATATGACGTCATCGCGATGCCAGTGTAGCAAACTGATCTAAAAAATAAATGGATAAACAATCATACGGCTTGATTGGCAAAATTTGTGTGAAAATTTGGGGTCAATATTCTACGAACAGTTGTGCAACGGAACAGCCTAACGCCTGCGCATTATCTTATCTTTGGAGCAACTGTTCTAGATTTTGAAATTCCTCCATTTTCATTGGCCAGATTTTGTGCACGCACAGTACATGTATCTACTGCGCACGCTTACCGCTGTCCCAGTCAGTTGTTTTTGTTTAGATTATGACCTCGTAAATTAGCAGCATTAGAAGCGTTCTTTGCTTATCCATTTATTTTTGAGATCAGTGGTGTAGCACCACAGAATCGGTAACTCTCACCTTGGTTTATTATATTTCTCTATGGTCGTTACCTCCTATCATTAAAATTATACTGACTAATGGTTAAACCGGCGCTGGCATGCGCAGGTTTTTGACAACGGGCTGGTTGAATATTATAGGTTATGTTATGTTAAACTTATGTTCAAAAAATAATGGAAAAGCATTGAAAATTCAAATCCTGTGACCCTGGTCATAAACAACAGAATCAACATTGACAAATCAGAACAAGGTACAAGTTGGGTAAGATTATAAAATAATGGATACGAATAGGCAAATTTTACGTAAAACTGTTTTCAGATAACTGTCATTTAAAAGTATGATACCGCTTTACGTGAAAAAAAATAACTCCTGACGTTAATACCGTCCATACGTGCTATCTGGTTCACCGATATCTCTCTATTTGACGCAAATAACTCTGATATGCGCATGCTTAGGATTTATGTTGCGTCTTAACGGTTACGTTACGTCCATTATAAAAACGCTAATACCATAAGAACTGCCATACTTACAAAAAGCGTTACGGTATTTGAAATTTGGACAGCACGAGAACTCTCTACTGTCGATTCTGTTGTTTATAATCAGGGTCACAGGATTTGAATTTTCAATGCGTACCTACCACTGATCTCAAAAATAAATGGATAAACAAAGAACGCTTCAAATACTGCTAATTTACGAGGTCATAATCTAAACAAAAACAACTGACTGGGACAGCGGTGAGCGTGCGCAGTAGATACATGTACTGTGCGTGCACAAAATCTGGCCAATGAAAATGAAGGAATTTCAAAATTTAGAACAGTTGTTCGAAAGATATGACACTGCGCAGGCGTTAGGCTGTTCCGTTGCACAACTGTTCATAGAATATTGACCCCAAATTTTAGCACAAATTTTGCCAATCAAGCCGTATGATTGTTTATCCATTTATTTTTCAGATCAGTGGTACCTACCTACACGTTAGGAATATGATCAGCTGATCGTTATAAAAGGAAAATTTCTTGGGTGTGAACTGTGAAGCGGATGTGCTTATTTTTATTTGGACTTGGACACAGTTTTTCCATTTCAATTTCAGAAAAATGGAAATTTCTGGAGATGGTCGTATTAGATAGAACAGAAAACATAAACAATGAACAAATAAAAAAATACTAAATTAAATTTTGGCAATTCTGACAATTATGACATTGCATATCATTATACGGTATACAGCCCGTTAACTTCCCTTACATAACGGGATTCGCTAACGATATAGTTAGCGTAATGGTTTTTGACAGATAGCGTTATGTAAATAACGGAAACGCAGTCAAAAGAACTCTCTATAATGTTAAGAATTGTAATCGCTCATACGTTTAATGTCAAAATGATATTTACGATTATTCCACTCATGTGTTAAAATTCCCATAAGAAAAGTGACAATTTTCAAAATTACAGCGATTATTCCACTCATGTGTTAGAAATCTCATAAGACAAGTGACGATTTTCAGAACTACAGCGAAAATTCTCTTTTCCATTTGTTTAACTAGAGAGAATTACAGCGATAATTCTCCCATGTTATTGTATATAGGTATGGTTGTCATGCTAATTTTTGATACAAACAAACGGTTCCTGATATCAACCATTTATTTGTATTGATTGTTAAGATGTTCAAATCGTTTAATACATATTTATTTCCATATTTTTGCATTCTCATACGTGAAATAATCCTCTAAATACCACTTGAGCTTTAAAATGAACCAGATAATTTTGAAGCTCTCGTGGTATTATCCCCGATAATACTGCGCATGATCCTCTTTAGGTTACTAATATCTCTCTAATAGGTATAAGATACAAATGATACAATTTGAAATATGTATAAAACAATTTAAGGGTATAGTGCATCAACACAAGTCAATCCAAGTTAAACGCAAAACCAGGCTTTTGACACCAGTTTATCATGAAAAATTATCTCAAAAACTGGGTTTTGCGTTAAAAGTAGATTAATTATGTTGGTGCAACTAACTACCCCTTAATAAACCGAAATGTGACAATAGGTCTGTTTCTGCAGGAATCACAAACCAGTCAGAGTGAATTTCATTGGTTGAAACTAGTTTCCTGACTGTTTTTGACTGTTTTCAACCAATGAAATTCGCTCTGACATCTTTTCTCTAGTGATTTTAACAAGAAAGACGAAGACCAGCAAATGACATAGCCATAGGGATAATGATCTCTATTCGTTACAGAGTCCTAGCCCTGGTATCAGGGTGTCCAAGATTCAATAGTGTTAGTGGGTTTCGGGGATCACTTGCGAGTCTCAATTTTCAAGAGAAGTTGACCGGTGACACCCGCACCTCGATATCTCGATTCGTTTTTAAGCTACAAAAGGAAAATTTGACCAAATTTTCATAAATAAAAAAGTTATAGCCCCCTGCCAAACTCCAAACTTTCCAAAAACACCTCGTAACATGAAATTAAACGACTCGACATATCGAGATGCGGTTTTCATCAAATCGAGGCTCGCAAGTATTCGGGTCAGATTCTTTCCGCAACTTCTTTAGACATATTTGAAACTCTGAAACCCATTAGTTTATAGGTATAGATATACCTACCCATGAAGACTGTTTACCTATTCAAATTTAAAATGATTACCTATTGTAGATAGAATTTTTCAACAGGGGTTGACTCATATTTCAGTGATTAATGCCCAATTAATTGAAAAAACCTTAAACTTTTGTCTCACCTATTTACACACACACACAAAAAAAAACACTGTATCTATATTTATTAAACAATAATACTTAAAAGATAAACAATTTACAATTTTTATAAGGGCCAATAAAGATAAATGGAGAATCATTTTGACGGGCCACAGAAATTAAAGTTAAAGAGGCAAAATTTCTTTCAGAAAAAAAAACATTTCAGCCCAAGTGTTGTAAATTCGCTTTATATTGGGGACAATAATAATTATTTTATAAAAACTAACGGTATTTATTAATTTATTAATTTATAATTGATATTATTGGAGTTTTGATGTCAGATTTATTTGTTTTTCGTGATTCTCTTTTCTATGTTTTTATTATTTTAAGGGACGATTTATTCAGCTTCTGATAAACTGTCAGGTAGGTACTTACCTATGCTATCTGAGGGATAAAAACTCAATCTGTAATCCAATTGGGTTGACCAATTAATTTGAACCATATTTGGCTCTTGAATAAGGCTTCTAAAATAAATGTATCCAGAGCCTTTAATTTTAAAAAATCCATATTTGAACTAAAAGTGAAATTTGAAGCCTTAGAAAATATTTCTAACAAATCAAGAGCCGTAATAATCAAATTTTGCATTAACTCTGATTTGTAAATAATTAATGAAGTATAGGCCTAAGTAAAAAAACTCCTAATTGATACTGGGTTCATAATATGGAGACCGGACTTGACACTGACCTTACATAAGCCAATTTTAAGCGATTGAATGATCGGTGATTTTGACAGATAAACCATTAATTAAACGTCATTTGTCAAGCAATTGTTGTTAACTTAACTGACGTTAAATGTATTGCTTATCTGTCAAGACGACCAACTAGTCAATGGACGCTTTATTTTATGCAGCCGATGGATCCATCAATGACCAGTCTATCTTTGTCTAGTTCATAGAAAATCGGAATAGCTGTCTCATAATGATGGCAGCAGATGGATCCATTGCTGAATAAAAAAAAAGCTCCCATGGCTTAATAATTGGCTATAATTCACTTGTCTACACAAATAGAATGTTCTAGAACATTTTAGAAAACTTGTTTTGCAATATCAAAATCTATTCTGATGAACACGTTTTTAGTACCATTTTCCAATTTTATTACAGTTTTTTGGAAGATTCGATTTTAACGGTCATCATGACAGATAAGCAATGTATTTAACGTCAGTTATGACCAATTGGTTGACACATGACACATGACGTTTAATTAATCGTTTATCAGTCAATATGACCGATCGGTCAATTGCTTGAAATTGGCTATGTAAGTATACTTACCTATAAGTAATGAGAAAAAATCATTTTTTTTTTGTTTTCAAATTAAAACAACCCTCTTTATCACTTTTTTTTCCCTTCACATCCTTTAAAAGTTCTAAAATCAGCCAAATCACCCCCTAACTGAAAAAAGCAAAACATCCCGATACCCTTGGACGAAGCACCGCCTTCTTATTGGCGCATCTCATCCGCCATGTTCCATTTCCCGCAACCCCATTGGCCCGAGACTTCTCAAACCCCGCCCCCTAGATAAAGAAAAAAATCCTTTTATCCATGTGCCTCATCTAATTTCACCTCCTCTAGTCAGTCGATAATAAATAGGCATAGTGCGTAGATAAGACAATTTTCCATCCGCGTATATACACATGTAAATTATTAGTGTTTAGGTGTGTTTTTATTTATATTGTAGATTAGAATCCTTCGAAAGGATGGTTTCGTACTACAATTCGATGTACAGACAAAATTCGAACTTTCAAGGGTCGCAAAACCCGTGGTACCCGTCGGCGGCAGGGTACCACCACCAAAACCCGCAAATGAACGGCGGCGGCTATTTGCCGCAAGAAGAACCGCAAATGTGGCACCACCAGCCGCATCATCACAGTGTGTTTCATCATCAAGAGTTTCCGGATTTCGTGCACACCGGAATACCGCCATTGCAGCCCGGTCTTAACGAACCGGAACACCAATTGCCGTCGCCCCCGATTACGGTGTCGGGCAGCGAAATGAGCAGCCCCGGGGGCAACATTTCGCCGCCGAATTCGCATCACGGGAACGTTAGGCCGCCGCCCGCAAGGAGTCCGTACGAGTGGATTAAGAAAACTAGTTATCAAAGTCAACCAAATCCTGGTAAGTAACTTTGAATTAAATATTGCCGCCATTTTGTTTTTGATTCCAGAAAAATACGCCATTTTTTTTAATCGGGCATTGAATAAATCACGAGTCTCGAGCCGGTCAAACAAAGTTAAATTTCGAACCTCTGCAACCGCGACCTACTCTTTTGAAAACCCAACAAAAACGTCACTGATATTCTTACTAAATTAGGTAACTCAGAATTCACAATAATACCGTCAAAGTGTCTTTGATCGGTGCAAATCGTCAACAAACGCATAGTTTTCTGACAGTTCGCGATAGGTTTGTAATCACTGTGAGAACAGACCTGTCTGTGATCAAAATTACTGCAAAAATTTACACGCCACTGGAATTATTTTCCCTGACGGCTCACAACCCGCTCCACTCCATAACTATACAATTTTTATTTTTTATATTTTTTAAATTTTAACTTTTTCAATAGATAGAGCGAGCTTAGAATTTTTTTTTGACAATTCTAATAGCCAGTCAAATTTTGTTATTTCTTGTCATGTGACACAAATCATCCAATCATGTCAAGATTATACTGAAAACAGCCCACTCTATGACATTGTCACAGACATTGTTGTCAAAAAATTTCTATCAATAACCCTCGAGCATTGATAAATTCTCAAAAATTTTATAACAACTTTCTCAAGCTTGCTGCTTATAGCAACAAGCTTTCGAAATCTGTTTTTTGGATCATCTTCGAAAATATAAGCAAATTTTTGTTTGCTATTATTATAATCAGTGAAAGTTGCAAAAATAATAATTTTGTTCTTTTTCATATTTATTTTAACGTTCTGATGTAAATGCACCCAAAGCTAGTTAATGCAATTTCTATAGTTAACTTGATTGGTCATGAATGACGCTCTGTATCAAAGTTTTCTGTATCAACTCAATCGAAATGACTGGGTTTACACAGGCATATCTTTTGATCAAAAATAAAATCTAATTTAATCGAGATTCCCATACTTACTCGCGAACTTGTTACACCCTGTGCCGTATCTTATTATGAGTCACTAAGGTAAAAGTACCCAGTTGTTGACATGTTAAGGGTATCCTTGCTTATGATCACCACACATTTTCCAAATTTTCAAAGTTATGATATATTTTTTAGCGTGATTTCAAACTCATAATTGAATGTGTAGATATATTATTTACTCTATATTCCTATTATTTGTGTTATTATGCCAAAAATACCTGAAAGGTGATAAAACCCCAATAGTTGACACCCAAAAAAGTTCACTGCGCCAAAAGTTGACACATTTTTGATCCAAAGGAAATTTTATCACGGTCTGTGGAACTAAGAGGTATATTTTTCTAAGTGTACAATTTTTTAAATGAAATATATACACATAATAACCAGTTATTTTAAATTTTTTTAAGTACCTACATGTTGTGGTTTCATTACTTGACACTCTTGAAACCAATAGTTGACATGTTGCCTGTATCAGTAGAAACCCTGGTAGAAACATCAATAATGTAAGAATCAAACTTTTTAATAATAATAAATAACATTGGGAAACTTTTTGTTGCGAAAAAAATACAAATTGCTCATAAAAGAAATTGCTTGGAAAGCATTGGTACAATGTGTTTTTTTTGCTGCTGTAGCTGCAGTGAGCCCCCTATCGCAATCATCTAACGCAGCAATCACGTCTTCTGGTAGTTCTGGTGCATATTTCAGCAATTTCCATTTTTCATGCGTCATCTCTTGATTTAAACTTGAAAGGACCAATTGTTGACACTCCAAAGCTCCAAACCTTGACAGGGGTAACAGGGGTGTCATCTTTTGGATCTACGACCGTTGCATTCCCCAAACCCATATCTAGGTTTCTTTTTAATCCAGAGCAATAAAAAGAGACAGATTACAATGCTAAAATATTTTTACCGCCAAAAATCCATAAGTTGACACTAGTGTCAACATTTGGATCATCCCTCGATTTGGGCTTCAATAGTTGACACCCCCCCTTAAAAAGTTTATGCCAGTTGTTTAAGAGATAAAACAATAATAAATATGTATTACAATGTATCTTATTATACAGTAAATATATATTATTCATAATTTATCAACCCTACCTTAGCTTTGAGAACTTTTGTTTTTATATCTTCTTAACTATTTTCACTAGAAATCTGGGAAAAAATTCAAACATTTGCACCTGTTCACTACTTCTTGCCACAATTTTGAAAAAACTTGTCATTTCAAATCCATACATCAGCTATAGCCTGAAAGATGGCTCCAACAATACTATAAGCTATTTCAGTTAGCTTATAACCTATATAAATTCTTATTTTCGGGAATAATATGCTAATGTGTCAACTTTTGGGACCCTATCAACAACTGGGTACTTTACCTTACTGTCAACAAAAATATTCTGTTATATAGTATAAATGTTCAAACCTAATATAGGTACAGACTACAGGGCGGTCCATTTACTTAAGACACTCTATATAATATCGGGAAAACGGCGCCGCCTTCGTGAGACCATAATAATACCTGACTTTTTTGACCTACGTCCATGAACTGTAAGTGTCACTTACAACAAATTAAGGATACAATTTTATTGAAACAAATAGAAAATACCTAGACCTCAAAAAGTTGAAATTAGCATAAACAGATAGGTAATAATATAAAAATGAGATACTTCATAATTATTTACTTTGTAATTTTGAAAGTAAAAGAAACATTTTTACAACTAGTCACATTAACATGCAGGGATAAGTACTTTCCTGTATTGAAGAACTTAAAATATTGGAATGATATTTAGAACCTACAAAGCAGCTAGAAAACTAAAACTAAACATTTTTAGGCCAATGTTACCTTCAATAATGCATCTTGTCAATAAAACTAATCGAAACCAGCCTTTAGTTTTCACTAAATTCAATTTTTAAGGGAAATCAGTGCTTACCTTGAGGCTGAAATAATTTCTGTCCACCACCATCTGAAAATGTCCAAAAAGCGATAGTTTTTCGTATTTCCTCGTGGCTTCCGAGCCAATTTGACGCACAAAACAGTTTCCCACACGAAAATTAAGGAAATTCCTAAAAAACGACCCGCACTCTACGATTCAATCTGACCAAATAAACTTGCCACGTCACTAATATCATTTGTCATAAGTTGAAACTTTCGACAACTATGTCCGTCTTTTTCTACTTTGTACAATTAGAATGCGATAGAAATAGTCGACTGTTTACATAGCCTACTTTGAATTTGGACTCAAAAAGCAATATTTTTTCGAATTTCCTCGTAGCCCCCGAGCAGTGTTGCCAACTCTGAACCAAGACTGTCCACTGAAAAAAATATTTTAAATCCACTAGGAGAGAAAAATAGCGCCGCAGGACTAGTGGAAAATCTACTAAATTTTTCCCACTCTTTTTTGAAATTTTTGGCACTCCCATGTTGTGTTGTGTTAGTTTCTAGATTATGTTACAGCAGCAGTTTATAAAAGCATGAAAGTCGGGTTGACTTGACTTGAAGTTGGAATTGACAATGTTGACAGTTGACATAAAAGTATCATTGACAATATTGTAACACACAGGCCTTATGAGGATAGGCCATCCTGTAGGTAATAGTCTCGGTAATAGTGATGTGTATCATCTTTGACAAATGGCCCCACGTCAAATCACCAGTTGATACGTAGGCAGCATGTTATTTCTCGCCTTGCCGTAAGATGTTTAAACAGCTGACGACTTAGTTATGACGTCGGAAATGGTGACACACCAATATGGCGGCGATTATCAAAAACGAGGACCATGAGCAATCCTGTAGGTGTGTGTATCATTGAAAATATGCTGCCTTCTGTAAATTAACAGGAATCCTATACAAATACGTTATTTCGAAATTTTAAAAAGAAGTATCGAAAACTAATGTAAGCGAAGTATCACTAAAAATCATTGAGCTAAAAATTCACTAGAAACCGTAGATCCCATTCCCATTAAAATGGCCACTATAACGGAATTTATTAAAACCACTAGACGACTTTCAAATCCACTAGAATTAGTGGTAATTCTTACCGAGTTGGCAACACTGCTCCCTAGCCAATTGGACGTTCAAAACACTTCTCCGCACGAAAATTGCCGAAATTTCCCTAAAAACAACCCGCACCTGACCAAATGAACTTGCCACTAACATCTAAATGTCACTTTTCATGAGTTGAAACTTTCGACAATTCTGACCGTCTCTTTTTAGCTTGTACATTTGAAATGCGATAGAAATAGAATAGTCGGTTGTGAATTTGATTTTGGAGTCAAAAAGCGATATTTTTTCGAATTTCCCGGTAATCCCCTAGCCAATTGGACGCACAAAACACTTTCCCGCACTAAAATTGCCTTAAAAAAACAATCCACACTGTACGATTCCATCTGGTCGAAGGAACTCGTCACTAATGTCACTTGTCATAATCTGAAACTCGACAACTATTTCCGTCTCTTTTAACTGGTGCATTTGAAATGCGATAGAAATGTTCGATAATTGCGATTTTGAAGCTTCTCATCTTCAATACTGTTGAAAGTAAATTTAAATCGAACAAGCTTATAGAAAATTTAGAGCTGCTATTTTGTTCTTTTATCCCAGTTCTTCTTATTATAAGGAAAAAAAAAAGAAAATGCTCCGAGCGCTCAGTGTTTCAAGACGAACTCACGGTATGATGGACGTTTGCTGACAGACACTGACAGATCATACTAGATGACGTCACGACCAGTACCAGTGCGTTTTTTCCTACTGGAAATAATTTGAATTTTTCCGCATTTCTGCGGCAGTTTGCGACAAGAAAAAATTGTTTTTTTCCCTGATATATGTTTTAACATAATATATTCTTATGATTTATAGTAATAATTTCATGTTTAAATTTTTTGTCAAGTTCCCTTGAAAATTTTCAGTTCGATAATCGCAATTTTTAATTTTCTCAGCTGTACTACTGTTGATAACAAATTGAAACAGGCCTGTAGAAAATTTAATTGGCTTTAATTAGAGCCTGATTACATTGAAATCGGATGAAAATTAACAGAGCTGTGAGGCAAAAACTGTCTCAGTGTCATTTTTTGAAAATTTTCAATGTTCTATAATTTCAAATTTAAAGCTTCCCAGCTGCGATACTGTTGAGAACGAAGTAAAATTGTAATTAACAGGCCTGTAGAGAATTTAATTGGCTCCAATTAGAGCCTGATTACATTGAAATCAGATGAAAATTAACAGAGCTGTGAAGCAAAAACTGTATCAGTGTCATTTTTGGAAAATGTTCAATGTTCGATAATTGCAATTTTGAAGCTTCTCAGCTGCATTACTGTTGATAACAAATTCAAATCGGAATTTATTATCTTGAATGTACGGTAGCACAAAAAAATATCATATGTAGCGTGTACTTTTTAAAAGTAACACTTACAAGCCTTGGTATATAAATAACTATTATTTGAACTTTCTTTTCCAAAAACGCCTTGTTTTCGGGATATTAGACAGGTTGAATGGACCACCCTATGTTAATCAAAATGAGTTTGAGAGTTTGATGGTAAATGCCAAAAAAAGCCTACCTATACTTACTCCGTGAGTGTGAGTACGTCTTGAAACACAGAACGCTCGGAGCATCTTTCGTATTTTTTCCTTGTGATAAAGCTTACTTTTCATGCATCCATTTTTCCGTCAATCCGATGATCCGGAAGTATTTCTATTGGTCCAATATAATGGCGCCAAAGTATTGGACCAATAGGAAAACTTCCGGATTAACGGAAAAACGGATTCATGAAAAGTAAGCTCAAGAAGAACAGGAATTAAAAACAATACGACAGCTCCGAATGTCTACTCGAACTTAAGCACTCAAGAGTCGTATTCGATTCGTAACGCAGTTCAGTTCAGATCGATCTGAACGGAAAAAGTATAAGTTCAATTCGGTAACTGTCAACTGTCACTTGTCAGTTGTTCGTTTGGTGTAGACAGCTTTCTTGTTTGTTGTTGGGAATACATAATATTCAAAATTCAAACACAGTTTATATACAAAAAATGTGATTAAAATAATCATAAACTATCAAGCAATCAACCAAAACAAAAATCTAACCCTATACTTTAATTAATGTTCTTTTTTATTGTAAATCGATCTAATTGAACCGGCACCATTTTTAATTCAATTCTTGTGATCTAGAGTGGATCTACACCCTTTCCAATTGTAATTGAGAAACAGTTATGGTGTTTCCGATTGGTAGATTCAATGCACACTGAGTGTATTTGCATCCTTTCAATCCACCTGTAGAAGAAAAAGATGGAAATAAAAACATCAAATGTAATTGAGAAAATGTTAAATGTAATTCAGAAAACATCAAAATGAGATTCGTAATAGGTCATTCAATTACATTTGACTATTCTCAATTATAATTGACGCTTTCTGAATTAGAATAATAATTGACGGTTTCTTGACAATCTCATATGTTTTCTTTCTTTTGACTTGTTGACAAGAGGTGTTTGTTTGTTTCTCAAATGATTTGAAACATTTTTCAAAACTCGTTTAAAACAGTGTCACATGACGTCATAACTTCTCTGCGCAAGAAAATGGCTTTAAAATGTGGATTGGATTGTATTTATTATATATGGCTTGAACCAATTTCAATGTGACGTCACGGGTTCATCGCGAGAATATACTGTTTCAAACCTGTTTTGAATCAGTTTCGAAAAAGTGAATGCGAGAAAACAGCTGAAACGTGGAATTGTCCAAGTGATTTGCACAATGAATTTAAGACTGTTTTTCGAATGACAGTTCAGACAGTTATTATTTGAATAAACAGTTGGTATTCGAATGGGCACGATTGCTCGCTCTGCTCGCCTAGACCAATTATTTCTTGAAAAATTGTAATTCAAATAATAAAAATGTCGTTCAAAAAACTGTTGGTTCGAATAATTATTGTCATTCGAAAAGCTATCCAAATACGTCACATCATAGCCTTGCTTGCTATAATTTTTCTATAAATTTGAGTCAAAAAGCAATTTTTTACGAGGATAATCAAGCATAATCTGATTATGCTGGGTTATGTGATGTGTCAATTATGTCATACTCCCTAACTCCCTCCCCATCAAATTTTAGGCCTGTGAGTGACGTCACAATAGGTTGCTTTTAGTGATGACGCCACCCGCAGACCTCGATGAAATAAATGCTCGCGATTCAGGTTGTGCTAGTGAGTTAATTTTTCCGTCGATTTTAAATGTAGAAAAGGTGATTTTCGGTCTGTTCTCGCAGAAGAAATAAAATATTCTTGATCCTTGAGTATCCTAGAATTTGATGATGGGGGAGTTAGGGGAGTATGACACAATTGACACATCACATAATCCAGCCCAATCGATTATGCTTGATTATCCTCGCAAAAAAATTGCCTAATATAAGTAAATTAGGCACTAGCTGACGTCACACATGAAAATGAGGTGTTTTGATGGGAGGACAACCAAAGCCACAACCGCAAAGTGTTTAAGAACTGCTGTTTAAACACATCAGGCGCTAGCTATTACGTCACAAATCACATAAAGTTACTTTCGATAGCTGGAGAAACATTATGTCATTGGGAAAAACAAACGATATTCACCAAGGATAATACTTACTACTCTACTAAGATAGATTATCCTCATAAGTCCTCTGTACAGTTCAAATCTCAAGCCCCCCACCATGTCAAAGTACCAGTGATGACGTAAGCAGTGTGTGGTTTTTCGCCTTGAAATAGGGCATTTGCATCACAGGTTATGATTCCGCGGGTTCTTTGGTAAATCTCGCTTGCATTTTCCTCTTTGCCTATTTTATCAGGGTCGATGAGATCCAAACGTGTAATACTGAACCGAACAACCTGATGACTTTCCGTATAAGAGTGAACTGAAAATAGATCCCTTTCTGCAAGGATAATACACAATACTACTACTACAGGATAGCCTATCCTCCAGGCCTGTGTGGAACAAATCTGAAGCCCCCACCACGCCAAATTACCAGTTGTGACTTAGGCAGGATTTTTCGCCTTGACGTAGGTACCATCGTCACCAAAAGTAACTGGGACAGCATCACATTAGCTCTTGTCCTATTATATGAATTTTATTGTCAAATATTTGTCAAACTATGAATTAAATGCATTGAAATGAATGACAATAGAATTAGTCCAGGAGATTATCATGCATTATTTGTGTCCCAGATACTTTTGGTGACGATGGTACATATTTGACGTAGGCTGTTTGCACTACAAGTTATGATTCTGCGGGCTTTTGCTTTATGCATACTTGGTTTTAATACATTAATTAACATTCTAAAACAACTGTTTTTTAGATCTCGTTTTCATCTTCCTCTTTGCCTATTATAGTTACACACCAATATGGCGGCGATTATCAAAAACTAGGCCAATAAGCAATCCTTAGTTGTGTCTATTATCCTTGCCCTTTTCGTACGTCGAGATTGGTAATCTCTAGCCAGTTTTAAGCGATTGACTAGTCGGTCATCTTGATAGACAAGCAATGCATTTAACGTCAGTTAAGACGAATTGGTTAACAAATGACTCTTAATTAATGTGTCAAGATGACCGGTCATCGCTTGAAATTGGTTTTTGTAATCGGATTAACCCGATCATAGATTTTGATGCTGTGGTTTCCGTAAGCAGCTATAAAGACATGAGTTTGCCGTATTAAAAGTCTATACACCGTGAATTCGTCTTGAAACGTTGAGCACTCAGAGCCCTATGCTCGGAGCATTTTTCATCTTTTTCCTTTTGATGAGAAGAGCAGGGATAAAAAAAAAGCATACAGCAGCTACAAGCGTCTAGGTACTCAAACTTTACCACTCAAAAGGCGAAAAGCAGAGTTTATTTTTGACAAATTTTGATAGATACTTCTTGTTTTTGATATCTTGTTTGTTTATTTTTGACACTACTTTGAGTAATTGACGGTTTTTTTGACAATTTCAATTGACTTTTTCAATGATTTTTTCAAGTTTGACAGACTGTTATTAATAACAAGAACAAGACGTGAAATAAGGCATTCCAACAACCTGTCAAAACTTTTACAACATGGCGTTTGTAGGCGGAACATTATTATCCCGTATATGCGAGTACAGAATTTAATGCTTTTTAAAGTGCATTGTGTGGTTGTTTTTGTGACTAAACTGTATCTATTTTTTTTATTTTATTGACTTCATAAGTGTTTTTCCCAATTAAATATGCCACAAAGGTGTCTTAATTATGTAGCGTTGATTGTGGATGTCGTTTCAACAAGGATAATGTCAGGTTGTTTTCAGTGCTCACGGTTTCAACTTTTCCAATTGAAACATGAAAAGTATTCAGTACCACTATCACTGCCCCTGCATCTAAAATAAAGCCATACTCAAAATACTTGTACTTAGACGCCATATTGAATAATGACGTGGTTTGGAGAGCCTTAGTACAGGTAAAGCGCTTTACCTGCTCTGAGGGAGAGTTTAATTAGGCAATTCGAATCCAGCTGATAATTCAAGATGGCAACGTGGTCATAACAAACTCAACGATGGTGAAGGTGTGTTTACATTCAATTTCAATTGATTGCAATTTGAATGTAGACATTGTGAACGCGCCTTTACGGTTGTCCAGCTTATTCCGACGGCGCCATATTGAATTGAGAGAACATGAAATCGCCCTCTTGTCTTTTTTTTTGGTATTTTCCAGGTATTTTTTGATTGGGGATTAAAATTGTTTAAGGTTCTTGATTTATTATTATGATGAGCTCAAAACTTCCCTTTTTTTTTTTCTAAAAGTTTCACAATTTTTCATTTAAAAGTTTTCCAGAAATATACCAGAACAATTACAAATTTTTTTTGTATTCTGACTATTTCAGGTTTTTTATGCGACTACCATCGTTTGAATTTTTGTCTGTCATTTACTCATCTTTGGATATTTGACAAATTCACCCTCGTATGAAAATTGTCAAGACTTATATGTCAAACTGTCTCTAGGGAATTCATTTTTGCATATAACCATTTACGGGAGTTGATAATTATGACTCAGAAACTGTACTACATATAGGTGAATTCGGTTAATCCTCTGTGAGTTGAAAAATGACACTGTTGGCAGAAGCCTACTATGTGATCTTCGATTCAAAGTTTTAAAACTAGCCGTGTTCATTTTTGCCCTCTTTTTCGTCGATTCGCTCCGAAATTTTGACAGGCACGTGATTTGTCAATTGAAACTGTCTGATCCAGTCACATGCCTGTCAAAATTTCAGAGCAAATCGACGTAAAAGATGACAAAAACGAACACGGCCACTGATCACGTGGGCTTGTCAACTTTTTGCTCGGTGAGAATTAACCGAACTCCACTTTATGATTCCAAATAGAACTTTTACAGATTTTTGAAAGTTTTCTTTGTTGTTCTGAATATAACTTCAAAATTTGAAAAACTATGAAATAAAACTTCCTTCATCAAAAATGTAATAAAAGTACCTACTCTGGAAGTTCAAGAACTGAATTATGGCTGTTTCTTGTGGATTATTCGATTTTTTCATGAATTCTACTTCTTGTGTTATGAGCTATCTTGTCATTCATTCCATAACGAATTTCGGAAAGAGTTTTCTCATCTAGTGATGAAATGAAGCTAATTTTGTAACCAAAAATAGCGTCAAAATCAATGACATTTGTTGAAATGGAATAATTCTGTACTTTTTCTCATCGCTTTTTAGACTTATTTTCTGTATAATGTTCTTTCTTTAGAGTAAAGTTCAACGTTCAACTAAATTAGTTTATGCACTTCAGGGATTAAAAGCACCCTTTTAATTCGTGTTTTAAGGGAGTAGAGCGGGTCTTTTAATTCCCGGGATTAAATTTTACTTTATTTCCCGGGGATTAAATGAAACAGAGACTAAATAAAGTACCCTTTTATTCCCTGTTTTAGGTATTTAATCCCCGGGAAATAAAGTAGAGTGCATAAAACAGTGTAAGTATACACCTCAGGGCTAAAGTGTTTTTTAATCCCTCAACAAATTGTCTTTTTGTCTCGGGATTAAAAGTACCACTTCAGTCTCTAGGTGTATAATGAATGTACTATATTGAACACAGAATTATTATAGGTATAAATACGTTATAATTGACTATTTATTGATTGGCAATTGGAACATTTTTATTTGGCAATATATTTATAAATGACTATTTGTAGGTACATTTTTTCACGAGTCCTATTTCGTCGAGACTGTTTATTTGAAAAGTCAATTTTTTTAAAAATATTCATAAATTAGCTCGTTTCGCATCATAAATTATCTCAAACTGTACATTCTGTTAGTGCGTTTATGATGTAGGTAAATTAAAATTAGACAATCATGTTGATTCGCCTAATGCCAGTCTGTCACAGAAACGCCTTTGTCCCTAATTTATCGTATTGACAAAGGCATTTAGTAGCGAAAAGCAGATTAACACGTTTAAATTTATTTTAAAATTATTTTCGTTGTTGCAACCGTGTCTAATGTGGCTTTTAGCACCCGTCGTCGGAGACAAATCAATTCCGATTTTACCTGATGGGGGCGAAAGAATATCGTAAACAAACAAACAAAACTTTTATTGACGGACTCCGGATCTTTTGTGCACCCAAAATATTTGAAGTTGTGCCGCACCCGAGACTGAATGGGGTCCAATAAAATCGACTTCCATGAAATTTGGGTGGGTCGTAAAAATTTACCCTCGAAATCGTTTTGACCATATTTGAATATTTTACTATACAAATAATGACCACATTGAGAAATGATTTTGAAAATTGCACATTGATTTTGGAAGTGTAATTTCTAAGATCAGTAGTGTGCCGTGGGCCTTTATTCTTGAAACAAGAGCGCAGCGTTGTTTTGTCTTTGTTACTCATATTATCATTTAAGAAAGACAAAGCCATCGTTTTCATAAGAACGCCGGTTTTTAGTTTTAAGAATAAATACCCTGTTATATAAATTTCAGAAAATGGAAATTCATTGAATAGATTACCATAGGTACACAAAAGCAATTTATCTTTTGGATTATTCTCTATTATAAGGTTTAAATAAGAAAATATCATTTTGAAACTTGCAAATTTTCCAACGCACAACAAAATCCTCTCAAATATTTACCTGTTTACCTACAAAGTATGTTTGTTCTGGCATGGCCCGCCATCGTCAGAGGAAGTCCACATAAAACGCCATTTTGCGCCCGGTGCGCGCTTATCTTGTTCATACAGGATGTGACTGAAATATGTGAAATAAAAATCTTGAGCCTCAAAAACGTGAGAATCTGGAGGCTCATTAACAGAAGTGAGAAAGAAATTCGAAATAAATTATTGGCCTCCCTATAAATCTTGTAAGTTCATAAAGTTTATGACTTTATGAAGTTGAATTTTTACAAGCTCGGTTTATTTGCCCTGTAATGTGGACTGTGCTAATATTTAACTCTTTTTAATTAATATACGACTAGTGGGTATAAGTGTGTTGGATATTAACTGATTTTGATAGGTATTCTTTATTTTCCAAATAATTGATTTACCTATTTGTTTACTTTTTGCGTTTTTGATTCTTAATACTCTTCTTATTTTATACACTATTCAATGTTCATGCAGTATCATTTGAATGACGGAGGGCCTGGTATAGAAAAAACATGAATGTCCTCTTTATCATACTAATTTTTTCTCAATTTTTCTTGAATTTCTATTCCCAACACGACTTGTCTAGTGTCTGATATAAGGCACTTTCCAAAATTCACCGGGTTTAATAGTTTACTCACCAAACCGTTCCAAAATGTACTGGAATGATCAACTGTTTGAAACCGGCCAGGCACCAAATCTACCGGACATTTTTGTCGGTTTTTTCCTTAGAGCAGGTAAAGGTAAAGAGGAGTACCTAGTAACATGGAGTTGGAAAATGAAGCCCTTTTTTTTCAGGCATTTTGGCACCAAAAAAAATGGCGGTATAGGCAATTTCAATGCTTTACCTGGTTTTTGGTGCCAAACATCTGCCAAAAGCTTGGCTTCACTTTACAGCGATTTCCATTTGTAAAATAAGTGCAAAAAAAATATATCCCTATCCTTATATTTTACATGCTTTTAGAACAAGACGCGAATATACTCAGTGTGCACTGATTGACAAATGAAAATCGCCAAAAATTCATAAGCAAAATGGCGCGTTCCTACGCCTTATGTCCGTAGGACAGCGCTGATATAGTCCAACAAATACCATTTTAAAGTCACGTGATTTTTCTCTATCCTTGTTGAATACATCTCAAACAGCGGTGATAGTAAAATTGACAAAAAAATTGCTGTCTTATTATTGTTCATAATATTCTTACCTGAAATAGAATCCGTCACTGTCATCAATTAGTTTGTCAAAGTTATTTTCTAAAATAATACAACGAACAAACACAGCTAATAATTTTGACTTATATTAACCTTTTTCCAACTCGAAAAGAAGCAAAAAGAAAACGGGTACCCAGTTTAAGTTCAGAATTTATTACAACAGACAGCAGATGCGACAAAAGTGAGTCTCGCAACAATTGCAAGTATTAAAATGGCCCTCTGATTGGTCAATACTACTTCAGAAACGCGTTTGTAAAATGCTAGTGGGAACATATATTAAAATTCAATAGTAATTAACCACCAGTAGCTTTTTGTAGATGATATCAACGACATAATCAATGGACATACGTTTTTTGCCACTAGTATCACGTGACTTTAAAATGGTATTTGTCAGACTATACCTGCTCTAAGGTTTTTTCAGTTGGAGATTTTTTGACACTTTTTTTTTGACGTACATCAATTGACCTTTTGTTTGGACGCCATATTGCGGTGCGCGAACATAGTTGCCAAAAGAAGAAAACTAAAATTACTAGCGGGCTGTCAACATTAAAAACAAAAGTAACTAATGGCGATTTCCATTTGTCAATCAGTGCGCACTGAGTGTATCCGCATCTTTTTCTAAAAGCATATAACATGTAAGGATAAGGATACATTTTTTTTGCACTGGTTCGACAAATAGAAAACGCTATAAATGATTGATCCTCACTATCCTGAGCTGCTTTCGGGTGCCACCTTTTGAGCGCTCCCGAGTTACTCAGAAGTACTCCAGCAACAGTTTCACCTGTTCGGTATCAAGCGTTCGAGTGCAAAATGCATGGAGAATGACAAATCACTGACAGGTGTGAAGTGTTCCAGGAGCTTCGCACTCTGCACCCGAAAGCGGCTCTTATTATTTCTATTCTGTCCAATACAAGCTAAAATTGATGGTTTTTCTTTTCAAAAACATTCGTAATAGGCGGCAAATTTAAATTTTCAATGTAAAGTCTGTTTTTTTTTTAAAGATAATTCCCCAAGTCAAAAATTTAGTAACTATGTTGGCAACACAAGCCTTTTCTACATATAAAATTTGAAAGATAGACAATTGACCTTTTGTTTGGACGCCATATTGCGGTGCGCGAACATAGTTGCCAAAAGAAGAAAACAAAAATTACTAGCGGGCTGTCAACATTACAACACAAGAGCGAGTTCAGGAATGACACACCCAGTGTGAGTGTAACACCGGTGCAACGTCCTAGCTGTTCGAAAATGCTAGACGGTGCTATGGGCCCAATGGCCAATTGTCAATTTAGGTACACCCATAAAATCGCATCGCACCCTACGCGTTATTTCTGAACTGGCCCAATACAAGCTAAAGTTGATGGCTTTTCTTCTCAAAAACATTCGTAATAGGCGGCAATTTTAAATTTTAAATGTAATTTATTCAGTAACTTTTGTTTTTAATGTTGACAGTACGCTAGCAATTTTTTTTTTTTTTCTACTTTTGGCAACTATGTTCGCGCACCGCAATATGGCGACTAAACAAAAGGTCAATTGCTTTGGATGGGCACTATCGGCAGTCGTTCGTTAAGTCATAGGCGCCGGAACCATGAAGGTAATGGGGGCTTAAGCCCCCATAGACCCCGCAATATTCAAATGGAAATCGGTTACCCGTGATATTTGAATGAAATTTAAATATTTCTACTACCAATCAAATATATTCAAAAAAATAAATCTGGACAAATAGGTACTTTACGCACTAGTGCGTGAAGAATTTTCACTTTACGTACTAGTTTGTGACCAGAAAAATGCCAAATTAACAGTGTCGACAACTGTCATTGACATTATACTTTACGCACTAGTGTGTGAAGTGAATTACTTTACGCACTAGTGCGTGAAGTGAAATTTTACGTCTTCTGAATAGTACGTAAAGTGAGTACTTAACGCACGGTAGTAGAAAAAATGTATTTCTACTAACCTTGCGTTCGGTATTTTGCTCGAAGAGCAGAGCGTGCTAAGCAGAGCTGTAATCACGTGACCAGCGAGCGAACAGAGCAGTTGAACGCTATATACGAGTACCCGAAATTTCAATAAACAAACGCGAATGTGCCTGCACCAAGTACACTTCTCAAATGAACGAACGGTATTATCAAGCTCGGAGAATACAAGCCAATTTTAAGCGAATAGCCAAACGAGATTGGTTTTTACCACTTCAGATTGGTATTTACCACAACATTTATTTTTTCTTTTGGTTATGACTCCGTGACGTCATAGATCAGGTGTAAAATGTCATACTTATCACCGCAAAATTGCGGCTTTAACTCAGCTCGGGAGTGGTTTTTATTTTGCGGTTATTATTTGAATTGTTGACATTACATTTTTGGCGGGTTTTTAGCAAGTTGTTTACTTTTTTTAGCAATTTGTTTAGTATTATGAAGTAAAAAAAGGACTAGAAACTATTGATAGGTACTTCAGATTCTTTTTCCCTAAGCATAAATCATGAAGGTGCGGATTAACAAATACAGGTTGGAGACTATAAGGGTCGGTATTTCAATGTCACCTTAAGGTACAAAATAACGTTAAGTCATCTTTAATCTAAGGTTTCACCGTATATCAAAGTATCCAAAGTTCCCCTAATTCAAGGTGTATCTCAAGCCACCTGAATAAATGAACTGATTTCAAGTTCACCTTGACGTTAAAGATACCTTTAGTAAATCTTGATTTCAAGGTTACATTGAAATACCGGCCCTTAGAAACAGCTAATTTACTTCTTAATGGCAAGTATTATCTGTTTCAATTGATTTCGGTTTCATGTCTCTCCTTTTTAAAAAAAAAAATGCAACACATTGGTAGATTTCCTAAACAAATCAATTATTTTTGCACTGTCTTCAAAAAAAAACACATCTCCAAATAAAAGGGCAAGTTCTCTACTCTTTTCCATTTTCCGGCCAGCATGAAATCAAAATTCAAAATATAAACAAATAGCAATAACACAATAGGGGTAATACCAAACGCGTTTAAGCGAATACAATGAAATGACGTCATCAAGTGATCTGTCATTTTGAACCAAAGCGTAACCGCGGTTAAAACCACAAAATTGTGGTTATTCGCTTAAAATTGGCTACAGATAAAAATACCGAAAGCACGGTTAGTCGACCAAGTTGAGTCGAAAAATGACAACCATTTTGACACCTGTCAAAACCCTGCCAAACGGCAGCACTCACCTTTTCCAGTTTTCAATTTTTTTTGATGTCATTAGACATTTTTAATTTGTATGTACATTCTGAATTCATAACTTAAAAAAAAAAAAATGACAGAACTGTCAGAACCTGTCATTTGTTTTAGTAGAAAAAAATACTCTAATCTGGTTTTCATTTTAAGATAGTTAATTGGTGATGAAACATTGAATAAAGTTCATGCACGTAATATTTTGACAGCTGTCAGAATCTGTAAATAGTTTTAATTCAAAAAAGAATCAAATTTGGTTCTTTTCCAATTTAAGTTAGGCTTACCTATTTATGATAACACATGAAAAAACATTATACGCAGGTTTCAGATTTTGACAGAGATGTCAATTTTCATTTTAAAGTATGTACATAGTTTTAGTATAAAGGATTTTTTTTACTACTAACCTGAGAAATTGTCATTATTCAATCTATTTTTCTAGGAAAAAATTGAATTTCTCTCCCTAGGTGAATAATGAAAATAATGAAAAAATACCTAGGTTAATAATGAAAATGACGTCATGACGCAAGGATATTGTCATGTTTCTATTGGTTCAATTTCATTTCCATACGTCAATTTGAAAAAAAATACAGGTTTCTGTAGGTACATAGGAAGTTATCATAAGCTGTTGATAGAGGGCAGCACTTTCAAGAGGCCGTTCAAAAAAAAATAATTGGAGCACAGATTTTAAACAAATTTTTCATTTTCTACTAGCAGTAGTAAAAAAAATTCTATATATTCCTCGGTAGAGAAAGTCATTATATACCTCACTCATTATAAACCTCGGCGCGAGCGCCTCGGTTTATAAAAGCGCTCGGTATATAAGGACCAACTTCTCTACCTAGGTATATAATATACTATTTTTACTACTAACCTGAGAAGTAGTCATTATTCAATCTATTTTTCTAAGAAAAAATCTAATTTCTCTCCCTAGGTTAATAATGAAAATAATGAAAAAAAACCTAGGTCAATAATGAAAATGACGTCATGACGCAAGGATATTGTCATAACTTAACCGGTTTTTATTGGCTTAATTTCAATTTCAAACTGTTAATTTTAAAAAAAAGCAGGTTCCTGTATGTACAGTTGCGATCAAAAAAAAGTAGTACAAGAAAAATCTCCAAAATCTGGTCTATTATACATTAATTTAATTCATAACCAAAAATGACATATTTTTGGCATTTTTCCACCCGTTTTTAACCTAGAATATGTCATTGCCTGTCAAAAAATGTTACACCGGGAGCTCATATTGGGGTTAATAATTTTTGTACTACTTTTTTTTTATCGCAACTGTACATTATAGGAAATTATTATAAGCTGTTGATATAGGGCCGCACTTTCGACACGAAAAAATAATTTGAGCACAAGTTTCAAACCTAATTTTTATTTTCTTCTAGCAGTAGTAAAAAAAAATTATATATTCCTCGGTAGAGAAATATACCTTACGCATTATAAACCTCGGCGCTTCGCGCCTCGGTTTATAAAAGCGCTCGGTATATAATGACCAACTTCTCTACCTAGATATATACCTAATGTACTAAATATTATATACCGGCGAGTACTTTAATGAAATCATTATAATACTCAGTACTATAATGAAATCATTAAAGTACTCAAAAATTTTGACACTTACAAATGAAATCCACAATGATATCATTTTGACAGGTCAGAATATAAAATATTGTATAAAATTCGGATCATAAACAATCATTATAACACACGCCGTGTTATCAGACTCGATTACTGCATCGCCTGATAATATTCACGCCTACTACTATAATGATTGTCATTATGATCCTTATGCCATAAATATCTATTACTAGTCAACATTTTCTTGGTTTCTAGGCATTTGAAACAAAAAAGAACCAGAAAATGTGACGTGCATGAACTTTGTTCAATGTTTCATCACCAATAAGCTACCTTAAAATGAGAACCAAATTAGAGTATTTTTTTCTACTAAAACAAATGATAGGTTTTGACAGTTTTGGTTTTTCAATTTTTGAATTCAGAATTTACATACAAGTTAAAAATGTCAAATAGTCAAATGACATCATGAAATATTGAAAACTGGAAAAGATGAGTGCTGTCGTTGGGCAGGGTTTTGACAGGTGTCAAAATGGTTGACATTTTTCGACTCAACTTGGTCGACTTAGTAAATTTTTTGTTCATCAAAATCTGCCATAGTTACTCTGCTTTTGGATATAAGATTCCAATATTTGACAGCTAACCACGCCTCACCTATCATATATACAGAGTTGTGCCTATGATAAAAAATGTTGCTAACGGCATCCCCAATAACATATTTAAATTTCATCCAAATATCATGGATAACCAATTTCCATTTAAATATTGCGAAGTTCTTTTTTATGGGGGCGGAGCCCTTATAGTGATTTAGGTATTATATGTAATGGGTAGGTAAGACAATATTGGGTTCCTATTTATTTATTTTTTTTGCTGATTCATATGAAATTTGGCATATAGGTGAAAGGGGTCCAGAAAAGTTGATATTCCAAGTTTCAGCCCTCTCCGACTTACCGGAGGGGTTTCAGCCTCTCTTCTCCCAATTTTGGAAAAGGGCGTGTAATGGTGCATACACGCCCTGCATTTATTTTCCCGAATTTTGAAAAATGAGAAATACTACCGGATAGAGGAGCCAAAAATACGTCGAAAATGTCTCCAGGTATTTTTCGCTCCGACGCTTCGTAAGCCTGAAAAAAAAAAATAAAAAAAATTTGATCCTCGAAAATTTTGGGGATCCAACATGGCGCTACTTTTTCGCATATAACTTCAGTAATTTCGAACCGATTTTTTCGAATCAGGTTTACTTCGAAAGAGCAATAAATTACCTACAACGCTGTTTTTTATTGATATTGCAAGTTGTTTCTGTCTCTAAGATATAGGCCGTCAAAGTTGAATTTTCTCTGAAAATGTATTGAAAGATTTAAAGTCTATTTTCTCAAAAACGGTGCTCCGTGGAGGGGTAACACTACAAAGCTTTTTTGTAGTTCGTAATGAGATCTACAAGTTTTTATTCAAGGTTTTTCTTGCAGGCTTTTCGTTTTCCCGCTAGGAGGCTTTGAAATTTAGAAATAACAAAAATACAGACTGTTTTGGAATTTTTTGTCATGGCGGTTTTTTTTTTTTTGTTTTTTTGATTTTTTTTCCAAAATATATGTTTTTGCCTTGATATATATGATATTATAGTAAAGAAACGTTCTACTATAAATTCTTGTTTGTGAAAATGGACTCATTTACGCTTGCCCCCACCATTAGAAGTCCCAAAAATACCGTGAAAAGACCAAAATTTCACGCCTGCGGCGGAGTTTCAAGGATTTCTCCCTAGAAATTTACCCCTTCTCCTCAAGACAAAATCCTGGTTACTTTAATGGTGCTGCCGAAACCGAATATAGCCGAGCTGCCGGAAATGCACGAATTTTATTAATATGCAGGGACGATCAATGATCCAGTGTGGCGATTCTGCAGTGAAATTGTTCTCTGTCAATTGGTCCCATTCAAACCTATGTGTTTAGTAGTCCTGTCTGTATAATTAATTCTACTTCTGGTAATTTTTGAAGCCCGAGCCCCCATAGTAATTTTGAAATTCCGGCGCCTATGCGTTAAATTGTTGTTACACAACCGTCATAATCAAACTAATATACCAAAGCGTTCCTAAATGCATTAGAAAAATCTTGTAACAAGACTTACACCTAACTTTTACCGGAATTTTTTGACAGCTACCGGTTTATTTAACCAGTCAAATTATCGCTAAAATTTGGAAAGTGCCCATTGTAAGTTCATAAATAACAGCTCCTAGCAGATCTTTTTGATTTTTCGAGCAGGTAGAGCAAGTACAAATGAACAACCCTTTTATCGATACGAATCGATTGACAAATCCGTATCGATATGCATTTACATCGAGAACGTATCAAGTTCAATTAATCCTCGGCGAGTTGAAAAATGACACTGTTGACAGAAGCTCACGTGATCTTTTATTTGAAGTGATAAAATTGATCACGTAGAGTATCTTTTTGTTCACGGAGAATTACCTAACCAAACTTGCCTTATGTTGTTGCAATAGATTTGATACGCAGTTCACATTTTCATCTTTCAACATTCAAAAATCCCATACACCAATACAGCTATAAGTACCTCAATATTCGCTATTCAACTACATTGATAAATAATCTCAGATGAAGATATTTTACAGTAAAATCACGACAATTTACATGTTTTCAAAAATAACTGGATCCTGAATCAAATCGCACGACCAACAAAATGGCATAACAAAAACACCAAACATTCGGCCATAAATCGCCGCAAAGAAAGACATCTCAACACGTTGCCAATTCGTCTCGAGCCAATCGATAACAAAAGCCTCCTTAGGCGGCCATTCATCAAGCCAAATGTATCGACAATATTGACAGCTCAATAAATGGGGCCGTGTCTAAACAAACGCAAATGTCGACAGGAATTTGACATCACAGCCTACTACTGTACAATTTGAATTATCGTTTCTTTTTTTTTTGACTTGTAATTCGTTTTGTCATCCCCTTGCACATTTAAATCCGAACAGTTGTCTCTATTATTTAAGATAGAGCAATTTTTCACCGCTCTTTATTGTAGAGTTTGGCGCCGAGCTGTATCGTTGTGTAATTGTTCGGGCGGGGGCGTTATGAGTCTCTGGGGCTCCATTGACGCTATTACTTTGCGGTTTGTGTGTGTAGAGCGCTCGGCGGTGGCGCCCCCTTCCCAGAATGTTAATTTTACTCTTCGCTCTTCTCATTTCCTCTTGTTCTTTTTGGACGTTTTGTCACCGAATTTAATTTGTTTTTGAAAAACATCCGAGTTGTCAGCTATTTCAGTTGCTCATTGGAACGTACCTAACCGATCAAAAATTATCGATATTACACTTACTATACAAGTTACAAGTTTTATAATTCAAAAATTACAAAAGTTTATATGTAACTACCTTATGCTGGGTTTCCACTAAACGAACAAAATTATGAGTTTTCGGAAACGTTTTCTCAGAGATTTGATTTTCATAATCTGGATAAGAATACAAAACGTACTCTGCTTGATGGTTTTGGGTTTGTTTCAGTTTTCAGGTTCAACATAAACAAAACAGAAATTCAACTAATGTTCGTTTAGTGGAAAACCGCCTTTACTTTTTAGACTTCTTTTACTACAAAGTCACACTTGGTTTGGGTCATTTACCCATTTATTGGACATCAAAATAATGGCTTCTAAAATAAATAAACATAAAAATTTTATACAGTTTGAAATATAACAAGAGATTTATTAGGGAAAAAAACAAAGGAAACCAACAGCGTAAAATTGTAAAAAAACTACTTTTTAACGATCATGGGCGCGTTTTATTTTATTTCGTTGCCATTAGAATTTTTTTATTTTTATATCAGAAGAGTGAGTGGGCTTTTGATGGGATAGCATAGCTAAGAGGAATTTGCTTTGTTTGATTTTTGATTTCACAACTGTTTGGTAAAATAAAGGTCGATTCACACATGGCAGTAACTTGATAGCAGGGATGTTCCAAACTGCACAATTGTGCATATTGATGCACATTGACAATTTATATGCACAGTATGCACCCCAATCTCTAGATATGCACATTTTGATTTCTAGAATAAATCTGCCACAATTTTTCAGTCAATAAATAGAACACAAAATATTCGGAATTTGGGATTTCATTTCAGTAAATTTGTACTGAGCGTAACTACACTGTACTCTATACATACTCCATCTCCATACTCCCATACTCTACACTCAGTACACTCTACTAACCTGTACACCACCAAGGATGATACACTCTACTACTATAGTATGGCCTATCCTCATAAAGCTTACTTTTCATGCATCCGTTTTTCCGTCAATCCGTTGATCCGGAAGTATTCTTATTGGTCCAACATTTTGGCGCCAAAATATTGGACTAATAGGAATACTTCCGGATCAACGGATTGACGAACAAACGAATGCATGAAAAGTAAGTTTAAGGCTGGTGTGGAACAAATCCCCCCTCTCCTCCCAAACCAAAATACCAGTTGTGACGTAGGCAGCATGTTATTTCTCGCCTTGCCGTAGGCTGTTTGCACTACAGGTTATCCGGTAAAATTAGTATAGCTATTGACGTAGACTGTTTATACCGCTGACAACTACATCGGAAATGGTACACCAATATGGCGATTACCAAAAACGAGGCCGATAAGCAAAAGCATTCCTGTGGATACTGGGTATCATCCTTGGTACGCCACCTTAGATTTCAACAATCCACATGAAAATACAAAATATTGGCAATCGGAACAGGCAACGTTATAAGAATAAACATACATATTGGCAACCGACAACATTGGAAAGCTGAAGTTGGAAAAGCGAAAATGGGGATGCACATTTTTTGTCACATATGCCCACTTTTTATACTGTCAAGTGCACATTTACAAATTCTCTCGGAACATCCCTGCTTGATGCCGTAACCGCCACGTGATTTCACCGGCCGTAAACTCACAGTGATTTCTATTCATATTGGTCAGTGTTTCATCAGTGCCGTGTCACTATAGTTTATAGCGAAATAGAAATATTTTCAGATAAAGAACTTTTGCAGATCGCACTGGTTTTGGACGAAGAAATGGAAGAACAGGTAGAAAAACGACACTGAGTCCATCGTGTATAGAAAAGGAGAGGAACAGGAGGGGAATTTATAGCATTATACAAAAAAACTAGTAAACGATGCAGCAAAATTTTTTGAATACTTTAGGATGTCAGAAAATTTATTGTTGTGCAAGATAGAAGTTCATTTGAAAAAGCATGACACGCTCCAGATAGCATTCTTGAAATCAGAGTCCATGTATTTTGAGTTGCACATGTCATACAAAACGGGATAACCACGGACCAACTCAATTTGTACGGCCGTGAAAATCCAGAAATATCGTCAGGATATAACGATCCCGCCGGCGACAGCACTGTTTGCACTGTCACGGTTGCGTGTCGGGCAGATAGGAATAGGTACCATCAAATTCCTATAAAGAATAATTTTGACTTCGCCGGTGAAATCACATGCCGGTTGCCGGTCACGGCACTGTCACGTCACTGCTATGTGTGAATCGACCTTAAAATGTCTTTTTCTGGGGCTATAATCCGCGTGTGGCTAAATTCAGGTGTAGGCACCGTGGTGGAATGGTGGTACAAGCCTTAGACAAGGAAAAAGAGAGGACGCGTAACATCCTTTACCTGCACTAGCAGCTGGTTGTGACCGTTTGCCACCAAATAATGGCGACAATATTTCATGGTGTCACTATGTGAATTTTACTTCAGACTAACATTTTTGTGATATTCAGCATGGTGGATTGCTAGCGTATGGCTGCAAAACCCGCAGAGAAAAAAAAGTCTACGGGATTACATTTAACAGGCAAAAAACAATATGCTTTCTAGGTTATGTTATGAAAAAAGCAGACATTTTTTGGTGGCAAACTGCTTCATTTTCACCTGCTGTGTTACGAGTCCCCTCTCCTTTCCTTGTCTAAGGTACAAGCAGTGTTGTTAAATTAAACAGGGTTTGACAAGCTGTGGTTTGGCATTGGCATTAATGAATTTTAATCACTGCATCCGTGGCGGTGCACCATTTTGGTGAATTTAACAACACGCGGAATGTGGTTTCATATGGGTTTTATAGATTTTTGTTGATTTATGAAATCTATAGGCATTTACGGAAACGCTGATCTAATTAACCCGATCACAGCCAATGTTATTTGTCTTTTTTCAATCGTGCTTATTGAAGAAAGATGGAAAACAAAGAGCTTGTTAATCGGACCGTAAAAGTCTACTATTATATTATATCTTCCATCTCTTTACAATGTTGCCAATTAATGTAGGTTTAAGTTAGGTAAAGAAGTTCCTAGTGTTCCTACTACGTTAATTATAATGTCAAGTAGACAATTCTATTTCTAAACACATTATAATTGTTATTTACCTAACAAATGCGGAAAGTGATACTTTACCAGTTGGCCGAAAGACGCAAAGCGATCAATCCCGCAAGACTTCTATGTCTGGTCTGCGGGTGACGTCACCACTATTAGCTGCTCATTTGGTGATGTCTTGGCAAACGTATGCCTATTAGGATGAACAAGCCTGGTAGTTTGCGATTCTTGCATCAAGCCGTTATAAGGGTGGTAAAATGAAGACACTTTCCGCACGCTCGTTGATGAAACGTCATCTGAAATGATTTGTCAATGTAGTTAAATAGGCGTTTTCTATTAGGTAGCTGGTAACTGTATTGGTGTTTTTTTCAAAGATTATTTACAGGGCGGACGGGTTAGTTTGGGTAAGCTTGGATTAGCACAGGACACAAAAATGTATAAATAACGAAAATATAGGTTTTTCATCTTATATTTAGAATGACGTCATCGAACAAGAACAGACAATGATGTCAATGCCTATTTTTTTTTCTTATAATTTACCAGAATGTCATGTGTGAATAATTCTGACGACAGCTAAAAACAATGAACTGAACAAACACACTGGAACGGTGGCTGTATAATGTTTCTTCGCAAGGGTTTGTGCCAGGAAGGACAGCAAACAAGAGGGATTTGCATCTCTCTCTGCACTATGGCGGCTATTAAAACAGCTGTTTGAATCATTGAGGTTGGAAAGTTGAAGAAGCTCTTCTTTCTTTTACGTTAATCGCAATGAGTGCGAGCAAGACAACAATCCCTCTGTACTGCTGGGTTGCATGTATCAAAATTCGCCACACTAGCATAAAGCAGTGCGTCCGTTCCTGAGTCTTTGTTTATATCAATGGCTAAAAATAACGAAATGAAAATGTTTCTAGGATTTTATATGTGTAAGGAAAGTGAGAAAGGTCTCTTTCTAACACATTGTTTCTTATGACTGAAACAGATATAATTTTTTTTCTCGAAAACTATTAGAGATAAACCTATCGAACTTTATATCATTGAAATCAGCAAAAACAGAGCTATCCAATGAGCTATTAATATAAAGGATGTTTCATTTGAAAATATCGGAGTTTGGTCGATATCTCGAAATCAGAGCGATATAGAAAAAAACCGAGTCCGCCACTGGATTGTGCTCAAAAAAGTGTCTCCATAATGTTTTCACAGAAATGAAAAAAATTGATAAATAAAAAACTTATAGCCATTTTTCATAATAGGGGAAAATCGAAAATCGCCGTGTATTAATGGTACCATTGAAGATATCGCGATACGGTTTTTGACAATCGACGTTTCTCGAAAATCGATCCCATGACATCTAAGTCAATTTTCCTCTATCTGGTCTGGAAGTGTGTTATTCCTGTTAAAACACTCCAAATTGCAGCACCCTGTACATAAGTAGAGTTCGGTTAATCCTCCCCAAGCAAAAAGATGATGACGATCCTATGCGATCACTTTTGTAACTTTGAATGGAAGATCACGTGAGCTTCTGTCAACAGGCCTGTTCGCACAGAAATCACCAACCAGTCAGAGCGAATTTTATTGGTTGAAACTAGTTTTCTGACTGTTTCCAACCAATGAAATTCGCTCTGACTGGTTTGTGATTGCTGTGCGAACAGGCCTAGTCATCTCTTAGCTAGCCGAAGATTAACCGAACTCGCCTTGTAAGACGTCCAAATGACGTACCTAAGTCGCAGCCACAGCCAAATAATGTTTATTTTTGACGTCTAGACGGATACGTAATGAGATGAGAACTGGAAAAAACTCAGTATTTAAAACACAACTATTGAAAAACTGATTGGTTATAATAAGGACGTTAGTAAGAGGTTGCTAAGAATGTCGTTGGCTGGACGTCCAAAACATGTCGACAGTACGACGTTCTATTTCAGACAAAAGATGTGCATGAGACCAATGTGGAAAGTGATTTAAAATTGGACGCCCTTCTGATGACTGGATGGTGACCTGGAAAGATGAGAGACCTTATCGATACTTCTTAGAAGAAATGCATATCGATAAGAATTTGTCATATCGATATGTATCGATGAGGATCTTGCAAAAAACTATTGTCCAACGTCATTCGTTAAACGCAAATGTCAATGGTCACGTTCACCAGCACTCAACATGTAGAGTGATTAGTTAACGGCTTTGTTGAAAACAGATGAAAATCAGCTCTAGACCAATCAAAACTGTTCTACCTTGTGTATTCCACTTGTTGGAACAAAGCCGTTTACTAATCACTCAACATGTTGAGTACTGGTGAACGCGACCATAGTCTTTAAATGATCAGGAGATTCATATTTTTTCTATCCGAAGCGTTCGGCTCAAGGTTGTTTGAAAAAAGTAGGTTGCCTGCAAGATTGTTTGAAAGAGGTAGATTGCCTGATAACTTTTATGACGTCATCTGGAGTACCTCAACATAATGCAAATCTCCATAAGGTACCCTACAGACGTTATCGAAGTAACCCATTACCAGACAACTTATGAACCTATTAACTTAAGGAGACTTAAGTTGGCTGATAACCCCAGATGATTTCATCTGTTTCCCATCACTATACCAAGGTTCCTAAAGTTAATAGGTTGTATGGTCATGGGTAACTTCATGACGCATCTAAGGTGCTTTATGGAGATTAGTAATATGTTGAGGCACCCCAGATGACGTCATAAAGTTGACAACTTATTTCTCTTAAACATCCTTGTTATCAAACAACCTAAGGCGATTTTCAGCCTGGAATGATTATTATTTGGTTATAACCAATGCATTTCCGCCATCGCGGTTTTAACCAAAATTGGGGAAGTTGTGACGTCACATATCAGCTGATTTGCTATAAGTATTTACCACTTATAACCGATTATAACCCAGTTTTGGACCTGGGTTAATCTTTTGGTTACAGCTTTTTGATGTAATTGTTATTATTTTTGGCAATTGTATTGGTGTTTTGTGATTTTGCAGTTGCGTTGTAGCGTAGCCTGGCACAATGAAAGAAGTATACATTCACTCACTCACAGCAATGGCATGTAATATTGACAATTGAGTTGAAGAGGGCGCTTCTGTACTTGGATCTCTTTAAATTTTGGCGCGTAAAAAATCGATTGAAATTTTAACCTCAAAACTTAATAGCGGTTTTCATTTGTCGAACCAGTGCGAAAATAATGTATTCTTATCCTTACATGTTACATGCTGTTAGAAAAAGATGCAGATACACTCAGTGCGCACTGATTGACAAATGGAAATCGTCATAAGTTTCATGTGTGGTTTCAAGACAAATTGACGCTGACACTTTTAAAAACATTCTCTAAAGGGGCACTGAACGCTTTGGAAGATATTTTAACTTATCCATTGTCCATTGTTCACATGTAGTCATCTATTTCTTCTATTCAATTCAATCGGTTTAAAACTATTGACATTTACCGCCAAAATTTAAAGCACTCCAAGTTCACTCGCGCCCTCTACAAAATTTTGAGGAATTTAACTGGATATTTGCTGCCATTCAGCATGTTTAGATCGAGGTTTAGATTATCCCCAAAGAAAATCTGTTCGATAAACGAGACTAACGAGAGATTCAGTTCCATTTTTTGTACCTAAACAAAAAACTATTGTTGAAACGAAAAAGTAAATAAGAATAATAAACATAATCCTACACTGCTATAACCAAATCATTTCAGCGGTCAGTTCCCTGGGTTATGATTCTTGAATGGTGGGGGGCTATGACGTCACACTTGGCTGTCAAAGTTGTCAACCAAAAGAATAACCACGGTATTTACCGATAAATAATCATTCCAGGCTGAAAATCGCCTATAATTTTGACAAATTCAAGAGCCGGGAATAGACAAAAAAATTGAGAAATATCTTATCGAAAGTATCGATATTTATACTCTCATTAATATCGATATGAATGAAAAGTACAGAGTTTGAAAAAATATCGTGTCGATATCTATGAATATCGATAAACCCCTTTCTACCACCAACTAAAAACGTCGTTAAAAAGATAAGAAATTTTTGCAGAAGCAAAGAAAACAAAATATCTACCAAAACTAATCCGTCATGAACCGTCACTTTTCCGCACGCATATTAGGTCATGAAAGTATCATTTTTCCGCACTAGTGCATTGTTACTGACTCATACGAAAAAGCGCTCTAGTTAGGAAATATATACTATTGAAGATGATTTAAACAAAAAACCGAAAGCAACATGGCACTCGTATCACCTCATAATAACCGACTCAGTACCACTCAGTCCTAACATTTTCATTAAATCCATTAAAAAAAAATAAAAATTAATTACGTGTTAAAAATTCCTCCGAAGGCTATAAAACGCGCCGCTTCTTCTTCTTCTCCGGATTTTGATTGGCCATAAAGCGGGTCCAATGGAGGCAACGCTTTATGGCCTCGAGGCCTTTAATGTCCGGCCGGAGTGTTGGGTTTTTACAGGTTGGCCCCCGAGGCCCCTTGATCGTCGTCTTTATTATCAATAATTATTTTATTTATTATACCGAAACGAACGAAAATAACCGACGAAGAATTGGTCGTTTAGTAGGCTCTTTTTTTTTGACAATTGACATTTAAAGCATTGTTTATTTGTCAACTGTCAATAAAAGCGTGTGCAATCGAATTGAAATTGCAATTATTCAGAATTCTTTTAAAATAGCATAATATTTACAATAATAATAGTTCTCACTCTCTCTATACATTTTCAATAAAGATAAAGTGTGGAAATGGTGGATTATAGTGTCGGCAACATGAAAAAAAAAAATGTCGGCAAATAACACGATAAGGACCCTCTTCACCTGAATACTGTTTACTTTACGTACAAGAGTAAATAATGTAAATATCATGCGGTCTCTTTCTTTTGCTAACAAGAATTACAATGGTTTTTACAGAGAAAAATTCACATTTCTCTTTTGGTTAAAATTATGACGTCATTTTTTTGAGAACTTTTGAATATTAAACGTCAACCGTAAACTAATTCCCTCTTTCTTTATTGTTACAGGTAAAACAAGGACAAAAGACAAATACCGCGTCGTCTACACTGACCATCAACGGATAGAACTCGAAAAAGAATTCACCTTCGTCAACAAATACATCACGATTCGACGTAAATCGGAACTGGCCGCGACACTGGGCCTGTCGGAACGTCAAGTGAAAATCTGGTTCCAGAATCGCAGGGCGAAGGAACGGAAACAAAACAAAAAACGCGTCGAAGAAAAACACCAAATCGACATGTATCCGACGATAGCGGCGCCGCCTACCATGAACCAAATCAACCACAGTATTATGGAGCAACAGCAACGGTTTATGGTAAATGATCTTCAGCAACAGTCGATGAAAAGTGAAGCGAGTGATATTGTTTGAGGTTTGGCAACGTTGCAGAACACTTTTATGTTATATGAATGAATAGTCATGCAATTTTTATCTCATTTTAGCAACAAGTTTAGTTTGATAATGTAAGATGAAAGAAGACAATAAGCATTAATTTCTTATTATCTTACTTCAAAACTATGTGACAGACAAGGATACAAAATTCTTTTTAAATGGCAACGCCTAATATTAGTAGGATGAAAACTATTTGTTAAAATGAGATGCATATACATTCATTGATTTATACATCTCACTTTATTGTAATATAATAAACTATTTATAATTTGACAACATTTTTGTTGTGGGATGCAAAATAAATTTTCTGTGATTCGTTCAATGTTCGATGCAACGTTGCCGTATTGAGGAAATTTGCTCCGTTTTCTGGGGCAAATTGTTTGTGCAATAAAACGATTAAATAATTAATAAAAACTTGTTTTCTCCTTGGTGCAATTATTTTTTCTATAAATATATTTTATGTAATTAAACTTGTGATGTAAATACGTTTCTTAATTATTATTAATTAAATAATTATGATTAATTAGCTTTTAATATTATTAAGTATTCAATTTTATTATTATTGCAAGACAAATATTTTGAATATTTTGGAGATTTAGGAAAAAAATAAATGTGTTTTTTTTTGTATTAATATAAGATTTTTATTTATTTATTTTGGAAATCCTATTAGAAGTTGCCAGTGGAACACTGGCCCAATTGCCCTCTGGAGAGTTTAAAGGGGATGGGGATGAAGCTTCGAAATGTTAAATGTATGTAAGGAGGGGCTTTTTTTGTATCTATTTAAAATCGATATTGTATCGAATTTTTGATTTTCTCTTGAGTCATCTTAAATTCCAAATATTTATACTTAGTCAAAACACTATTATAATGATTATTATTGTAAATATCTATAAGTACACTCTTGGAGTACATCTTTACTCGACGCGACGACTAGTCAATTTATTTCCAATAAAGTTCCCTTTGATGTATCGACAGCCAACATCAAAAGGCAGATAAAAGGGATTAACGTTAAATCCTCGCGTTTGCTTTGTCGGCTCGATATTGATAATGATAACTCATTATCGGGATGATGGCCAAATCCCAAACTAAATTTTACACGCAATTAATCCGTGGAAAATGTTTTTATTTGCTTATTCTTCGTAACCGATTCAATAATGACTTAATGAAATTTTTGTCGAAAAATAGCTTGGAATTCAAGAAAACCTTCATAATCTTATAGTCCAAGGATTCTGTATCTTTATTTTATTTAGAGCTAAAAATGAGGGTGTTATTGATTGAAATAATGAGTAAATTGCTTTGTAACTGAAATAGATATTTGCTATTATTTTCACAGTTCTCATTCTCAAGTCTCACTTTTTTCTCAACAGGTGAACTGAGAACTGAGCATGTCTAAAACCTTATCAAAGAATTTGTTATAGCATTGTATCATTCTGTCATAGTATTGAGTGTAAACAGTGCTTTCATGGTGTCCAGACTGCTTCAAAGTTTATTAGAGGACTTCATCAAAATAATCACTCATCCATTTTTATCTTCCAGAAAATTTTTCTCCCATTAAGATTGCGTTTCTACGCTTCCTTTCAGGACTGATTTATGTAATTTTCATTTAAATTTTTGCAGGTTCCGTTTTCTTCCTTGTTTTCGAATTATCTCTGATTATTGTTATTGTTTGAATATCACGCTTGTGTAGGTCTTCGATTCAACCACTGTGTAAAGATACAGGGTGATTAATATACTCCTGGACAAAATTATCGCACCACTGCTTATGGTGCTTATGTGCAGTGGTGGTGCGATAATTTTGTCCAGGAGTATATTTTTATTTCCTACTGAACTATTATAACCATATAAAACCTTGGTTACAATATTCATAAAGAGGGTCTCAACTCCCAAGGGAGTTAAGGATTTCCATAACTCCCGCTCTTACCTTGAATAGGTGAAACTTTGACAAAGAATAGAAATTTTAGTTTATGGTTTATTCCTTTATAAAAATGGACAAATTACAGTAAATTCAGTAGGAAATAAAATTATCAGCGGGAATTATCAGCTGTTAATACCCACGGGCAATTGGTGTCCCTCGGGCCGAAGGCCCTCGGGACACAAACTTTGCCCTGGAGTATTTAACACCCTCATAATTCCCTTGGTACATAAATAACTATATTATCCCTGGTTCTTAATGTAAAAAATCTTTGACGAGAGCCGGTTATAGGAAACAATTTTACCCACTGTAATTTGGATCGATGGAAATAAGCCACTGTATAAAGATATACAGGGTGATCAATATTTTATTATCCCTAGCTTCTAATGTAGAAAATATTTGACAAGAGCCGGTAATAGAAAATATTCTACCCACTGTAATTTGACTCAATTAAAATAAGCCACTGTGTAAAGATACAAAGTGTTCAATATTTTATTATTCTCGATTCTTATGTAAGAAATCTTTCACGAAAACTGGTAATCGAAAACAATTCCACCACTGTGTAAAGATACAGGGTGATCAATATTCTATTATCCCTGGCTCGTAATGTAGAAAATCTTTGATGAGAGCCGGTAATAGAAAACATTCTACCCACTGCAATTTGACTCAATTAAAATAGGCCACTGCGTAAAGATACAGGGTGATCAATGTTTTATTATCCCTGGTTCTCAATGTAGAAAATCTTCAACAAGAGCTGGTAATAGAAAACAATTCTACCCACTGTAATTTGAACAAAAATAAGCCACTATATAAATATACAGAGTGATCAATATTTTATTATTTCTGGCTCTTGTAGGAAATATTTCATGGAAACCGGTAATCGGAAACAATTCCACCACTGTGTAAAGATACAGGGTGATCAATATTTCATTATCCCTGGCTCGTAATGTAGAAAATCTTTGACGAGAGCCGGTACCTAATAGAAAACATTCTACCCACTGTAATTTGACTCAATTAAAATAAGCCACTGTGTAAAGATACAGAGAGTGATCAATATTTTATCATTCTCAGCTCTTGTAGGAAATCTTCCACCAAAACCGGTGTTCGAAAACAAATCCACCACTGTGTAAAGATACAGGGTGATCAATATTTTATTATCCCTGGCGCTCAATGTATAAAATCTTCGACAAGAGCCGGTAATAGAAAACAATTCTACCCACTGTAATTTGACGTAACAGAAATAAGCCACTGTATAAATATACAAAGTGATCAATAATTTTATTATTTCCGGCTCTTGTAAGAAATCTTTCACGAAAACCGGTGATCGAAAACACCACCAATGTGTAAAGTTACAGGGTGATCAATATTTTATTATCCCTGGCTCTTAATAAAATTCCATAAAAATCCTTTTTATTTGATTAAACTCCATGTATGTAATTTCATTAGAATTCCACACATAATTTTACTGGAATTTTGCGTATTTTATTCTGACGAATTACATATAGGTATGTAATTTTTTGGAATTTCTATTCGTTGAAATTTCATGTAATTTCACAATTCCACTGAAGTTTAACGAAATTCGCGAATTTTTTTTTTCTTCTGGAATTTTACATATGTTTGTGGAATTCTATGCAATTTTTTAAATTTCACCGGAATTTCATATTTTTCTTTTTTTCTTGGGAATTCCATGTAACTTTATGGAGATACCATTGAAATACCTTATGCTTCTAGAATTCAATGGTATTGCTTTTTAGTTTCTATTCGTTGAAATTCCATGTAATTTCTCAATTCCGCTGAAATTCAACAGAATTTGCGTATTTTTTTTTCTGGAATTCCACATAAACTAGTCAAAACGGAATAAGGACCACTTTTTTTGCCCACCTTATTTATTTTTCTATATTGTAAATGGAAATAGCCACTTTACCTGAGTAGTTTGAGTAGTTTTTATGGTTTTGGAATTTCATGTATTTTTTTTTTTAATTTCTTCGTGGTTTTACCGGAAATTCATGTTTTATTTTTATTTTTTGGAATTCCATGTAGTTCCATTAGAGTTCCACTTCATCAGAACTTCGCAAAATTTTACTGGAATTTCGCGTATTACATATAGTAGATACGTTATTTTTTGAAATTCCATGTAATTTAATGGAAATACATTATTCTTCTAGAATTTCTCTTTAGTTTCTATTCGTTGAAATTCCATGAAATTTCATAATTTCACTGAAATTCCCTATAATTTCATGGTTTTTTTTTTGGAATTCCATGTGACTTTATTGATATAACGTTATTTTCCCATAACTCCATAATATTCCTTTTTATTTGTTGAAATTTCATGTATGTAATTTAATTAGAATTGGAATTCCGCATGATTTTACTTGAATTCCGCGTATTTTTTGTAATTACATATAGGTACGTGATTTTTTGGTATTCCATGTAATTTTATGGAAATACATCATTCTTCTAGAATTCCATGGAAATCACTTTTTAGTTTGTATTCGTTGAAATTTCATGATATTTCACAATTACACTGAAATTCAACGGAACTCGCGTATTTTTCTTTACTGGAATTCCACATATGCTTTTGAAATTCAATGTAATTTTTTAATTTCACTGGAATTTCATGTTTTTTTTTTTGGTATTTCATGTAACTTTATTGAAATAACGTTATTTTTCTATAATTCCATAAAATTCTTTTTTATTTGCTGAAATTCTTTGAATTTCATTAGAATTCCACTTCATTTCATGGAATTCCGCATAATTTTACTGGACGTGTATTTTATTTTTTGAAAGTTGAGGGTATACGTAATTTTTTGGAATTCCATGCAACTTTATGGAAATACACTATTCTACTAGAATTCCATGGAATTCCTTTTCAGTTTCTATTCGTTGAAATTCCATGTAATTTATTATTTTTACTGTAAATACCGAATGATAGATAAACCTTATATTTTTTAAAAAATTTCTAATGAAATCTTTGCCTTTGTAAATCCTGTCAGTTGTCAAGCTATATTGACATCTATTAACAATGTTGCCAGTTAACGCCTCAAAGGGAAATTTGTTAGTAATTTCAACCTTCTATAACTTTTAGGGCCGAATTTATAGTCATTCCTTGAGTCTGCATTAAAGGTCGTGAGCTTAGAATGGACACTTGGTACTATTTGACAAGTTAGTCATATCAATTCTAAACGTTCAAGGCTTCCTTAAGGTCCAAGGAAACCTCAAGGAGCGGTACTATAAATTCGGCCCTTAATATCATTATTATAAAACGATTGATTATGACATAATGATGTGCTGCTTTACCTTTGCAGAGTCTTTTTAAGACCCAATAAAGCCATAAACGTACAGTAAAGTTCACTTTATACTCGATTATGTAATGTACAAATTTATTTACAAAATTGAGTTGGATTTTTGAAAATTTTGAATAATCAAATCTCAAATTCTATTATATTATAGAGCAGGCACTACAAATAGTTGAGTATGCAAAAATTTGAGGACCGGCAAAAATGCCTAAATTTGTATTCCTGTGATCCTATATAGTTTGTCTATATTTGATTGGACCGTTTCCAACATATTTGACTCTAAAAATTTTAAAAATACAATCAGAGAAACCAAGTGCCTCAAATTTTACCTGCAGCTTCCACTTGTACAGGTAGAATGGTTTACAAAATCAGTAGTAGGATAGTATTTTTACAATTTTTGGAGCCAAATATATGAGAGATTGCTCAATCAAATATAGATCGGGGTATTGTGCTCTTCAAGAATATAGAATGAAATATAGGGCATCCCATTTACAAAAAGTAAGAAGCATGCAAAATTTCACATTACTGACATTCAAATTTTGTTTCTGACCATGGTTTCTAAAAATTCAGCCAAAACTGTACAATTTTTGTATTTACACCTTTTTTCTACCTGTCAAGGTAAAGGCTGTAGGTGGGGTGTCAATATATAAAAAAACAGCCTGTACAAATAATTGGATTATTGCGGAACTTATGGATGGACCTCTGCGGGACAAGCGTAGCGAGTTCTGCAGCCATCTTCTCACCAATTTATTCTTGAACTGTTCAAGTAAGATATTCATCTGAAACGTGTACTTTTTAAACTAATGAAAATAACTCATATTTGAGTGAATCAGGTTAGTATCGTTCTTGAACAGCATATGGCTGGTTCCACCCATAAGTTCCGCATCAATCTACTCGTTTGTACTTGAATAACTTGTCACGATATATTACTAGTTTGGTAAAGTAACATTACTAATTCCTGTTGAAAGGCGAATTGATAAAAAGTGGATAATCTTACAAATTCTGATTTTATATAATAAGTTATTTTTCAAGTACAAATCAGTGGATTGTTGCGGAACTTATGGGTGGACCTCTGCGGGACGAGCGCAGCGAGTTCCGCAGCCATTTAATCACCAATATACTGTTAAAATGTTCAAGTAAGATATTCACCTGAAACGTGTAATTTTTAAACTAGTGAGAATAACTTATATTTGAGTGAGTCAGGTTAGTATCGTACTTGAACAACATATTGGTGAATAGATGGCTGGGTCCACGCATAAGTTCTGCAACAATCCACTCATTTGTATTTGAATAACTTGTCACAATATAGGTATTACTAGTTTGGTAAAGTTACATTACTAATTCCTGTTGAAAGACGAATTGACAAAAAGTGGATAATCTTACAAACTCTGACTTTATATAATAAGCTATTTTTCAATTACAAATAAGTGGATTATTGCGGAACTTATGGGTGGACCCCTGCGGGACGAGAGCAGCGAGTTTTGCAGCTATTTAGGCACCAATATAGTATTGAACTGTTCAAGTAAGACATTCACCTGAAACGTATAATTTTTAAACTAGTGAGAATAACGCATTTTCGAGTGAGCCAGTTTAGTATCGTAATTAAACAACATATTGATGAATAGATGGCTGCGGAACTCGCTGCGCTAATCCCGCAGAGGTCCACCCATAAGTTCCGCAACAATTCACTCATTTGTACTTGAATAACTTGTTATATTATGTTACTAGTTTGGTAAAGTAACATTACTAATTCCTGTTGAAAGGCAAATTGACAAAAAGTGAATAATCATAATCTTACAAAATTTGACTTTATATAATAAGTTATTATTCAAGTACAAATAAGCAGATTATTGCGGAACTTATGGGTGGACCTCTGCGGGACGAGCGTAGCGAGTTCCGCAGCCATCTACTCGCTACGCTCGTCCCGCAGAGGCCCACCCATAAGTTCCGCAATAATCTGCTTATTTGTACTTGAATAATAACTTATTATATAAAGTCAAATTTTGTAAGATTATGATTATTCACTTTTTGTCAATTTGCCTTTCAACAGGAATTAGTAATGTTACTTTACCAAACTAGTAACATATGACAAGTGATTCAAGTACAAACGAGTAAATTGTTGCGGAACCTATGGCGGGACCTCTGCGGGACGAGCGCAACGAGTTCCGCAGCCATCTATTCATCGATATGTTGTTTAATTACGATACTAAACTGATTCAATCAAAAGTGCGTTATTCTCACTAGTTTAAAAATTACACGTTTCAGGTGAATATCTTACTTGAACATTTTAACAGTATATTGGTGATTAAATGGCTGCGGAACTCGCTGCGCTCGTCCCGCAGGGGTCCACCCATAAGTTCCGCAACAATTCACTCATTTGTACTTGAATAACTTGTTATATTATGTTACTAGTTTGGTAAAGTAACATCACTAATTCCTGTTGAAAGACAAATTGACAAAAAGTGAATAATCATAATCTTACAAATTTTGACTTTATATAATAAGTTATTGTTCAAGTACAAATAAGCAGATTATTGCGGAACTTATGGGTGGACCTATCTACTTACCAATATACTGTTGAACTGTTCAAGTAAGATATTCACCTGAAACGTGTAGGTACTTTTCAAACTAATGAGAATAACTCATATTTGAGTGAGTCAGGTTAGTATCATACTTAAACAACATATTGGTGAATAGATGGCTGGGTTCACTCATAAATTCCGCAACAATCCACTCGTTTGTACTTGAATAACTTGTCACATTATGTTACTAGTTTGGTAAAGTAACGTTACTAATTCTTGCTGGAAGGTGAATCGACAAAAAGTGGATAATCTTACAAATTCTGACTTCATATAATAAGTTATTGTTCAAGTACAGAGTGCTTTTTTTTTACATTGACACCCCACCTACAGCAAGCAAATATGAGAGGTATGAATACAAAAGTTGTACAGTATTGGCTAAATTTTTAGAATCCATGGTCAGAAACAAAAATTGAATGTCAGAAATGTGAAATGTTGCATGCTTTCAGTTTTTTTTTAAATGGGATGCTGGCAAGATGTACTTTCCCATTCTTTAGAATGACAGGAATACGAATTTGAGCATTTTTGCCGGTCCTAACATTTTTCATACTCATATCCGTCTAACTCCCGGTCTATTAGATAGAATGTTGAAATTTTCAACAAATTTTATCCTTATAGAACTGGTAGCTAATGAACATGCATATTTTTTCTATTACAATTTTTTGAAATTAGTTCTCTAGAAATTCGAGAGCCGAGAATAGACAAAAAATGAGCATAAAAAATTGAGAAATAAGATAAAGAAATTGAAGTGAAATTGAGAAAGAAATTGAAACACAAAGTTCAAAATTTCGAGAGTACTTAAATCAAAATATTCTATCACCTATTGGATTTTCAGTCAAGTAAGACTTATTTATCCCACGGGTATTTTACCCATGTTGTTTCTATTCTATAATAACAATTTAGTTCATAAAACGAAAAATCGACAATCTTGTTTCAAATTTATTGAACTGAAATCCAACTTTCAAAAGCACAACGTCACTTGCCTTGTCTCGGCAAGATTGTCGCAACCCATAAAATCTTGCAACAACAATATGATAATAATTATTAATTTAAATCCAAAAATGTTTATTTTATTTTCGGATTAAGACGGTTTTATTTCCCCCCATCATTTTATTGCGTTTAATTTAGATTACGCAAATCTGAGCTTAGTTTTTGGCTATTTTTGAGGACGCTCTTATTTGTTTTCAGCTTTCGTTTTTGACGTTAATTCTTACATAATTTTTCTCGGAATTCAATCGGCTCGAAAAATTTTATTGGACAAGAAGGTCCGAGCGCAGTAATAAAGACGTTTTTCGAAACGCTTTCAATTCGAAATGCGGTAAACTGGGCAGCCAGACAATTTTTATTTCGAAAATGCACGATGATGGGTCCGGAGTTTTATTGAGGTACATTTTTATTGGGTTCTTTTCTTGTTGGTACCCGTCTAATTTAGAAGGACGTACCGACAACCTCAATAAAAATCTTCTTTCAATTGAATTGTCGTACCTTTATTCTTAGGAACGTGAAGCACTTATTTGGGATATGAATGGAACTATGTTCTATTTGCATTTTGACGTTCAAAAATAATTCCAAAGGGAAGTAATAGAACAAAATACAAATTAGTATAATGGGTTGATGTAGGTTTTAAGCTAGAAGTTCCAGAAGAAAATCGACACCTTTTTACTACACCTTTTCCATATGTATTTCAGAGACCGTCAGTTTGATTTCAGAAAGCGTCAATTGTATTTCAGATTAGTTAATTTTATTTCGGAAAGCATCAATTATATTTTAGATTCGTTGATTGTATTTCAGAAAACCTGAATTATATTTTAGAATTTGTCAGATGTATTTCAGAAATCATCAGTCGTATTTCAGAGTACCTATAATGATATAAGAACAGATTTTTCTCAAATCAACACAAGCAAGGTGTATAGGTGAACCATTATAAATTTCATTTAAAATATACTACATTGATAACATCTGAAATACATTTGACGAATTCTAAAATACAATTTACAATTTCTGATCTACAAATAAATAATCTGAAACGCAAATGATATTTTCTGAAATACAACTGACCAAACTGAAACAAAAATAATGATGTTTTCTGAACTACAACTGACATAGTTGAAAATACAAATAACATTTTCTGAAATTAAACTTACACAACTGGAATACAATTGACGCATTCTGAACTAGAATTGATGAATCTGAAATACAAGTGATACATTCTGGAATACTTATGGAAAAGGTGTAGAGATTCTCGAATTTCGCTATTTTAGATTTATAATTCAAATATTGTAACTCTTATAGATTAGATTCTCTTAAAGTTTATGAATGAACCGAATTATTTTCTGTATAGGTATTTAAAACCTGTTCATCCCATTCTAGGTCGGTTCATCCAAGTTTCCAAAGGATAAACAAAAACCCTGCTATCTGGGTCTGATCTAGAAATAGACCATGAAAAACCTTAAGTCTCGTGTATACAAAAGTGTGAAACGCTTAATACGTAAATATTTTATTATTTACCGACGACAAACAACCGCGACAATTTTGTTTATTTTTGCGTTAAGATAAAAACTTTATATTTTAACATCAAAAGTTATACACAAGATACCTATATTAGAATGAAGGAGAGGAAACAAATATGTATGCTTTCCTAAAATTTGTTGTAGGTATATCTACTAACCGCTATAGCAAAATTTATGTCTATAGCACAAATTTACAGATTTTTTTCAAATTTTATTGTAAAGGAAAGATTCGTTTTTAAAATAAAAAAAAATCAAGGGCGAATCGATTTATTCCTATAGGTATTGACATGTATCGATTCTCTAGAAAATTCACGTGAGTTGAAATGTTAATGAGGTCTAGTTTCTGAAGAAATCACAAATCATTCAGAATGAATTTCATTGGTTGAAACTATTTTTCTGACTGTTTTCAACCAATGAAATTCGTTCTGACTGGTTTGTGATTTTTGCAGAAACAGATGACCTACCTATAATCATTCATTTGAGGCAATATTAACTGACTAAACCATCTTTTGAGAAGAATACTTATAGGTATTTTTGTAAAGAATATTTACTTGCACCTACCTAACAAAAAACCGCCGGATGACGAAGCGAATAGGGTTGGGTAATATCAGCAAGAAAAGGATGAATCAGGATTGATGTTTTGCTGCTGGTAAATAATCGATTTGGAAATAGCAATATTGAATTTATTTGTAACTAATATAATTTATTTTAAATGAAATTGAGTCTTATTGTAAATATTTGTGCACTAATTATATTTTCGATTCAGAGACTTGTATTTTAAAAAACATTTATTTTATTGATTAAAATACAGAGGTGACAAAAGAAAATATTCGGATCAAATTGCTACAGGCTAAAGCCAGAAAACAAATGAACGTTCCTTATGGGACGGCATCGGCTTAAATAAACATTTAATGCCGACATAGCAATTTGATGTTTACTTTACAACAATGTATTTAAAAAGTCCTAGAGGAAAGGGGTAAGCACATTAAAGCATATAAAAAATAGATAATTGATTATAAATCAGCATGGCAATTGGTTAATATAACTCCTCCCTCCTTAAGATGTTGCAAACGTGGATTGTTGTGAATTCAAATCAGACAGTTCAATTTGCACATTTGCACAACCTTTTTCTGAAGTTTTATATTTCCTAAAACAGTAAAACAGTAAAATTAAAAATAAAATAGCAAGACTTAAACCTATGATTACATATGTGTTTAAATAAGAGTGTTCAAAATACAATTCTTTCAGATTATGAACTCTTATTTGTTTCGTCGTCTTGAAGGCTTCTTCTAAGTCTTCTTGGTTGATTTCTTGAAGTTCCAATGTTGTTGCGTTCTCTGGAAGTTCAGGGATGTCTATTCTTGGAATTTTCAGTTCAAAATTGAAGTTCTCACTGGTTTTTGAAAATGTTTGATTTTGTATTTTCACAAAGCATTTTTCAAACGAAACTAGCGTTGGATTTGTTATTATGTCCATATGGTTTGTCTTGTCACATTGAATAACTATGGTCAGGCTTTTCTTAGGAATGACTAATAGTTGTCCATTCGGGAGTTGTCTCACTGTTGGTTTTTCATATTTCACTTTAGTGAAAGGACATTGTTGTGGTAGGTCAGTAATCAGGTCGTAGACACATGATTCTTCTTGCTTCAGCTCTTCTTGGTTACAAAGGTACACACTTTCGACTTTCGGGCATTCCCATAACGTATTGTAGTAAATGTCCGTAGTAAGTAATAGGTAATAAGGGTACTTATTCCTAATGGTAAGTTCTTGGATAGGAATTGGATAGATTTTATACAATATAAAGGGCTTGGGATCAATCATTGGTGTGTGTATAACAAATATAATTAACTCATTTTGGATTTTTACTTGAGTTTTCATTGTCTCGTAATACTTGATTTTATTATCAAAAGGTATTTGCTGACTTTTGGGTATATTCGTTAATATTTGATTTAATTCATTATGCTGTATAATAGTATAATGCATTATTCCCAATTGTGCAAAATTTATTGCTAATTGCACATGATCAATAAGATTCCTTATTTTATTACTTTGAATATTGATGTTGTTCAATATTAGATTAAAGGTTAACATTGAGTGGAAATTTTGGTTTTCCAAGGAAATATTTTGTAATTTTCCTGTGATAACCTTTTGGTTAGATTCAATAGTTAAAAATTGATCGTGAAATGTTTTTGTAACTTGTTTCAATACTTGAGCTTGTATTTTTAGATCTTCATTGAGAGTCTTTTGATTATCATTAAGCGTCTGGATGTAAGAATCATATCTTGCGCCATCTTCAGCATCTAGGGTTCCGTAGAGCCATTTTTGTGCTGTACCCATGAAATTTAATAGACCTCTTTTATTACGTTTTCGGTCTTGATAGGTTCTGATTACTTGTTTCATAATCTTAATTTGAAAATGACTGTTTTCAATATTTGTTTGAAACAGTGCAACAAATTGGTTTGACCATGTTGTTTTGTTAAGAGTGTCAGATAATTTCATTAAGGTTATTTCCAGTTTATGGATACTTTGAATGATAATTGTTGTGTTTATGTGATAATAGGCCGTGTTATGTTGAGTTGTTACGTAAGTAGTTCCTAAAGAGATTGGTACCATCATCAATGTATACGCTTGGGTGACTCCAACGAGAGTTAGGAATACTAATGGATTCATCTCGGAGTACCTGAAATAAATTATTGTCGTTTAACATTTTGTTTAGCAAAGCGATTCTGTGTTTTGCTATCATAACGCGGACTTATCTTGTCTCTATTAAATTGTTTTACAAAGATTGGATCTTGTAATTCTGGTTCAGGTTCACGATTTTTATTACGTGATTCTAAAGACTTTGTTTGTTTCGTTAATCATTTTTCTTGAATTTCTTTATTCAAATTTGCAAGGGATTCCGCCAAACTTGTTATATAGTCAGTTGTTAGTTTATTTTCCATTTGTTCAATCGGTATGGCATAATTCAAATCTCCTTTAATCACTTGAAAAGGGGTGTGATTCATTGTACTATGAGTACTGTTGTTATAATTCAATATAGCGATTGTCATTAGATCAATAATACTCTTATTCGGGTTTTGAAGTTTCAAACTCGTTATACTTTCACGTAGTGTCGGATGGAAACGTTCGATTGGACTATTCGAGTTCGGGTTTCTTGGAGTTGTGTAATGAAACTCAATTTTGTATAATGTACAAAGATCTGTCATTATAGCATTTTTGAACTCTGCTCCATTATCTGATATGATTTTTTGAGGTATTCCATGATCACTAAAATATTTCAATAACTGTGATGATATCTCAACAGCTGTTTTTGTATTTACAGGAGAGGCTTGACCAAATTTTGAAAAGCTATCAATAATGGTCAGAAATTTCTGGTTATTGATTATATACGTGTCAATATAAATATGTTCAAAGGGTTTCATACCAATGGGTGTTGGTTTGAATATGATTTTGTATGGTTGACGTTCATACTTGGTTTTATTGCATATCTCGCACACTTTGACATAATTCTGTACGTCTTTCTCGATATTGGGCCAATAGAATCTTTTCTTTAGGGCTGCAATATTTTCAGTGATTCCTCTATGAGAGGTTTTAGTCTCATGATATTGTTGAATTTTCTCTTGTTGAAGATCAACTTCTGTGATGTCTTCTAATAAAGAGTTCGAGATGTACAAAGTAAATGAATTCGAATTAATCGATTCTTGTAATGCTCGTATCACAATAGGTTCTAAAGATTTATTTAGGAAATGAAGGCAATAAATACCAGGTGGCATGTATTCCTTTACTAAATTAGTAATTTGTAATGTTGTTGGATTATTTGGTAAGAAGAATATTGTTCTCTTTTTATTACCAAATAGTTTTATTATCTCTTTTCTAATTGTGTTATTATCGGAATATCGAAATACAATTTGATTTCCAAATACATTTACATGTTTCTTAATATATGGAGCTCCTAATATTGGATTTTCCATAGACGTATGTATTGTTTGGTCATTTTCAGACAAGGCTGAAATTGTTGAAGAACGATTAGTTGGTGTTATTTGTCTATTACTTTTTTGAGTTTTCGAAGATTCTCCGATTTCTATGGGAATTTCTTTTTTCTCTTTTCTTGGAGGTATTATTAGTTGTGAAAATATCTTTATTTTGGGTTTTACTTTCTTAGGTTCCTTTTCTGATGCTGTTTTTGTTGATTGAGATGATTCAGACATTGTTATCTCTTTTTCTTTAGCTATCTCGCTTTGTTTAGGAAGATATACTCTAGAATCTGTAAAGTATTTTGCTATGATTTCGTCATTACATAATGGTGTATCTTTCAGCATTAATCCTAATTTTTTCTTCTGTTCTGCTAAAAATATCGTGCTACATGTTTAATATAGTAGGCTGTGGCTTGTAATTAGCATATTAGGTCTAGGGAACCAAGACAAAGATGGCCACTTGTGAGCCAGCTGTATATGGTGTGCTCCTAGAATTTGATTAAAATAAATACTTAATTTTGTCTAATAGTCTAGTTTTATTGGATCAACACAAGTATTAAACATGGTGTCAGGTGTGGATTTCTAGTTTTGAAACATAAAGACTGTGTAAAAGCCGCTTGTTGGTTATTTTTGTAAGTGTAAACAAACCAAGGAACTGGAACAACCTTACTTTTTGGCGCTAGTTTTGCAAAAAGGTTTTATTTGTTTAAAATTCTTACAAAATGGAGGCAATATTTAAACCACCTGAGCCTTTAGTCCTAGATAATAATATCGCTGATAACTGGAAGCGATTCTCGCAGAAAATAAAGTTATTCATGACTGCCACCGGCTTATCGAACAAACCTGATGACAAAAAGATAGCAGTATTTTTGAACCTTATTGGAGATGAGGGCCTTGAGCTATTCAATAGTTTCACGTTTGAGGAAGGAGATGAATTGAAGTTGAAGTTGGATAAAATTGAAGAAGAGTTTGAGGAATATTGTGCCCCAAAAAAAAACTTGATTTTTGAAAGGTACAAATTTAATTCCATTATTCAGAAAGAAGGACAGACATTCGACAGTTTTCTTACTGAACTTCGGAAAGCAGTGAAGACAACAAATTATAAAGAACAAGATGACATGATCAAAGACCGGATAGTTATGGGAGTTTGGGGGGATAAAAGCACACAAGAAAGATTGCTACGAGAAGGTAAACTTAATCTTGATAAGTGCATAGATTTTTGTAGAGCTAGTGAGGTTAGCAAGACACAGTCAAAGGTGCTGCAAAATGAGTCACAAGTCAATGCTGTGAAGTATGAGCAATACAGACCTAAAAATAAGACAACAAGCAGTTCAAGTAACCCAGAACAAACTTGTAAGTTTTGTGGTTACGTTCATAGAACAAGGTCTTGCCCTGCATATAATAAAACTTGTGCTATATGCCAGGGTCGACACCATTTTGCTAAAATGTGTCCCAACACCAAAAAAGATCATCATGATACAAGCAAGAAGAAACTATCCGAAAAGAAGAAAGAAAAATATGGCAAAAGACGAGTGCATGAAGTGAAAAAAGATGAGGCTAGTAGTTCCAGTCAAAGTGACAGTGATGGTAATGACTTTTATGTTGATTCTGTGGTCAAACTGATTGATTCTGTTGAGGAAACAGGTAACCTGGAAAAATGCTGGATGAAACAGGTATTTATAGACGATTATTTAGTAGACTTCAAGTTGGATACTGGTGCAGAGATAAGTATTTTGCCAAAACATATTTTTGAGTCACTTAAGTTAGGTGTTCCTGTAAATAGTACAAATATTTCATTAGTGTCTTATGGTAGCTCCAAATTTAAAATTAAATCAGTTGGTGAGGTTGTTTTACCTTGTAAGATTAATGAACTTTGCAAGAAAGTTTTGTTTGTTCTTGTTGATGGCATAGGTCAGCTACCATTGCTAGGGTTGAGTGATTGTATAAAGTTAAATTTGATAAAACGTATAGATAGTGTAGAAAGTCAGAGTTCGTTATCTTTTGGCAGTGTTAATGACCTTGTTAATGAGTTTCCTAGAGTATTTGAGGGTTTGGGTAGATTTCCAAGTACCTATCATATCACTGTAAAGAATAATGCTGTGCCAAAAGTTACACCAATTAGAAGGGTACCAAGAATTTTACATGACAGATTAAAACAAAAGCTGGAAGACCTTGAAAAACAAGGCATTATCAAAAAAGTGGACGAACCAACCGAGTGGTTAAATGCTTTGGTGATAGTAGAAAAGTCAAATGGGGATTTGCGTTTATGCCTTGACCCAAAGCATTTAAATGAATCTATTAAAAGAGAACATTTCTTGATACCCTCTCTGGAGGAAATATCCTCAAAATTAGCAGGTAAATGTTACTTTACTGTTTTGGACATGCGTGATGGGTATTGGCAAATCGAGCTTGACCGTGAGAGTGCTGTTTTGTGTACCTTTGGAACGCCTTTTGGTAGATACCAATTTTTGAAAATGCCATTTGGTATCTCATCAGCTCCAGAGGTATTCCAGAAAAAAAACTATGAGTTATTTGGTGACATCGAGGGGGTTGAAGTGTATTTTGACGATTTAATAGTTACTGGGTCAACAGAAAATGAACATGATGCAAATTTAAGATTAGTTCTGAAAAGGGCTGAAAAATATAATGTGAAATTCAATAAATCAAAAATACAGTTCAAACAACCAAGTGTCAAATTCTTAGGCCAAATTTTTTCAAAAGCTGGTATCTCGATTAATAAAAACTATGTTGAGGCAATAGTAGAGATTCCCAACCCGACAAATAAAACTGAGTTGCTTAGATTTTTAGGAATGGTTAAATTTGTGGGAAAATTTATTCCTAATCTATCTAAATTAACTGCGCCTTTGCGAAATCTTACTCGAGACGAAGTCAGTTGGCATTGGAGTGATAATCATGCATTGGTTGTTGAGCAATTAAAAAACTTGCTTACCAGTGCTCCAGTTTTAACATTTTTTGATCCTGAAAAGGGAGTGGTCATTGAAACTGATGCGTCAAAGGACGGTATTGGTGCTTGTTTGCTACAAGAAGGTCACCCTGTAGCCTTTGGTTCTAGAAGCTTGACCAAAACAGAACAAAAATATGCACAAATAGAAAAAGAGACATTGGCCATTCTATTTGCTGTTCAAAAATTTCATTTATTTATTTACGGCCTAGATGTAAAAGTGTTCAGTGACCATAAACCATTAAAGACTATTTTTAATTAAGAAAGACTTGCATTCAATTTCACCTCGACTTCAAAGAATGAGACTTAAAATGTTGAATTATAAACTCAGAATCACGTATAAGCCTGGTAAGGAAATGTTTATTTCTGATACGCTCTCGAGAGCCTTTTTGAATACTACGGGTTTAAAATCTGACTCAGATATTGAGTATTCAGTTCATGCAATAACTGATTACATTCCTATGTCAACTGAAAGAAAAAACCAATTTAGACAAGAAACCGTAAATGACCCTCAATTAAAACTAATTATTGATTATATAAATAATGGATGGCCTCTCCAGAAATATAAAATTCCAGATTCTATTAAAACTTATGTGAAACTTAAAGATCAAATATATATGTCTGATAATTTGCTATTTTTAGAAAATAAAATGATAGTGCCAACAAAACTTAGAGTTGAGATGCTTAAACTTGTTCATGAGGGTCATTTAGGCATCGAAAAAACAAAAAACCGTGCCCGGAATTTTTTTTATTGGCCAGGACAGGCCTCAGATATTGAGTCCTTTATAAAGGCATGTAAAGTTTGCGAAAAGTTTGCTAAAAAGAATTCAAAAGAAACACTTGTGCATTATCCGCTTCCTACTAGATATTGGGAACGCGTTGGAACTGACATCTTTACTTATGGCAATCAAAGTTATGTAGTGTTGTTTGATGTTTTTTCCAACTGGTTAGAGCTATTACCGATTGGTGATAAGAGTGCTGATAGTGTTATAAAGCAACTAAAACATGTTTTTGCCCGATTTGGTCCACCAGACTTGTTGGTATGTGACAACGTACCATTTAATGGTTCTAGATTTAAAAAATTCTCTCAAGACTGGAATTTTGAAGTGTCTTACAGAAGTCCTAATTACCCAAGGTCGAACGGGTTAGCTGAAAAGGCTGTTGATATTTCAAAAAAATTGTTAAAAAAATCGTTGGAGAGGGGAGAAGACCTTGAATTAGCTTTGTTAAGTTACAGGAATGCGCCTCTTAAAAATATGGGATATTCTCCATCTTAACTTTTAAACAGTAGAATAGCAAAAACAAAAATTCCAGTCTCAGATGAATTGTTACAACCTAAACTTTGTGAAAATGTTATCCCTAAGATACAAGTTAAGCGTAATGCTTATGAGTCTTATTATAATAAGACGACACAGGATTTAAGTGTTATTGATAAAAACTCTGATGTAACAGTGTATAATCATATAAAAAAGTATTGAGAACCTGGTAAGGTTTTAAAACAGCATGACACTCCAAGATCCTATAATGTATTGGATTCCACTGGCAACATCATGAGAAGAAACAGAATTGATTTGAAACCTTCACAAAATGAGTTTAAAGTTGTTCAAAATGATTTTGAAAATGAGATAACTGATGAATCAGTTACAATTCCTAGTATGCCAACCACTAGTCATTCAAGTTCGTTTAATTCTGATAATGATGCCAGTTTTAAAAATATTACTTGTAAACCTGAAGCTATAGACTCTAAGGAGGTTAAAAGTAGATCAGGTAGGATAATAAAAAAACCGAATAAGTTAAATCTGTAAAGAGGAGGGATGTTTAATATAGTAGGCCCATACTGTGGCTTGTAATTAGCATAATAGGTCTAGGGAGTCAAGACAAAGATGGCCACTTGTGAGCCAGCTGTATATGGTGTGTGCTCATAGAATTTGATTAAAATAAATACTTAATTTTGTCTAATAGTCTAGTTTTATTGGATCAACACAAGTATTAAACACTACATAAACAATAAAATGGACCAAAACACTCTGAGGCTGCCAAGTTCCCTTGGAAAAATATGTTCAATAATAACAGTAATGATGACTACCTACCGAGAAAATTTAATTAAAAGTAAACAAATATGCAGAATTTACTAGCTATTTGATTGTTAACATCAATGATTAACATTTAAACAAAATAGCTAAAACTATCCAGCTAACAAATAAGTTAAAATTCAGGATTGTTTATTTATCTTATCATGGAAAATAAGTTAGGTTAGGTTATATAGACAGATTAAACTAGAGGTGAGTTGCGATTTCACGAACTGTGACTTTATCACTGCTACTGGTCTGTCACAGTCACAGCCTGCTCCAGTCTCACTCAAGTAGCAGTGACATTTTGTCACAGCCGCTTCTATCTCTGATCGATACAGCGCGGACTAAACTCAAGACAGTGGTGGAAATAATGAAAAAATATTATCACATATTATTATAAATCGCATCGCGGTGACGCAAAATAGAAACTGCTACTGTAGAGGGCAGATTGGAACATCTTTCTCGGCCGTGACTGCGAACTGGGCAGACTACGATTATGTAATGTAGCATTTAAATGTATTATCAGTACGGCCAGTCAAGGATAAACTGCTCCAAAAAATCACTGCTATTTGTCACCGTGACAGGACTGGAGCAGTCACGTCTTGTAACAGTTCCAGTAAAATCGCAGGTTGGCCCACCTCTAGATTAAACACATCTGATCTGCGCATGCACGCTCCAGCTGCCCACTCCACAAACTCGGAGTTTATCGAGCTCGCTCGGAGCGCTCAAAATATGCCAAACCAAACACAATCAAGCGTTGTCGGAGCTTTAAAAATAGGCAGTGGATAGAGGTCCGAAAATTCGGATCTCTAGTGTCCATACTAAAGATCCGATAATTTTCGAATTTATTGAAGATCCGAAAATAGATGTTTATTTCCTCGTTTATTTCTAATTCTGTTGTAAATAAGGAATATTATAACATTTTATTAAAGCTGATAAAATGTTTCTACCTATTTTTAAGGATCTAAGTATAGGTACTAAAAAAAATGGATCCACTGATCCTTTTTATGTGGAATAGCTAATCAAGTTTACTCCAGAATATTTAGTTGGTGCAATTTTAAAAAAGAAAAGTACAAAAAACAAAACTAAGAACCTTTTTATTTTTCTAAAACTTTACATAAAAAAAAATAAATATTAATATATTTTTTTAAAGGGTTGATAGGGTAAGAGGTGTGATTTAGTTCCTTCTGCACTGCATGCAAAACCAGGCTTTCTCACTAGAATTAGGCAGCTTTGTTACTGAACCGTAGGTACACTTTATGTTTCCATTGAAGACCACGAATCGCACCGTAAACAATCTTCATGTATTACTTTGTTACATATAATATCACAAATCCATTTTAGAATACTATTCTATGCTGCTTGGCAACCCCAGCGGCAGCAAAAGTACTTTTAGTGCCGCTCGTACTTTTACTGCCGCTCAACCATTAGCTTGCCCTCCTGGCCCCTCCTAATACAACAATATACTATTTTCTTCAATTCGTTTTTGTAATAAAACGTAAGAATCCGGACAAAAATATGTTTCTATTTCTGCTAAAAATATTTCTTCTTCAAGAAGAAGTGAATCAATTTGTCGATGATGAGGAATGTTTTCTTTCTCAATTTTAAAGTTTTTATGTAATGCTTTGTTTACCAAATCTTCTGTATTAAAAATTGCATTAAGCATTATCTGGTGCCTCAGTTTAGGAACTTTATTTTTGAATAAAACAATTTTATTTTTCTTAGACCTTTTTAGTTCAATTGCATTGATGGCCCTTGATTTCAAGTTCTCATTGACACTGGCTAATTTATTCGGATATTTTTTTTTCATTGATGCTATAGTTTTGGTGTCTCTCTTAGGGTGGGTATTATAAAACTGCTCTGACAGTTAACTTAAAGTTAACTTTTTGATATACATGCAATTCCAGAAGAACTCTCAAAGTAGTTTTATAATACCCACCCTTATACAAACATAAAAATTCTGTATGTTCAACTTTTTCAATGTACTCCTCTACTGCACTAAAGGAATTCAATGTTTTCCTTTTTTGTAATAGAGACATTTTGTAAAAAAATAAGCACTATTTTTTTTTAGTCTTGTTAACTGTCTGCAACCCTGCACTAAACATTCACAAATAACCTGTCGCACATAACCTATTTTCATCAATTTTCTATCCCTAATATACGAATTAAAAATCCGAAAATTATCGGATCTTTAGTATGGACATTAAGATCCGAATTTTCGGATCTCTATCCACTGCCTCAAAAATAACGGAAGAGAGACAAAAGTGCCCGCTCTGAGTGCACCGATCGTGAACCCAAACGCGCCCTAGGAATTGTCCCTATTGTGACTTAGGGCGAATACCCACGGGCGTAGTTAGCGCAATCGGCGTGAACGTCAATTCTACGCGAATTTTGGCTTAACATCCCGCATGTAGTGCATCAAAACAACAACAAAAACATTTTCTAACACAAATATCTTGTTTATTTTTTGCCAGGTTGTGATGAAAATTTACTTATTTGTTTGTAGTCCTTTTCCTTTAATTTTCTGTGATTTTTCTATCATAGGTGAGTAGGTGAGTTCGGCTTGGCAACTCTTTTGACTCCTTTGACACTTTTCACTGCAAAATCGTTCGGGTCAGGCCACTGGGAGCAAATAGTGGAAGCTCTACATCGTTTTTGTACAGCCAAGTAGAGTGAGAATAATTAACTCCATATCCATAAGCTCCACCTCGCGAGATGATGCTCGAGAAGCGAGCATGCGCACTTCCTATATTCCCAAAAGGCGGTAAAATTTAGGTTTTCAATAATTCACTATCCTAACGATCCTAACCTAAAGAATTCAAAAAAGATTTTTTTTTGCTTAGGGCTTGGTTGCTCCCTGGGGATCCTGGTAGAAAAAATGGCATCGCTCCCCAAAATATCCGCAGAAAAACATGTTCCGTTTTGTGATGGGGATAAGCATTCGGGAGCCGCGGCATTTCTTCATTGGCCTTGCTCCTAATGCGTTCGACTAACCATTTTATTCTTTTCGCTCTGTGTTCAGGTTACTATGAAACTGCTCTTCATCCGCTCCAACTCCGTTCTGCCAAGCTGAACTCACCATATATATTACGTCACAACTTTGCCACGATTACGCCGAAAAGTTCAACAAAACCCAACTTTTTGCGGTAGCGGCAGCGTAATGTCAAAAATTCAAGATGGCTGCATTGCCGCCAATGAAATCGTACAAATTAAATCACATGATTAGTTATGCTCATGTTACGCTTACGTCAATTACGCCCGTGGGTTCTCGCCCTTATACTTCTGGCAATCTATTGCAGGATTGTCAGCTTGTGAGTGTAGGTCAACATGGTTTATGCCCGATTGCACCGTCTTTCTTAAACGAGGCTTAAAGATAACTATTCCTTAAAGTGACATTTTCCCATGCAAAACTGTCAATTTAAGGGATAGTTATCGTTAAGCCTCAGTTAAGAGAGACGGTGCAATCGGGCATTATTGTTTGTTTTTTTTTTGAATATGTATAATTGAAAGTCTGAGTCTTCGTAATCCATATCTGGATTATTTTCCACTATATGGTGACAGGTGAAGGATACTATAGTTCTATCTGGGTACTTTTATTTAGGTTAATGATAAAATCAAAAGTTACATCTTCAAATTTCAAAAGAGCCTCTTCAAATCTACAAGGAACTTCTTCAACTTCCAAGGAAATTCTTCACAATTCGACCCCTTAGTACTATCAACCTCTAACAATACAAAATTCAACCGACCCACACTTCATCACAACAAAAGCCAGAAAGTGGACTTAAAAAACATAGAAAACCTAAAAACTATACTTATAGTTTATTCATGGTGTAAGAAGCGAAAATGATATTGAAATTCACGATCTACATAACAAGCTGCGCCATCTCTTGACGTTTATTCGAACAACTAGTTTTATCCAACCATTAAAAAGAGATTTCTGGATGGTTAGTTTTCAAAATACTACATTAAGAAACGTTTTAGTTTGTTTTTTGAGGAGAAACTAGACTCAAATTTCGGAAGCATAATGGAGAGACAAATATTTGAAAATCTGGAAAAATGTAAATTATTTCTACTCGCTCAACACAATTTTTCGTTTTTGTAAATTTTCAACTGCAAAACCATTGAAGCTACATTGAAATCGTTAATCAAGCTTTTGTAGAGGAACAACGAAAACAAAATATGCGTCAATATCGATTTGGAAAAAAAAAAATTTGCTGCATAAAAACCTCTAATGAACGAAAATATCTTGTGCATTCGCCAAACTGTCAATATCATCCAACTACTTCCTGATTCTAAACCAGAAACGGTACCATTGTATTAATTCTAAACAGGTTTTCTAAGTACCACGCAAACAAAATAGTGTGTATGAGGTGGGAAGCGCGAGTACCCATCACGGTCACGGTGGCATAAAAACAAAAAAACAGTTACGTAAGGCGAATTTTAATCGAAAACTATAAAACATAAAAATCCCTGACCTTCTATATCGGATCCAGAGACCAAAATAAATTTTAACAACTGTTCCTTCGCGGTTCAATACGCGAAATGTTTATTTATTCGGTTTATTGGTTTTAGAGAGGAAAGGCCTGTATGTATTTTAGTGCAACAGAACAAAACGGTGGTGATGTAGTGCATTCGGAATTGTAGTACGTTTTTCTAATAAAAAGGTAAAATGTGTTTTTTCATGTTGGCAATATAATGTAAAATTTTCAATGATTTCAAATTTTTTATGTAGGAAAGGCTTGTGTTGCCAACATAGTTACTAAATTTTTGACTTGGGGAATTATCTTTAAAAAAAAAACAGACTTTAACATTGAGGAATATGAATTTTATTGTTAAAAATTGAAAAAATCATCAAATGTTTATCGTGCTTAGTTATTCTGTATACTTTCCAAGGCTAAAATTTACTAGAAATAATGTTTTTATGGTTGAAAAATGCAATGTTAATTTTTCTTCTAATGTTACACAAACTGAAATACGTGACAACATTTCATTTTAATCAGAGAACGTTGCCAAGTCTGCTTTTTTTTTATCATTTTCACCAATAATTCTAAGTTCTTTCACAAAAACTATTTCTGAGTCCCATTTTCTTATACAAATGAAAGCAAACATAGGCGCCGGAACCATGGGGGCAATGGGGGCTTGAGCCCCCATAGTGAATTTGCTATGGGGGCAGAGCCCCCATAGTGATTTTGGTATTATATATAGTGAGTTTAGTAGGTAGGTACAGGGTGATCTATTATAAATGTCACCTGTCCTAACTTTTTCATTTGACGCTTTTGACAAAAGAGTCAGATACAAAAGCTTTCAGAAATTGTCATAAGTTTTCAACTACGTTAGTTTTAAGCATCCTACAGGGTGCGTCAGAAAAATGTAGCAGAGCTAAGTTATATTTTTCTAAATGGAACAACATGTATATTGTGCACTAATTTGTTAGTACCTTTCAACCTGAGTTCAACAATATACGTTTTGTTATGTTTACCTTTAATAGTTATAGGGCAAAACGCGAAAGCCTCTTCATTTCATGTACATTTTTTTAAATAATAATAACTCAAGAAAACTGATTTTATTTTAACATTTCACCCTCGATTTCACCTTGTAAATTCATATCAAACCATATATCGTTGAAATCAGTTTGCAAACAAATAAGCGCACAATATACATGGTGTTCAATTTAAAAAAATATAAGTTCGCTTTGCTACACTTTTTTTACGCACCCTGTATGCATGATACTGCCTTATGGCGTGTCCGATTGGTAGATCTAGTGCGGAACTAGTGCAATTTTTTCTATTTCTGTCTTTTTCTTCTACAGGTCGATTAAAAAGATACAAATACACTCAGTGCGCATTGAATCTACCAATCGAAAACGCTATAAGTTAAAAAATTTTGACAATTTCTTGAAACTTTTGTGTGTGACACTTTTGTCAAAAACGTCAAATGATAAAGTTAGGAAGAGGTGACATTTATAATAGATCACCCTGTACAAAAATTATAAAAATATTGAGTTCCTAATTATTTATGTTTATGTCAAATTTGTGTGCATTATGTTTTTGTTGTTTTTGCTATACCTATACTTTAACAAAGACTTTGAATATTTTGTTGTATAGTAGGTATATTTTGGTATTTAAAGCTGTATTTTCAAAAAGTCGGATGATCCAGCGTGGCGATCCTGCAGTGAATGTGTATCAGTCAACTGATCCCATTTAAGCCTAGGTGTCTAGTAGCCTACTGGTCTTGTCTGTATAATTTTACTTGTGTTTTTTTTGGAGCCTGAGCCCCCATAGTAATTTTAAAGTTCCGGCGCCTATGAAAGCAAATAAATGGCAATATTGCATATGACAAAATTGCCAAATGTATTTCCTCCCAGCAAAATTAGGGAAATAATTTTCCAATTTTTGAAAAAAACAAGAAAAATTACCAAAATAACTAAAGTCAAAAGAAAAATAAAACCAAGGACTCACGAGTACGTTATCTATTCTAAGCACTCTATCTGCTCGGAGCATTCTATTCGTTCTGAGCACTCTAATACTCCGAGTACTCTATCTGTTTTGAACACTCTAACTGTTCCAAACAAATTCGAGTACTCTTTCTGTTCCGAGAAGCTTATAGCGAATTCTATTAATAGAACCAGTGCAGAAAAAATGTGTTTTTATCTCTTTCTTATACAAGCTGGAAAAAAAGACACGAATACACCCAGTGCGCACTAACCCTTCCAATAGAATACGCTGTTACTTTAGCATACTCTTGAATAACCTGCTTTAAACTACTTTAAAGTGGCCTGCTCTAAAATGACCTGTTCTAAAAAACAAATAACAAAAACACAAAGAACAAGAAAACAAAATTTTCAACAATTCTTATCCTAGTAGAGGAGTACAGTCCCTGAAAATTTCAGCTCATTTGTACCTACTTATAGTTCCAGAAATCAAATCGTGTTAAGCAATTTGGGGTGATTTATCAATTTTTCAGTTTTTCTGAGTGCCTTTTTTCATAGATTTCGGCTTTAAATCTGAGAATAATTTAGTGAATGGAGATTTGGGGATGTTGATTGACCATTAGGAAACAAAATCTCGACAAAAAAAATTTAAAATTTCATCATTTTAGTAAGAAGGTACCTACCTTATGATTTAGATTTTGGAAAACTTTGAAAAGTCATAAACTTTTTTTCTATGATAGATAGAAAGCTGAAATTTTCCGCGATTCTTATTCCAATAGGGGACTTCAATGCCTGAAAATTTCATTTCATTTGGACTTATAGTTCCTGAGATAAAATCGTGTTAAGCAATTTGAGGTGATTTATCAATTTTTCAATTTTTCTGAGTGCCTTTTTTTATGGATTTCGGTTTCAAATCTGGGAATTACTTGGACAGCATTAAACAGAAAAGAAGCAACCATCATGACTCATGACTTGAGAAAATGGTGGTTGAAGTAAAAGTGATTTTATAAATTAGCATTAGTTTAGAAAGTACTGATTTCAATTTAGAGGGGTGCGGTAATACTTATTGTAACTTTTTCAATGAAAAATATCAATTGACTTACAATAGCTATTGCTCATTTTTAAATTTTTGTGGTTTGGTTCCTTTCTCTCATAGTAAAAAAAAATTATAATCTGAAATGCAGAAAAAAATCAATGTTGTTGGTTCCGTTCTACGAAATGCATAGGGTTTTAATGAAATCAAAAATAATGCATTTTCGGTCGCAAAGCTTTTTATGTGACAAAATTAAAAAACATAATTGGTTTTTATTCACCTTACAACTTAATAATTATTTACTTCAATACATTTTTTTTTCTAAAATCTTATCAACTACACCTCCTCAACATTATCTGGCTCAAAATCAGGCGGAATACAAAATCCATCCACATCATCCTCCACGTCGCGACTACCAGAGAGATTGCGATAAAAATCCTTCGCATCAGCTGGAATAAGATGTAATAGGGACTTTAGGTCCTTCAACTTTGGGGCTGCAATATCTTTTCCCTTTTCCCACATTGGCTGAAGGAAACCTCTAAAAGAAATTTCATTTTGTTGTGGTCCTCTAGCAGGTTTACGTTCTAAGTTTATAACAGAATATGGCGATTGAAAGTCATTACGACAATATAGTTTCAGAGGTTCTTTCTTTAGCAATTTGATTTCTCGAATTTTAAGACAGCTTATTTTTTCTTTTTCTTCGTCTATTTTCCTATTAACTATGGCTTTTTCCAATTTTTGTGTCCCAAAAAAATCAAGACTTTGCATTTCAGTTACAATAAATGGTTTTTTTTTCTAGCTCTTTTCATAACTTGGACGTAGTCACTTGGCAAATAAAGCGTTTGTAGGTACATGTTTTAATGCTCCTTCAATATCGCTAAAGTCAGTGTCATTAGCTAAAAAGCTGTGTCCAGGTACAAGATATTTCATTTTTATTGTTTCCAGGATGGGATGAGTTTCAAGGCACGATTTTAATATCAAGACCATCTTAATATTCCGGTTTTGGCCACCGCATGAATCACTCCACAAAACAAGATCCTTTATTCCACTCTCCACTTTGGTCTCAATATGCTTAATCAAACATGAACCAATTTCTTGAGCCCCTCTACCCGCTTGATTTTCTGTCCAAACGTAGCAATATCCTTGATTGTTTTTAAAAGAATGAACACCAGCGTTATACAACCACAACTGCCTCTTGTAGAAAACGATACCAGTAGGAATTCGAGAAAGAGGTAACGTTTTTTCCAGATCATAACTTCAGCATTCAAACTCCTTCACTTTGTGAGCCTCTAGTTTGTCATGATTCATGAGATTTCGAGCTTCTCTCCAAAGGTCTATATGTTTGTTATGTGCCTCTTCTAAAACGTTTTTGGCTGAACCAGTTGCCGACTGTATTCTAGCAGCAAAGGAATCGCATGTGTTACACGTGTCTTTCTTTAGACTTTTAAATTTTAAATTAAAATCATTTAAAAATATTCTCCTATAAGTTGAAAAACTTACTGCATCAATATCTTTCAATATATCATTTTTATTTTTTTCATTTCCTTCCCTCCATTCCCCTATCTCATTGTTCCTCTCTTCTCCAATTAAGTTTTCCACATACAAGTCATACATTTTTATAAGGGTCATTTCAGGTGAAAGAAATTCGGCATCAGTGTTATCACGCCTGTAATGTGACTTGTATCGTGGAAGTTTATTGATGTGTTCCTTGACTGTCTCCAATTTTTTATCACTTGTCTTGTTCTTTCCTCCCTGTTTTTGTCCCCTTTTATCTTTCAAATCGTCAGATCGTATTTTCTGTAACGCGGTGTTTATTTTTTTGGTTGATACCTGAAACGTATGCCTAAACATTTCACGGCAAACAGGGACTGCTCTGAGAGTGTATATTCTAGAATATTGCCTTTTTGATGGCCTGTTAGTGTATTGTCGAGCTTTCTCTTTCTCCCTCATAGAAGCTGCAAGAAACATATTCTGGGCGTTGTAATCACCTAACGCCCAAAATTTGTTAAATTCTTCCTCTCTTACATCTTGTCCAACTTTATTGTGGCATTCTGCTTTACAGGGGCACTGAAAATCTTGAAAACATTTTTGTTTAACAAGCTTGCCTTTATAATTATAATATTCTTTGTTACTATTTCTTAATTTTTTTGCAGTAACGTTTGTTTGCATTTCAAATTTTCGTTTTCTTCCTCTGGAAGTTCTGGTGGTTTTATTCAGAGTATTATTATCGGACACTCCAACAGCCTCAGGATCATTATCTGAACTTGCATCAGATTCGTTCTGATAATCTGGATCTGTTCTATTTTCAAGATTTTCATCTTCAAAATCACTCATATGCTCTTTCTCGAAATGTTCTGGTCTTGGTAATTGATGGCGAAACTCGAAACTCTCCTCAACCGGCATATCTTGGATATTATCCAGCATTATTATATTTTCCAACGACTGCAAAGTTGTATCTCTGGTAGTTCTAACTGGAGTATTATTAGCGGTCACTACAAGAACTTCAGGATCATTATCTGAATTTACATCAGACTCTTTCTGGTTGCTTATGGTTGGACCATAATCTGGATCTGTTTTTTCATATTCAATTTCGTCCTGAAGATAACTCATATGCTCTACTTCAAAATTTTCTGATGTTTGTACTTGGTTGTGAAACTCGCAGCTCTCCACAATCGGCGTATCTAGAATATTGTCTAATCCCATTATGTTTTCTAAAGATGGGGATTGACACAAAGTTGCTTGCTGAAGCGCTTCAATATCAATCCAAGAAGATGTGTCAGAATTATAAACAAATACTTTGCTTTCATCTAAAACTGATTCTGTTCCACCCGAGGTTCCACATCCTTGTGGAATATTATCTGATTTGATGCGAATCGATTCGTTAGACTTCAGTTAAATCTGGAGTATATTGATTGCTCCCAAAGTCTTCTGCTACAACATAAATTCCCATTTTAAAAATATGAGAAATCAGTAATTCTATTCCACTATACTTACCTTGGCTTTCATCTAAGACTGATTCTCTTCCAGGCGAGGTTCCACATCCCTGTGCAATATTATCCGATTTGATGCTAATCGATTTGTTAGATACTTCAGTTAAATCTGGAGTATATTGATTGCTTCCAAAGTCTTCTGCTACAACATAAATTCCCTTATTAAAAATATGATAAATAAGTAACTCTATTCTGTTTCACTTACCTTGGCCTATCACACTATCAGACACCTCGGTACCTGACATAGAATAATCATTGTAATTCTCTGATGAGGTGCTTGACAAATTTAACAATTTATCATCTAAAAAAAAGGTTGATTGTAGACATAACTAGATGCACCGTTGGTACATTGAGCTATGCAACATAAGAAAATTCCTACATAATCTAAACACCCATAATGAAAAAGGTTGATTGAATGGATATCCCTCTGTTGCATAAACGCTCCAACTGTTGTTTCAAAATAAAGAAATATAATTTTACATGAATCCCAGAACAGATAATAATAATTATTGTGATAATTACCTTCGTATTTTTTGAGGGCTAATTTAAGTAATCGCTTTCCACGGCGTGACATGATAAAATGATGAATTTTGCACTTTTTCAGCACTACCCTACGAAAGCGTAGAACTGCCATGCTAATATTAAAATATTTTTATGAAAACTTACACTTTTTCTGTAAGTTGATAGTTAGGATTAGTTTGGGTTAGTTTGCAATTTTAATCAAACAATAACATTATGTTTTCCAAATTATTGATTTTCGAAATAAGCGTTTTCGAAAAATATAAATATTTTCAAAATTATTGAATTTTGAAAGAAAGGTTATTTGAAATAAGCGTCTTCGAAAAGGTTTATTCTCGAAATAACAGCGTTCGGAAGAAAATCGAAATTTGTATTTTGAATTGAATTGAACATACATAGAGGACTGATAAAAATTGCAAACTTATCCAAACTAACCAGGTTATTGTTATTATTGTTGGTAATGTCAGACTAAAATTGCAGAATAATCCATACTAACCGAGTTATCATCGGTAAGTTTGGAACAGCCAACTAAAACAAACTAACCGGGTTATTATCGGTAAATTTGGTAATGTCTTTTTAAAACTGCAAACTAACTGGGCTATTATCCATGAGTTTGGTGATGTCTGATTAAAATTGCAAGTAACCCAAACTAACCGGGTTGTTATAGGCAAATTATAGGTAGGTAAGTTTGGATATGCCTAATTAAAATTACAAACTAACTTAAACTAACCGGGTTATTATCGGTAAGTTTATATGTCTGATTGAAATTTCAAATTAACCGGGTTATTATTGGTGAGTTTGTAAATAGCTGAATATCAGTATATTACATACCGAGGTGGGAAGTGTTTCATTACTGTCGAAAGATTAGTTAGTTAACTGAGGCGCAAAGCGTCAAAGTCAACTATAATCTCGAGACAGGAATAAAACTTCCTACTGAGGTTTGTATACTATTTTATCTACAAGCGTGCGGTAACTAAGGTATATTACACGATTTTGCGTGCGGTAAGTACCATATTACCGCACGGCGTGCGGTAATGTTATTACTGCACGCTTGAATTACCTACCAGAGATAAATTACCTACCTATCACCTAAATTCTACTTGTCCAATGTCCACTGTCAAAGGGTGACAGACGCGATTTTTTTTTTCATAATTTTTCAAACTTCTTCCGAATATTTTGTTACCGCACGGTTGTAGATAAAATACTGTATTTAATACCTATGGTAATTAGGTTATTACCGTCCTTAGAGAATGCAAACCTCGTCTCACCGGCTTGGTTTGCAAATTTCTCTCGCGTGGGGTAATAACCTAGTTATCACACTTATTATACAGGGTGTCCACTATTAGTGCGATATCGGACGATATCTCTTTACAGGGTGATGCGAGGGGTGATGCAAGAAAAAAAATTTAAATTACAAAGTTGTTTGATGCTCTAATATGCATTAGTTAAAAATATCTTTGAATATACAGGGTGCTTCGTTAATAGGATATGCGTCAGAACTTTGTTATTTCAAATAGAACACTGTATGTGATTGCATAATATTTGGATTCTACGTAAAATTCTGAGCAGATTTTATGTAATATACCCTATACCTAAGTTCAACTGTTTTGGAAATATTGACAGTTGAAAATTGACTTTTTGCAAATTTGACAGGCTGTGAAACCTAAAAGGTTGAATTTAGACGAAAACCGATTTAGCATTCCTATTTTAGATTTTCATAAACTATCATTTGACACCAACTTTGAATTTAACCGGAGATTAAATTAAACTGGAATTTTTAAAAATCAAAGATAGGAATGTAAAATCGTCTAAAATTAACCGTTTAGGTTTTACAGCTTGTCAAAGTTGCAAAAAGTCAATTTTCAACTGTCAATTTTTCCAAAACAGTTGAACTTAGGTATAGGGTTTATCACATGAAATCTGCTCGGAATTTTACGTAGAATCTAAATATGCAATCACATACAGGGTGTTCCATTAAAATTAACAAAGCTCTGTCGCATACCCTATAAACGGAGCACCATGTATATTAAAAAATATTTTTAACTAATGCATATTAGAGTATCAAACAACTTTGTAATATAATTTTTTTTTCTTGCATCACCCTGTAAGGAGATATCGTCCGATATCGCACTAAGTGGACACCCTGTATATTTTACTATTATTTACAACAATTACAACCATCACAATTTTCGACTAAATACTAAATAAAAATGTTTAAAAATTTGTTAACAAGTTCGGACTTATCTAAAACGTTTGACATGCAGGACTTGTCTTTAACATTTTAGGAAATGAAGGCTTACTTTCCACCCGGGGTGGAAAGTAAGTACTTTCCACCCGGGACCACTTTTCACCCGGAAGGATAGTAAAATTCAAAAAAGTACCACTTTGGAACTTTTGAAAAGTCAGAAATGTCAACATTACGTATGTTGTTGTAAATAAAATTGCATACTAACCCAAACTAACTGGTTTATTATAGGTAAATTTGGGAATGTTTGAATAAAATTGCAAACTAACCGGGTAATTATCGGTAAGTTTGGTGATGTCTGATTAAAAGTGCAAAGTAACCCAAAGTAACCCAAACTAACTGGGTTAGTATTGGTAAGGTTGGAAATGTCTGCAAGCTAACCCAAACTAACCCTAACTTTTAACTAAATTTACAAAAAAAGTGTAAATTTACAGAAAAAGTGTAAATTAACAGAAAAACTGTCAATTTTCATAAAAATATTTTTCAATATTAGCATGGCAGTTCTACGCTTTCGTACTACCCACTATAACATAAAAACTTCACAAAACCTTATTATTCGCATTAAACAATATTATTCGCCTAGACGCACTCAACTGACAGGTTTTAACAAGTTAATATGTTAAAAAAGGGAACCAATGTATATTGGATCCATTTTGCAAAATAAAGAATAATATATTTTTTGACTACCTTTTTTTGGTTTCTTTCTATGAAATAGAAAAGTGTGATTTTCATTCTAGGATTTTTTTTTTGTAGTTTTTATTATAGAAATGGCCATTTGATGCATGGTTCTTTTTTGCGAAAAGAATTAATACCTAAACCACATTCAAAATGTATTATTGGTTCAAATTTTAATTTTTTGTGGGTTGGTTCCTTTCTGCTTAATGCCGTCCACTTGATGTATGGAGTTCGGGGGATATCAAATGATCATTAGGACACAAAATCTCAACAAAAGAAAATTTGAAATTTCATCGTTTTAGTAAGAAGGTACCCCCCTTATGATTTAGAATCTGGAAAACTCTGAAAGGTCATAACTTTTTTTATATTATAGATAGAAAGCTGAAACTTTCACTGAATTTCATCCCTTTCAAGGGACTACAATTCCTGAAAATTTCAGCTCATTTGCACCTATAGTTCCTGAGATAAAATCGTGTTAAGTAATTTGGGGTGATTCATTAATTTTTCAATTTTTCTGAGTGCCTTTTTTCATAGATTTCGGCTCCAAATCTGAGAATAATTTTGTGTATGAAGTTTGGGGTATGTTAATTGATCATTAGGATACAAAATCTCGACAAAAAAAAATTTGAAATTCCATCGTTTTAGTAAAAAGGTACCTTATTATTTAGATTTTGGAAAACTTTGAAAGGTCATTACTTTTTTTCTATTACAGATAGAAAGCTGAAACTTTCACTGAATTTTATCCCTTTCAAAGGACTACAATCCCTTAAAATTTCAGCGCATTTGCACTTATAGTTCCTGAGATTAATGTGTGTTAAGCAATTTGGGATGATTTATCAATTTTTCAATATTTCTGAGTGCCCTTTTTCATAGAATTTGGTTCAAAATCTCAGAATAATTTAGTGTATGGGGTTTGGGGGATGTTGCATGGCCGTTAGGACACAAAATCTCGATGGAAAAAAATGTGAAATTTCCTCGGAAATTTCATTGTTTTAGTAAGAAGGTACCTACCTTATGATTTAGATTTTGGAAAACTTTGAAAGGTCATTACTTTTTTTCTATTAAAGCTGAAATTTTCAAGGATTTTTATCCCAGTAGAGAGGACTACGATCCCTGAAAATTTGAGCTCATTTACACTCGCCCTATATAATGTTAAAAGCTCATCTAAAAGGAGCGTCATCCAATGCAAATATTGAACGTATTAAAAATACATCAATTAAATTTTTGCTAAAAATAACAAATTTCATTATCGCTCATCATAAGGTTAAAAGTTAAACCCAAACAATCCTCCAGCAGCAAAGATGTCCTCGAGCAGTTACACGTGCATTCGAACAGTTTTTTGTTTCGTAAACGTACTTTTTTGGGTAAGTTTACTTTCAAGTTACAATTAATTGTACTAAAATATTGTACGAATTACAGATAACTGGCTGCTTCCTCGTGGGCGTAGGCGTATGGCTCAGAATCAGCTACGAAGGTTATGCGACGTTACTGCCTCAATACGCCCTCCTCAGTGCCGACAGTTTGGCCATTTTTGTGGGACTGGTCACTATTTTAGTGTCGTTTTTTGCTTGTTGCGGCTCTTGGCTTCAAAGCAGATGCTTACTCATATCAGTAAGGATTTTTTAATAATTATTATTAATAATTTTTTGATTTTTTTTTTAGTATTTTTGTTTAGTTGTTTTAATGTTTATGTCCGAATTCCTAGTAGGATCTTTGGCTTTCGTGTACAGGGACAATATTAAACATTCCTTTACGGAAAAATTACAAGATGGCATTGCGCATCATTATAATTTGACACAAAGCCCAAACAATTTGGTTATTATTTGGGACGATATTCAATTAACGGTAATTTAGCATTTTTGCTTTAATATTGATAAAGATAAGCATAATTCTAGCTGAAATGTTGCGGAGTTGAAAGTTATATGGATTGGTATTTGATCGATGCATGGCCAGATGAACGTTGGGTTCCGGATAGTTGTTGCCTTCCTGCTGACTACGCCACTGGTTGTGGTAAAAAAACGACTGGTTTCTACCAATCAGGTTGCAGGGAGTCGATTTACAAGTGGTTCAAAGAACGTCTATTGGTTGTTGGTTTAGTTGGGCTAACAGTGGCGTTCGTACAAGTAAGAATTAAATATTTTATAAATTATTATAAATAATTTTTTTTTTTAGTTGTTCGGTTTGATTTCTTCAATGTTACTATTTTGCACTGTTAAATATCGCAGAAGATCTCGAACGTATAAGTCATATCAATAATCATATAGTAGTTATTAAGTGTATGGGTTTTATTTATTAATGACTTAGTTTTTATTTTAAAGCCATTGTTTAATTTTATATACAATAATAAATTATTTTGTTTTAATTGTAATAATTATTAGTTTGTGTTGACATAAAATCAGTATTATTCCTAATGGTTTCACTACGAGATTAAAAACCAAAAATATTAATAATTTATTTATTATATTTCTCAAATTGTCTAAGCCACAATTGTTTAATTTCAGGATGCACGATTCTCCCGTGCATTTGCTCTTCCACAATGAAGGCTCCCAATTTTCCAATCACTCCACTGTACTCACTCTCTCCGGTTTGTACATTCAAAATCTCATCTAGTTTCTCTGAAAAAACGTTATATAAACATTAAATGAAAGTGACGCTTTCAGCCACGTAATTTTTTTACTGTTTTGTCCTAAACTGTCCTGATATTTGACGATAATCGGTTTGTCCATGGCGTGTTCGCTTAAAATGGTCGGTTCTCTGAAATCGTATCGTTGCGTGGTCAAAGGAATTTGCCAATTTTCTGGTAAATTGAACTTTTGTTTTTTCATTTCTGTTAGTTTACGTTTAATGTCGGCCTCTAAAATTAAACAAATTCTCTAATATTTGTCAAAAAATAATAAAAACATTTTCTATATACAAACTAAACTATCAAAGATGTAGTGAAGAATGAAAAAGAAAGATATATATTGGACGTTTGAACAAATTTGAGACAAGAAAATTTAAATTAGTAAGTATGCAAGTCAGGATGTTTAATGATTAGGATTCTTGAAAAATCCAGTAGCGTATCAACCTATAGCTCCGGGCCTGTGTGCAAAAATTTCTGCGGGCCCATCACAATCCCACCGCCGGAGGCGACCCAAAAGTCGTTCAAAAAACACTCCTAAAATTTTTTATTAGGTATTTTTATTTAAACGTTGAATTGTGAATTCACCATTTTCAAAAGTGGTATGAATAATTATATCCTGTTCACAATCCGATGTCCACAGGTGCAGGTGAATTTATCACCATAGGCGCAACTATTCCCCTAGTTGCTTGGGGGTGGTAAGCACCCCTAAAGCAAAAATTAGCACTCCTATTCGGCATCCCACTATAACACTACCTAACACTTATATAAAAAATTAGTGAAACCAAATTGTTTTATGTATTTTTTTTGCACTTTTTGTACTTACTTATGTCATCGATGACGTCATAAGTTAGAAAAAAGTATTTGTCGTTGATTAATTCATAGAGCACGTGCGCAATTATTATTGTTGAAATCAAGACTTACCTTAAAATATACGGTTTTTATCTTATATTAATATTTAGGATGACGTCATCGAACAAGGTCAGACAATGTTGTCAATGTCTATGTTTATTCTATATCTTAAGGTGACATTGAAATACCGGCTCTTGAAAAATCATTAGAGTCCCAAATATATAAATTAATTAACTGCGTATTATACAGGGTGTTCTTAAATATCATGTACAAACGACAAAAGGTGATTCTTTTTTTTTACGACTGAAATTTCAAATATGTTCTAAAAAATTGACTTATTTAAGCAATTAAAAAAAATTCACCCTCTTACATATTAATTTTTTTCTAGAAAACTTGCAAAGAGAAAATTTTGAAAATTTTCCAGGAATAAGAGGAGAATGAGGAGCTCATTTTACGAAAATTTCAAAATTTTCCAGTAAAAAATCACTTCAGGAAAAAATCTGAAAAATTGACTTTTTCAAGTAAAATTAAGGAAAATTCACCTGTTACATTTTAATTTTTTTCTGCAAAACTTGCAAAGGGAAAGTTTTGAAAATTTTCCAGGAATAAGAGGAAAATGAGGAGCTCATTTTACGAAAATTTCAAAATTTTCCAGTAAAAAATCACTTCAGGAAAAAATCTGAAAAATTGACTTTTTCAAGTAAAATTAAGGAAAATTCACCTCTTACATTTTAATTTTTTTCTGCAAAACTTGCAAAGGGAAAGTTTTGAAAATTTTCCAGGAATAAGAGGAAAATGAGGAGCTCATTTTACGAAAATTTCAAAATTTTTCAGTAAAAAATTAATCCAGGAAAAATTTTGAAAAACTTACTTTTCAGCAAAATTAAGGAGAATTCATCCTCTTACATTTTAATTTTTTTCTAGAAATCTGGCAAAGGGAAAATTATGAAATGTTTCCAGAAGTAGAAGAAAAGTAAGGAGCACATTATAGAAAAATTTCAAAATTTTCCAGTCAAAAATCACTCCAGGAAAAATTCTGGGACTTTTTTAGGCAAAATTCATCCTCTTACAACCGGGAAACTGGCAAGAAAATTGTGAAAATTTTCCAGAAAAAGAAGAAAATAAAGAGCTCATAGAAAATTTTGTAATTTTCGAAGACTCGTAATTTCCGTAATTTTTCTTTAGAAATTTTTCAATTCCTGTCATTTCTCAAATAATTCTTATAATTTTTTCATTAATTCCTGTTGTTCTTCAAATTTTCGTAATTTTTTAATTCCCGTAGTTTCTCAGAAAATTCCGTTATTTTTATAATTCCACGTTTTTCTAAATTTCAAAAATTAGTAGGTAATTACCGTAATTTCCGTATTTTTTCTGGGCATTTTTCAAAATCATTTCCCGAAAGCCTTTGTAATTTCTAATTCTCGTAATTCCCGTAACTTTTTCGTAATCCCTGTAATTTTTTATAATTCTCGTAACTTTGATAGTTTTCGTATTTTTCAATTGTCGTAATTTTGTAAGTTTCTTGGCCGTTTTTTGAAATTTTATAATTTCTCGGTCTTTATAATTTTTGTAATTATAATTCCTGATTCTTGTAATTCTTGTTATTTTCTAACTTTTTGAAAATCATCATAGGTTTTTGTTAATAAATTTCCGTGATTTATTTCCAGAATTTTCGTAACTTTTGTAACTTTTCTAATTTCCAAATTTTTTTAAAAATTTAATCATTTTCCGTAGTCCCAAAATTTTTCGTAATTTCTGCAATTTTTGCAATTCCCGTAATTTTCGTTAATTAATAAATTCCTTAATTTTTGTGTTATTTCCGATATTTATTTTTTTTTGAATTTTTCCTAATTTCCGTAATTTTTTATGATTTTCGTGATTTCTGTTATTTTTTTAATTCCCGTAATTTCTTTATTTTATTTTTCAATAATGATAATTCCCGTTATTTTTGAAATTCTCGTGATTTTTATTATTTTTTCGTAAAACGTAATTTCCAATAATTTTTTGCAATTCTACGTAATTTTTGAAATTCGCGTAATTTTTTTCAATAATTTTCATTGTTTTCCGTAATACTCGATTTTTTTCTAATTTTTATAATTCTTCTCTCAATTTTTTCAATAATTAATGTAATTTCCATGATTTTTTGAAATTTTTGTTAATATTTTTCCATATTACGTAATTTTCCAATAATTTTCGTAATTTTACATAATTTTTGAAATATCCATGATTTTTTTTCGTAATTTTATAATTCTCCTAATTTTTCAATAATTGTAATTCCCGTATTTTTTTGATATTTCCGTGATTTTTTTTTAATACAGTAGTGTCGCGTTAATCCGATCCCGCGATAATCCGTATGCTTCTGTAATCCGCATCGCATTTTCGTTCCCTTGATGTACCTACTCTGTAAAGGTCTGGACACACATGACCGCACCGTGTCCGTACCGAGACACGGCCGTGTCTCGCTGATGAATTGTACCGTGTTTTCTTATGTCGTAGTCTTCACATCTACGCACCGCGCCCGGGTGGCACCACCGCACCGCGTCCGTACCATGCGAGATAAGTTTGGTTTAATTTTTCACGAGCACGGTGCGTTGCTTTTCTGCAACGTCCAACTTCGCTGTTGGTGAAGCTGGCGAACATTTTAGCTTTTTTCACACACACTTGCAAGTGACAAACTACCAACCGCACTTGTAGTACGACCGTCATGCGGCTGTGTGTTGGAAATGTGTGGTTTCTAGCTTATTGAGCAACACACTACCGTATTACTGCACGAACTCGGTGCGGATACGGTGCGGTCATGTGTGTCCAGACCTTTATCCGGATTTCACTTGATTCAGTAATCCGAATTCATTTACATGTCTCTTGAAAATAAAAGCACAGGTTTTCACTTGTCGTTTTGTAACTGCGTTCAAGTGGATGGTAGTTTTTACATGTCATCAAAGTAAAATCACCAACTTCTTCCAAGCGGTGCAAAAAAATATAGAAGAAGGTGGACAAAATTCAAATGGTGAAAATAATGTAAACGAAAGTTGGAACAATATTAACTAGTTATTTTTACACTTATTTACAGGTTGTCCAAGATTCGATGGCTTTAGCGGGTTTAGGATATTTCTAGAGAAGTTGGAGTCTCGATTTTCAAGAGAAGTTGACCGGTGAATCCCGCATCTCGATATCTTGATTCGTTTTTAAGTCACAAAAAGTTATAGACCCCGTGCCAAACTCCAAACTTTTCAAAAACCCCTCGTAGCATAAAAACAACTCGACATATCGAGATGCGGTTTTCACCAGTCAATTTCTCTTGAAAATCGAGGCTCGCAAGTGGGGGTCAGATCTTTCCCAACTCCTTTAGAAATACCCCCAAAACCATCGAATCTTAGACACCCTGTACATACTGACATATTTCGCACTCTATATATAATTACTAGCTGTTGCCCGCGGCTTCGCACGCCCTATACAAATTTTGTAGGTGTAGGGTGTAGGTAGTGCCACTCGCTGCTAATAGCTTTGTTCGCGGATCATATTTTGAACCGATTCCGAACCAGTCCGGAATTAATTGAGGACTATCGTAGAGCGCATGCCCAGTTATAGCTGGGTTCGGCTTGCTCACTCCGTGCACTCCGAGTGATTCGGTTTGCACTTCAGCCGTTCGGGTATTACCTTTTAGCTTATCAGATAACGGCTGGAGTGCGATCGGAGTAACTCGGAGTGAGCAACCCGAACCCAACTTGTGAATGGGTTCAGGTTCCTATTTTATCGCGAACAGTTTTAGAACCGAACAAAAACTCCAGAACCTTGCTCCAGGCTGTCGAATACTTGAACGAATTGCAAATGTCATGTCTAAAACTTGAAGTTAGCTTAGCCTGGGACCGGTGGAATTTGTTCAGAATCGGTTCCGAATCGTTTCTGGTGAAAGCATGAAAATATAACGACAAAAACATATTCTTTTTTGCACTGATTTTGCAAATGGAAATCGCTATGAATATGATTCTGCTTTTCATATTTCTGAATTAGACAGCTGACACGTCGTCTGTTTCTGTTTACACTTTTTTCCCCGCACTCCCGCACCACACCGTTTCTTATTTTTGGTTATTTAAGGCGATTGCTTGATGCCATGTTGATATTATTTCTTAGTGAGCATCTCCAACCTATTACCTACTTGTTTGCAAAATTTCATCTCGATTGGTTTAGTAGTTTTCGAGATTTCGTGTTTAATCAATCAGTCAGTCAGTGAGTGAGTGAATTTCACGTTTATATACAGGGTGTCTCACGGTGGATGGCGTATTAGAAGTTTATGGAGAACTAAAAAGCGGATAATTTTGAAAATTTGGCAACCGGGATAAACGACCATGATCTACACTTTAAAAATATTTCTGTTTATGCGGTGTTGCCGCTTCTACTTTAAACCAGTGGCAACAGCGCTTAAATGGAACACCCTGTGTGTGATTACATATTTCGATTCTACGTAAAATTTTGAGCAGATTTTATGTGATATACCCTATACCTAAGTTCAACTGTTTTGGAAATATTGACAGTTGAAAATTGACTTTTTGCAACTTTGACAGGCTGTAAAATCTAAAAGGTTAATTTTAGAGAAAAACCGATTTTACATTCCTATCTTAGATTTTTATAAACTATCATTTGACACCAACTTCAAATTTAATCCATGATTAAAAATTCCATTTAAATTTAATCTTCGGTTAAATTCAAAGTTGATGTCAAATGATAGTTCATGAAAATCTAAGATAGGCATGTAAAATTGGTTTTTCTCTAAAATTAACCGTTCAGGTTTTACAGCCTGTCAAAGTTGCGAAAAGTCAATTTTCAACTGTTAATATTTCCAAAACAGTTGAACTTAGGTATAGGGTATATCACATGAAATCTGCTCAGAATTTTACGTAGAATCGAAATATGTAATCACACACAGGGTGTTCTATTTAAAATAGCGCTGTTGCAACTGGTTTAGAGTAGAAGCGGCAATACCGCATAAACAAAAATATTTTTAAAGTGAAGATCATGGTCGTTTATCCCGGTTGCCAAATTTTCAAAATGATCCGCTTTTTAGTTCTCCATAAACGTCTAATACGCCATCCACCGTGGGACACCCTGTATATAGATTTTTTTCATTTGTCTTGTTTTTCAAATGAATATTAAGCTTTTTTTGCTTAAATACAGCAGGTTATTTTTTCAAAATAGTTCTAAAAGCGGACTGTAAAATGCCTTAATAATCCGAATAATTTGATAATCCGGATTGGTCTGGTTTTAATTGATCCGAGTTATCGCGACACTACTGTATTCGTTATTTTTCATTTTTATAATTCCTGTAATTTACGTAATTTATCAATGACTTTTGTAGTTCTACGTAATATTTGAAATTGCCAATAATTTCCATTGCTTTTGTAATATTCAAATTTTATAATTCTGCTTTTTAGTTTTTAATAATGGTGGTTTCCGTAACTTTTTAAATTTTCCGTAATTTTTGCAATTCTCGTAATTTTTGTTAATTTTCCGTTATACGCTATTTTCCAATGTTTTCGAAATTTTAATAATTTTTGAAGTTCCCGTAATTTTTTTCAAATTTAATTTTCGCAATTTACCCATGATTTTCGCAGTTCTACATAATTTTTGAAATTCCCGTGATTTTTGTAATCCTCGTGATTTTTGTAATTTTTTCGTAATTTCCGTAATTTGCTAATGATTTATGCATTAATTTCACGTAGTTTTTGAAATTCCCGTAATTTTTTAAAATAATTTACATTACATAAGTATTTCCATTCCCGGTTTCTTTCGTAATTTTGCAATTCTCATTTTAATTTTTCAATAATTATTGTAAGTGCTGTAATTTTTTCAAATTTTCATAATATTTGCAATTTTAATGATTTTTGTAATTTTTTTGTAGCTTCCGTATTTTATGTAATTTTTCAATTATTTTTGTAATTTTGCATAATTTTTGAATTTCCAGTATTTTTCAATTTTTTTTATTTTCATTGCTTTTGTAATGCCCGATTTTTTTATAATTTTTTAATTTTCCTCTCAGTTTTTTAATAATTATTAATGTATTTCCCGTGATTTTTCAACATTCCCATGATTTTTGCAATTTTTCCGATTTTTTTCATTTTTTCGCGATCCCTGTAATTTTTGAAATTTCTATAATTTTTTAATTTATTTTCATTAATTCTATATTTTCCGTATTCCTGTATTTTCCGTTATTTTTTAATGGAATTTTAATAATTTTCCTAATTTTTGTGATTTCCGTAATTTTTTGAGGAATCTTCGCAAATTCAGTAATTTTTTAATTTTTTTGTAGTTTCTAATATTTTTGCGTTTAATAAAGTATTTTCGTAATTTTTTAACTCTTTTAATTTTTATAATTCTCATAATTTTTTAAAAATCTAGTAACTTTTTGTAGTTTTGAAATTTTTGTGATTTCTGCTAATTTCAATTTTTGTAATTTTCGTAAAATTTTCCGAAATTTTTGCAATTCTTATATTTTTTAAATTATCAATTCAAAACTATAGAAATTTCAAAAAATATTCTGAAATTATAAAAAAATAGGAGAATTACAGGAATTATTCGAAAAATGCAGAATTACTCAATATTATTCAAAACTACAAGAATTATTTGTAAATTACGGAAATTTTCTCAATATTACAGAAAATTACAGAATTTACGAAAAATGGAAATTATGAAAAATTACGTGAATAACGAAAAATTACGAGAATTATGGACATTACGAAAAACTATGAAAATTACAGAAATTATTGCAAAAATTTTAAAATTTTCAAATGAAAAATCACTCCATAAAAAATTCTGGAAAATTAACTTATTTAAGCAAAATTAAGGAAAATTCACTTCTTACATTTTAATTTTTTCTAGAAAACTGGCAGAGGGAAAATTTTGAAAATTTTCCAAGAAAAAGAGGAAAGTGAGGAGCTCATTATAGGAAAATTTTGAAATTTTTCAGTGAAAAGTCACTCCAGGAAAAATTCAAAGAAAATTGACTTATTTAGGCAAAATTAAGGAAAAATTATTGAGGTAGAATAATAAGGAGGCGACATAAGGAGAAAAAAGCGTATCCCACTTCCGCCATATTGTTACGATACTTCTGTCTGAAATTCTGTCACTTTTGTCATAGCAACGCGTCAAAATTGCATCAGGGACGCATTTTCCATCCGAAAATTTTTTAAATGCGAACAATTTTTGAAGCCTAGAATTCCTATTTTGGGTCTTGGAAGGATCTCCTGTTTCAGTAAGTTGAAGTTTCTGTAGCTACTTTTTTTTTCTTGGTGTAATCTCGATTTTTTTATGTTTTTTTTTGCAGTTTCGCTATGAAGCTCACGGGCCCCTCTCGGGCCCGGGCCTGTGTGCTTCGCACACATGGCACACCGGTAGATACGCCACTGGAAAAATCCTACCTCAAATTCACGTTTTGTGTTTGGACCACCTTTTCTTAAAATTGTCAGAAATAATTGAGATTTTATTTTTTGATCATCAAAAGATGCGGATGTAAACCCAATCATTTTCATTGAGTTGATAGGGAGCGCCGTCTCTGACCAATCAAGTTAACTATGGAAATTGCTTATTGCATCGACTTGCTTTCGGTTCGTTTACATCAGAACAGGAAAATAATATAAAAACTTTATAATTTGAATTTTTGAAATTTTTTTAAGACCCATAACTTTTTTTTTATTATGGATAGAAAGCTGAAATTTTCACTGAAATTTATCTCAATAATGGGACTACATTTCATCGTTTTAGTAAGAATTTTCACTGAAATTTCACTAAATTTTATCCCAATCAAGGAACTACAATCCCTGAAAAGCTCATTTGCACTTATAATTTCTGAGATAAAATCGTGTTAATCAATTTGGGGTGATTTATTAATTGTTCAATTTTGCTGAGTGCCTTTTTTTCATAGATTTCGGCTGCAAATCTCAGAATAATTTAGTGTATGGAGTTTAGGGGATTCCAAAGGACCATTAGGACATAAAAATTCAACAAGAAAAATTGAAATTTTATCGTTTTAGTAAGAAGATGATTTAGATTTTGAAAAACTTTGAGTTCCTATTTACTCACAACACAAATTGGCAACCATGTCGATGAAAAATTTTCAAATACGAAAAAACTGATTTATATGAAACAGGAAACACTTTTACCAATAACAAAGAACTTTGATTAGCAACAAAAATGTATGGATTTTTTTTTCTTAATTTCTCATTGGTGGATTGGGATTAAGTAAAAACAACAATTGAAACAATTTTTTGCTTAGAAAAAATTAATGGGGCGGATGAGCTTATACCAATAATAATGAACTTTATTGGATTTATTTTTTCGGTAATTTGTCATTGGTAAATTGGGATTATTGGAAGCAGGCAATTTCCGACTTCATGCAATGAAAATTGTTCAGGGCAAACCAATCAATATGGCGGCCGCGGTCAAACAATGATAAAATGATTTAATTTACCTTCAGACAATAGCAGAGCTGTCAGTACAAGTAATTACTTGGAAAATGTATTTCAATTACTTGTCAGTATTTGAAGTACTATAATTCAAATACTTTTGTTTTTGGATATTTGTACTTGATTCTGCAAATAATTCAAATAAAGTATTTGTATTTCGTACTTGGATTCACAACAAAAAGTAATTCAAATACCATTTCTACTTCAAATACTTAAAATATTTCAAATACCCCAGAAAGTTATTCAAATACTTTACCAAAATGTGAAACTAACATGTCCTAGGAAGTAAAAATGCTATATCAGCAGATAGACTGACGATTTTTTCGAACTGGATGGTTCCCACCTAAGGTTCCCACTCCCCGGACAGTCTTGGAAATAACAATAAAAGAAAATTCGAACTGGAAATTTCTCAATATGCAAAGGATACCAGTATAAATTTTTCTGAGATTGTAGTAAATTTCAAGTTTTGCCTCAGAAGTTTTCTTAAAATCTGACATGGTCTCACAAATTTGCTTATAGTTTTGGTAATTCTCAACGAATCTACTTGAATAATAGATTTTCGGTAAGAGGATAAAATTCTCTATAAAACCTCCAAAAACTGGATTAATTGCTTTTACAGGCTTTGAGAAATTAGACTTCAAAGTTAAAATTTGATTGAAATTTTGAATAAAAAATCCAAACAGGGTAGAGCCTGAAAAATCAAAATTTTGAAATTTTCAATTTTTCTAAAATTGAACTAATCCAATCGAAAGAAGAGATCAAAATTATTCGAAAACAAATCCTAGGTTATTTTCAGGAAGGTGATTTCATGAGAAAAAAAATTGAAAAGCAAATCTCAATTTTGTCCTAAGAAATTTTCTCAAAATCTGACATGGCCTCACAAACTTGCTCACAGTTTTGATAATTCTTAACGAATCAACTTGAATTATAGATTTTCTGAAAAAGGATTAAATTCTCTATAAAACCTCCAAAAACTAAATCACTTGCTTCTACAGGCTTTGAGAAATTGGGCTTCAAAGTTGGAATTTGATTGAAATTTTACCAAAAACTTCAAGATCAAATAACTCAGAAACCACAAATGATAAAAATATTTTCTAATTGACGTATTGAAGTACTCAATGAGAGCTACAATCTTGACTTGATACTGTGTATATTTACTGAGATATTGTCAATGAAAGATTTTGAATAAAAAATCCAAACAGGGTAGAGCCTGAAAAATCAAAATTTTGAAATTTTCAATTTTTCTAAAATTGAACTAATCCAATCGAAAGAAGAGATCAAAATTAGTCGAAAACAAATCCTAGGTTATTTTCAGGAAGGTGATTTCATGAGAAAAAAAATTGAAAAGCAAATCTCAATTTTGTCCTAAGAAATTTTCTCAAAATCTGACATGGCCTCACAAACTTGCTCACAGTTTTGATAATTCTCAACGAATCAACTTGAATTATAGATTTTCTGAAAAAGGATTAAATTCTCTATAAAACCTCCAAAAACTAAATCATTTGCTTCTACAGGCTTTAAGAAATTGGGCTTCAAAGCTGGAATTTCATTGAAATTTTACCAAAAACTTCAAGATCAAATAACTCAGAAACCACAAATGATAAAAATATTTTCTAATTGACGTATTGAAGTACTCAATGAGAGCTACATTCTCAGAAAAATTTGACTTGATACTGTTTATATTTACTGAGATATTGTCAATGAAAGATTTTGAATAAAAAATCCAAACAGGGTAGAGCCTGAAAAATCAAAATCTTGAAATTTTCAATTTTTCTAAAATTGAACTTTTCCAATCGAAATAGGAGGTCAAAATTAGTCGAAAACAAATCCTAGGTTATTTTCAGGAGGGTGATTTCATGAGAAAAGAAATTGAAAAGCAAATCTCAATTTTGTCCTAAGAAATTTTCTCAAAATCTGACATGACCTCACAAACTTGCTCACAGTTTTGATAATTTTCAACGAATCAACTTGAATTATAGATTTTCTGAAAAAGGATTAAATTCTCTATAAAACCTCCAAAAACTAAATCACTTGCTTCTACAGGCTTTGAGAAATTGGGCTTCAAAGTTGGAATTTGATTAAAATTTTACCAAAAACTTCAAGATCAAATAACTCAGAAACCACAAATGATAAAAATATTTTCTAATTGAGGTATTGAAGTACTCAATGAGAGCTACAATTCAGAAAAAATTATTTGGGACTTTGCTGTTTATTGGTTGAATCAACTTTTTCTAGATAAATGTTAAATGGTTAAATTGAAAGTAACTACAATCTAAAACTGGAATCTTGGAATCTGGAAAAAAGTACTATAGAGACTTTTTTGAGGCATTAGAAGTATTTTCAGTATTCAATACAATTTTAAAAAAATCATTGAATAATGTGAATTCCTTTTTAGTGGATACTTGAAGTACTTCTTATTATTTCAAATACACATAGGTACTTATTTCAAATATTTAATTGAGTACTTGAAATATTTACAGAGTATTTGAATTATTTTACTTGAAAAAATCAAGTACTTAATTAAAGTATTTGAAACTTGAAGTACTTTTCAAATTGAAAGTATTTAGTATTTGTACTTGCCACATGAATTTCCCGTAATTGATACTTGGTATTTGAAATACTATTTACCAGTATTTGTGACAGCTCTGGACAATAGTATGGTTTGTTATCATAAAACTTTTTTCTTTGTATATTATGCGAATTTCTAGTGCTCGAGAAAAACATTTTTCGAATTTCAAGATGGAGAGTCCTTATCTTAAGAAATTTCAAATTATTTGAGTTCCAGGAATAAAATCGCGTTATTTATGCAAGTTGAAAAAATTCGAAAAAAATTTATTCAAAAAAGTTGAATACCCACCGATATCGCAATAATCCACTTGGTAAAGGCTTTTTCCTCTCAACAGTTGCTGGCCATTGATTGTCACATGATCCATTGGTTCCCCAAAGTAAATTTTTCCAATTTTCGGTCGTTCTTCGACGATTTTCGTCAAATACTCTTCGAATGCCTCATAAGGCAGCTTAATTTTGTCACTTTTTTCCAGTTTTAGATAATTTTTGAAACCCTCCGCAATAGGATCTTGGAATTCTTGTTTGCGTCCTTCTTGTATTTGCCTATAGAGAAATTTCATAAAACAATTATCATACAACTCAAACACCTACATGGAAATTTTCTTTTTAATATAATCCTTATTGTAAATGGTCAAATAGGGCCCTGATTTAATAAGTTTTTCTGGGTCCATTTTGTCACAAAATATTGTCAAACTGACACTTATTGCCACCACTGGCCATATTTTTTTATTGTACCTTCGTCACAATATCAAGAACTTAAAAAAATACAACAAATCATCCAATTAACATTTTTTTATTTATTATTATTAATTCCTTATTTCCAATGGCAACCTTTTTTTTTTGCTTGAAGAAACAGGTACGCTAATAACGCAAAATAGAGACATTTTTTTTTGTTTGTTTTGTGGTCGCCCTGTATATTATAGGTACATCAAGAAGATATGACAAGAAACATCGATATTTTATTATTATTGCAACTACCCCTATTATAACTATTAATTTGTTTATTTGCAGTGTAAACCCGCTCAACTAATTTTATATTGATTATTGTGCATTTTGAGTGCGTTTACACCGTACGATTTATAACATCCTTATCACTTAAATATTATTATTTTTTGGGGGGTATGAGCCCCCTTATTGTCAGCACAGCCTCAAGGCATTCCACCTTAAAAAATTATTATCAATTTTTATTATCAATAATTAATTTGTTTATTGTAATACTTAGACTAATAATTATAATTACTAAACATGTATTTATTTTTTTTGTTGATATAATATTGTCATTTTTTTATTATGTATTTTCAAACATTTAAAAAAAAATCAAATACTTATTAGGTACCTATTCATTTTACAAAAAAAAAAAAATAGTATTTTATGTAATAATAAGGGTGGTAACTAGGTTATTACCGTACGCGAGAGAAATCTCCAGGGGTGGTAATAACCTAATTAACAAACGTATTATATACAAGTAGCATATTATATGCGTAATTATTAAATAAATAATGTCAATAAATAGCTAACTCTATATTATACAAATTGACAACGTTATCTATAATAATATAATTATTTCCTATATATTATAATATTTGTTTTTGTATAATATGTAGAATTTTTTTATGCGTGCCAGTTTATGTCTAACAATTGCATTAAAATTATATTACTTGTGATGTAAACTGAGCCACAAATCGACTGCGTTTACACCTACATTTGATGCAAATTTTAACAAGTGCGAAATCACTTTTAATTATTATTGTTCGAAGTTTTAAGCCTTTTATTTTAGTATTGTCAAATATTGTAATAATTAATTTTGAGCTACGCCCCATTTATTATCGCCTGACCAATAAAAGATTCGATATATTTGTACAGGACAGTATTTTAATTATTTATATTTTACAAATAATGAGTTTGAAGCTTAATAGTAATGACCAGAAAAATTACAAATTATTATTACACATACCTACTCCCATAGTTTATTCATCTTAAGATAAATTTGCTGGTAGGTAACTATCTGCAAAATAAATTTACCGTTCTATAATTCTATTGGCTAGCGGATAACCAATGAGATTACAGATTTCGTTTTAATCCGCCAGATTGCATACCTGACAGTTTATCAGAAGATAAATAAACTGCTAAAAAAATTTAATAACTCCTATCTTCTATCGATCCGTGTAAATACGTGTCCTGGGCCTGCGGCTGTACAGTTTCCTGTCTAAAAGGATTTCTGGACACTGCCCCGCCCAAAAACGGATTAGCGGGAGGCACGATTCCTTCCTGGGACAGTGTCCTTGGAGCTGGAGGTCTTGGAGGAGGCACGACGGGTCGTTCCAAGGAAGTTTCCATGGCGGCGCCGTAGTTTGTCAAACCGCCGTTTTGAGGCTAGAAAATGACAGTAATTTGAGTAAACGATGGGACAAGAGTTGTTACGCTAGGTATCCCCTCTTCTTTGAAATCAATAAAGAAAGATATTGATTTTAGCCGAAAGAGTAGATTTTCTAGCTTTTCCTAGATGGCATTACTTGCTCAATAACTATTAACGTGGCAAATATACAGACCGGACCAAACTACTAGACACATAATATGGAACAAATTAGCTTGTACTCGGTTTAGGCGAATCGAGGCGGTGCTGCAGATCAATGATCTTATTGAAATCTATAGCCAATTCACCTATGCGATTGACCAGTCGGCCATCTTGACAGATGAGCAATGCATTTACCGCAAATTGGTTGAGAAATGACCCCTAATTAATGGTTTATCTGTCAAGATGACCGATCGGTCGATCGCTTAAAATTGCCTTATGTGTCTAGTAGCACACGGTCTTACCTGCAATTAAGCTCTAATTAAAGCCAATTAAATTCCCTACAGGCCTGTTAACTATGATTTTAATTTGTTTTTAACATTAGTGCAGTTGAGAAACTTCAAAATCGAAATTATCAAACATTGAAAATTTTACAAAAATGACACTTAGACAGTTTTTGCCTCAGAGCTACATTAATTTACATCCGATTTGAACGTGATTGGACTCTAATTACAGCCAATTAAATTCTTTACAAACCTGTTAATTACGATTTGAATTTGTTATCAACAGTAATGCAGCTGAGAAGCTTCAAAATTGCAATTATTGAACATTGAACGTTTTCCAAAAATGACACTGATACGGTTTTTGCTTCACAGCTCTGTTAATTTTCATCTGATTTCAATGTAATTAGGCTCTAATTAGAGCCAATTAAATTCTCTACAGGCCTGTTAATTACAATTTTACTTCGTTCTCAACAGTATCGCAGCTGAGAAGCTTTAAATTTGAAATTATAGAACATTGAAAATTTAAAAAAAATGACACTGAGACAGTTTTTGCCTCACAGCTCTGTTAATTTTCATCCGATTTCAATGTAATCATGCTCTAATTAGAGTCAATTAAATTCTCTACAGGCCTATTGATTACGATTTCAATTTGTTCCCAACAGTATCGCAGCTGGGAAGCTTTAAATTTGAAATTATAGAACATTGAAAATTTTCAAAAAATGACACTGAGACAGTTTTTGCCTCACAGCTCTGTTAATTTTCAACCGATTTCAATGTAATCAGGTTCTAATTAAAGCCAATTAAACTTTCTACAGGCCTGTTAATTACGGTTTCAATTTGTTATCAACAGTAGTACAGCTGAGAAAATTAAAAATTGCGATTATCGAACATTGAAAATTTTTTCAAGGGAACTTGACAAAAAATTTAAACATGAAATTATTACTATAAATCATAAGAATATATTATGTTAAAACATATATCAAGGAAAAAAACAATTTTTTTTGTCGCAAACTGCCGCAATAAGGAATTAGAAATGCGGAAAAATTCAAATTATTTCCAGCGGGAAAAAACGCACTGGTACTGGTCGTGACGTCATCTAGTATGATCTGTCAGTGTCTGTCAGCAAACGTCCATCATACCGTGAGTTCGTCTTGAAACACTGACCGCTCGGAGCATTTTCCTTTTTTTTCCTTATAATGAGAAGAACTGGGATAAAAGAACAAAACCGCAGCTCTAAATTTTGTTTAAGCTTGTTCGATTTAAATTTATTTTCAACAGTATTGAAGATGAGAAGCTTCAAAATTACAATTATCGAACATTTCTATCGCATTTCAAATGCACAAGCTAAAAGAGACGGAAATAGTTGTCGAGTTTCAGATTATGACAAGTGACATTAGTGACCAGTTCCTTCGACCAGATGGAATCGTACAGTGCGGATTGTTTTTTTAAGGCAATTTTAGTGCGGAAAAGTGTTTTGTGCGTCCAATTGGCTAGGGGATTACCGGGAAATTCGAAAAAATATCGCTTTTTAACTCCAAATTCAAATTCACAACCGACTATTCTATTTCTATCGCATTTCAAATGTACAAGCTAAAAAGAGACGGTCAGAGTTGTCGAAAGTTTTAACTCATGAAAAGTGACATTTAGATGTTAGTGGCAAGTTCATTTGGTCAGGTGCGGGTCGTTTTTAGGGAAATTTCGGCAATTTTCGTGCGGAAAAGTGTTTTGAACGTCCAATTGGCTCGGGAGCAGTGTTCCCAACTCGGTAAGAATTTCCACTAATTCTAGTGGATTTGAAAGTCGTCTAGTGGTTTTAATAAATTCCGTTATAGTGGCAATTTTAATGGGAATGGGAATGGGTTCCACGCAAGAATCGTAAACTCTACAGGATTGCTCAATCGGCTAAATTTGTTCACAATTGCTGTGACGTCACGCGCATGCCGAATTTTCAAGATGGCCGCTGATACGAATGATGTTTAGTTTGTGCTGACAACTATTTTATCGTAAATGCGGATTTATCTAGTGTTATAAGTGTAAATTTAAAGTTTCATTTAATGTGTGTAAGCATAAAAGACTCGTGGCTGAAAATACTCGCGAAAACCCCAAGCATTTTCTGGTTTTATAATACTGGATTTGTCGTATCAGGACATCGCTCTTTTATTTGTGTGTATTGCTAGTTAGTATTTCCTAGTCAAGCATTTGTTTTGCTTTTTTTTGTAAATCAAATATCTGCTTAGTTGTAAGTTTGCTTTGCATGTAATTACTAATAAAAATTAGTGTTTGTGAAGAGTGAATAAATAAATATGTAAATAAATTCCTTTACTGGCGCGTTTACTATGAAAACGCATGGAAAATATGGGAAACTTGCAATGTTTTTCTGGAATATGATTATGAGAATCTAAATTAGGTATCACTATTTGGCTTTGTGAAATAAGCTCACTTTGAATGTCCATATTAAATCGTTCTAGTACCTATTAAATTAACGAATAATAATTGAGAAGTACCTAGGTAGGGTCAGTAAAAAATAAAGCACACTATTGCAACCCCGTTTCGCTTATATTTTGATATTGAAATGCAAAAATAAAACCGGCTCGGCACTCCACATTTGGTTTTCTACTGTTTCTCAACTGTAGTCAATTGTGCCCGTTTTGTGCTCAATTGTGCCAGTATTTATGCGAATTGTGCTCATTTTCATACACAAAAAAAAACATTGAAACGAATCCGGGGGCCAGCTTGACTCCAGCCCTTCCTTTTTTTGACTTTTTGGCAATATGTTTGGCTAATTGATAAACAAAAGCAAACAAACTCGTCTTTCTAATTAGCAATTAGCCAACCACTCAAGCCTCAAGGACACAAGCTTTTGAAGTCTGCTAATTTTAAAATCAATAAATTAATTACAAAATACAGTTTTCAAAGGAAATAACCTCAAAATAACAATTTTTCACGTTTGAAAATGCAAGGATAGTGCACTGTCATAAAAAACACAAACCGATCAAGGACTGCGTGACGTCATTCGCATACCGCCATCTTCGATGTTTTTATGAACGTTTGTCTTATGGGATTGAGCAATCCTGTAGAGTTTACGATTCTTGGGTTCCACGGTTTCTAGTGAATTTTTAGGTCAATGATTTTTAGTGATACTTCGCTTACATTAGTTTTCGATACTTCTTTTTAAAATTTTAAAATAACGTATTTGTATAGGATTCCTGGTAATTTGCAGAAGGCAGCATATTTTCAATGATAGACAATACACCTACAGGATTGCTCATGGTCCTCGTTTTTGATAATCACCGCCATATTGGTGTGTCACCATTTCCGACGTCATAACTAAGTCGTCAGCTGTTTAAACCAGGGACCCGGAACGAAATGAAATATCGGTTCCGTTCCGGTTCCGGTCCACAGCGTCATGACGAATATCGGTTCCGTTACGGTTTCGGTTCTAAGAGAAATATTTCGATTCGGTTCGGACCAATAATTTTGGTTTTAACGGTTCATTCATACCGGTTTAGTTTTTTACAAATATCTAATGGCCATTTGCACTGACCATTTCAAGAAGCATCCCTTAAAACGGTCATTACAGAAAAAATTATGTTTCTATAATTTGTGGTTTATTTTTTTTGGATTTCTCTGCCTATCTGCAACAACTTTAATAATCATACACTTGGCCAAACATAAAACTGGTACAGGCAATATATATTTTTAAAATTGCCTAGTGTGAGTCAGGCTTAACAACAAAAAGTCTGTTCTGAAAAACTTGCCGAGGGTTTCAAAAAAAGGTCCGACAGTTTTTGTCAACGTCAAACCTGTTTTTATGTTATGATTGGTTCAAATATGACACTGACTTGACTCTTTTTGTCATTGTTGAGGTGATAAAAAAGGCCGATTTACACAATACAACACAATAGGAAAATGCGTACCAGTTTTATGTTTGGCCAAGTGTACATAATAATTACTATTAAAAAATAAATGTTTGTGTTTTCGATTAGTGATGACGTAACAGCGTGTCGTTTCTCGCCTTGACGTAGTGCTTGCACCAGTTGCACCACGGATTAGGAGCAGGGTTGCCAGATCTATGAAATGAAAAAGCGGGACTGTTCTTATTCAGAGGGAAAGCTCGGGTGTCACGCCTAAAAGCATCAGGGGGGGGGGGCTGTAGTGCCCATGTGTCCCCCCCCCCTATGGACCCTCTTGAGCAAAAGCGCAACAAATTTTGTTAGGAATTCAACCAAAACTCGATCAAAAAAAAATTCTCCTTTATTAGATAACAAAATAAACGCTTCACGACAAAACAACAGTAAACATCATTATTTACACGCTATATAGAGTGGCAAAAAAGTAGCGCATAATATTTGTAACTCTTTGTATGAAAAAAGGTCCTAAAAAGCTAAAGGTTGTATGCACTACTTTTTTGCCACTCTGTATGTTTTGCAAGTGAAAATATTTTACGCACTAGTGCGTGAAGAATTTGTCTATATTTATTTTTTTATACATATTTGATTGATAGTAGAAAAAATTTTGTATGCAATACGTGCGTAAAGAACCTTTTTTCACTCATGTGATTGTCAAAATTCACATTCGTGAAAAAAGGTTCACTTCACACACTTGTTGCATAAATAATTATTTGACGAAAGTTGTCTATTTTTCAATGGCCAGAAAAAAAGATTTTTGTAGATGCTAGTTTGTTTGTGCAATGAAAGATTTGGATTTTGTTGAAATTTTTGACATTTTTATAGCTATACCATACAACATTTATTATTAAAACTCAAGAATCGTAAACTAATAGAATTACTCATCCTGATAAGGCGTACGTTCGCCGGTTCTCGAGTCCACAAGGTCTGCGAGTTACATCACCACATCAGCAGCGAATAGTGGTGACGTCACCCGCAGAGCTCGATAAAATGTTTGCAATTCAGGCTCGTTATTTGATTTTTGCGTCGATTTTAAATGTAGAAACAGCTATTTATGTAACAAGTTGTAAAACGAGCATGTTTTTTGCACTAAATGTGGAGATTGGGTGAAAAAAGCGGGAAAACCGGAACAATTCACGTGAAAAGCGGGACCTGAAATTAATAAAAAAAAGGCGGGACCGATTAACAAAATGCGGGACTGTCCCTCCTAAGGTGAGACGTCTGGCAACCCTGATTAGGAGGTGTTTTCTCGCATCTCAAAGTTTTGAAACATTTTCCAAAACTGGTTTAAATCAGTTTCACAATGACGTCATAATTTCTCGGCACGAGGAAATGGTTTTAAAACGTGGATTGGATTGTATTTCGAAACGGTTTAGAACCATAGTACATTATTTAATATTCTAAAACAACCCTTCTTTAGATCTCATTTGCATCTTCCTCTTTTGTCTATTGACTATTATGTTAATCAAATTTAAATTACCTATATTTTTCATCATATATGTATATTCTTAACTACGAACGCAAACCACTAACGAGACCGTTGATGACGTCAGCAACGGTGCAACACTATTTCATGAATTTGACGCCAAACAATCCTGTAGTAGTATGTAAAATCCTTGGTGTTGGTGTAGCCGTGTAGCCCAGCCGAATTCAGAAATGCGCACTGTCCAATGTCCAACACTCTGTGTTAATTTTAATCTGATAGAACGAAACAGCAAACAGCTTAATTTATAAAATCTTGGAACCGAAAAATACCGGTAAGAACCGATTAATTTATATCGGTTCTGGTTCTGTCTGTCCTACAACATTTCTATGGAATATGGGTTTCGTTCCGGTTCCGGTCCGCAAAAAAAAAAACGGTTTCGTTCCGGTTTTCGGTCCAGTTACAATATTGTCAATGATACTTTTATGTCAACTGTCAACATTGTCAATTCCAACTTCAAGTCAAATCAACCCGACTTTCATGATTTTATAAACTGCTGCTGTAACATAATCTAGAAACTAACACAACACAACACAACATGGTAGTGCCAAAAATTTCAAAAAAGAGTGAGAAAAATTTAGTAGATTTTCCACTTGTCCTGCGGCGCTATTTTTCTCTCCTAGTGGATTTTTGTGGATTTAAAATATTTTTTCCAGTAGACAGTCTTGGTTTAGAGTTGGCAACACGGCTCGGGGGCTACAAGGAAATTCGAACAAATATCGCTTTTTGTGTCCAAATTCAAAGTAGGCTATGTAAACAGCCGACTATTTCTATCGCATTCTAATTGTACAAATTAGAAAGAGACGAATATAGTTGTCGAAAGTTTCAACTCATGACAAATGACATTAGTGACGTAGCAAGTTTATTCGGTCAAATGGAATCGTAGAGTGCGGGTCGTTTTTTAGGAATTTTCTTAATTTTCGTGTTGGAAACTGTTATAAAATGTTTTGTGCGTCAAATTGGCTAGGGGGCCACGAGGAAATTTGAAAAACTATAGCTTTTTGGACATTTTCAGATGGTGGTGGTCAGAAATTGTTTCAGCCTCAAGGTAAGCACTGATTTCCCTTAAAAAATTAAATTTTAGTGAAAACTAAAGGCTGGTTTCGATTAGTTTTATCAAAAAGATGCATTTTCAAAGGTAACATTGGCCTAAAAATATGGCCGTGGCTAAAGTAACAGAGGTGTTACTATAAATATTTTCTTGAAGTAACATCAACTACGACGTCACTGACACTAAAGGCAGAAGCGTTACAGAAGCGAGGTTATAAGTTAATAATGGCAATGGCTAAATATAAACAACAATATTATGATGCTAAACTCTGGTATCGCGAAGGTGTTAAGTCGGCGGTTCCATATTCCCATTCCTCACATGCCCTTACTTAATAGTTATTTGTAAACCAAAGGGAGGGGAGTATGTGTAGGTATAGTTCTCTCCTACAGGTGAAATTCGATTACTTAATTACCAAAGAGAGAAACGGAACTTCACTACTCCAAGGTATTAAGTATATTATGATTTTTCCGAGGATTTTTCATACAAGATAATAGTAATTGATAATCTATTCCTAATACCTGCTTTACACATGAGGAGATATACGATACCTATCATAAAACTATTATCTACAGCCTACAGCGAAAAAACTTCTGCCTGGGAAGGAAAATAATTTCCTTTCCTCCCTAGGGAGGGGAAATAATTATTTTTCTCCCTGAAAAGAAGGTAAAAAATTGTCACTTTCTGACAGGTTCATAGGAAAATGTGTCTTTCCTGCCTTGCCCATAGTGCCTGTTTTATAGGTACCATCGTCACCAAAAGTATCTGGGACACAAATAATGCATAATAATCTCCCGGACTAATTCCGCTGTCATTCATTTCAATGCATTTAATTCAAGTTTGACAAATATTTGACAATAAAATTCATATAATAGGACAAGAGCTAATGTGATGCTGTCCCAGTTACTTTTGGTGACGATGGTACCTATTCCATTCTATCCTTCAAAGTCAGGTTATTTTTTATATATTTCCATTTTTACTCTAAAACAAATGCCAAGAACCGATATTCTTGGTTCTTCGCATTTGTTACTTTAAATTGCTAAAGAAAGTACCTATCTACATACTTATTGCTATATTGACGTTACTTCAAGAAAATAATTAGAGTAACACCTCTGTTACTATAGTCCCTATTAAAGTAACGTTGTCATCAGTGACGTCATTGAACTGATGTTACTTTAAATTAATAATTATAGTAACACCTCTGTTACTTAGCCACGGCCTATTAAAAATATTAAGTTTTTTAGCTGCTTTGTAGGTTATACTGTTAATTATTAAAGGGGTTTACACTTTTGAATTAATCTATTTTAGTATTTTGTGTTTCTACTTGGAAGAAATCTCTTATTAAATAATTACATTTTATACAAGATTGTTATGTCTATGGTTGTTTCAAAGCGGTAGATTGACTAATAACTTTTATGACGTCATCTAGGGTGCCTAAGCATGATTCCTTGCATGATGCAAATCTCCAGTTTCATTTTCAACTTTAAGAAATCATAACTTTCTTCCTGTTAAAGATAGAAAGTTGAAATTTTCAGCGATTCTTATCCCAGTAGTAGAGGACTACAATCCCTGAAAACTTCAGCTCATTTGGACTTATAGTTCCAGAAATAGAATCGCGTTAAGCAATTTGGGGTGATTTATCAATTTTTCAATTTTTTTGAGTGCCTTTTTTCATAGAATCCGGCTCTAATCTCAGAATAATTTAGTGTATGGAGTTTGGGGGATCCCAAAGGCCCATTAAGACACAAAATCTCAACAAAAAAAAATTTGAAATTTTATATTTTTTCATCGTTTTAGTACTGAGGTAGCTATCTTATGATTTAGATTTTGGAAAACTTTGAAAAGTCATAACTTTTTTTCTATTATAAATAGAAGGCTGAAATTTTCAGCGATTCTTATTCTAGTGGAGGACTGTAATCCCTGGAAATTTCAGCTCATTTTTGACTTATAGTTGCAGAAATAAAATCGTGTTAAGCAATTTGGGATGGTTTATCGATCCATTTTTCAATTTTCCTGAGTGCCTTTTTTCATAGAATCCGGCTCCAAAACCAAAACTCAGAATAATTTAATGTATGGAGTTTGGGGAGTCCCGAATGATCATTTAAACATAAAATTTCACCCAAAAAAAAAAATGAAATTTCATCATTTCAGTACATACTAAGACTTTTGAGTCACAGCTACGTTAATTTTCATCCCATTTGAACGTAATTATAGAGTTAGGAAAATTCCCTACAAGCCTATCAAATTCTCTACAAAATTGTTAATTAGGATTTTAATTTAGTTTCAACAGTTCTGCAACTGAGAAGTTTCAAAATTGAATTTATAAAATTTTATTAAAAAAACCAAAAAATTAGGGAAATTACCAAAAATTACGACGATTTTTTAAAAAAGGAAAACAACGGGAACTAGGACAAATTACAGGAATCATGAAAAACTACGAAAAATACCATAATTATAGAAGGAAGGCATTCCAGAATTACGGGAATTATTCAAAAATACAAAAAGTTTGAGAATTTTGAAGTAAAACTTCTTTCTTACGCATGGTAAGGTGAATTCGATTCATGCAATTTGTTATGTGACGCATGCAACGCTAGGCGTCCCCTCCTCTTAGAAATCAATATTGATTTTAGCTGGAAGAGTAGACTTCCTAACCTTCGATTCCATTTGTTGTTGTTGGAAATACCCAGATGGCATTACTTGCTCGATAACGATTAACGTGGTAAATATACAGACTGGATCAAACTACTAGACGCATAAGGAGGAAAACTTTGGTATTGCCGATCAATGATCCCATTGAAATCTATATGTCTAGCAGCCTGGTTCTGTTTGTAGATGACGCTACTATACTTACGTTAGTGTATTTGGCAACCGGTACCGTCTCGTTCATTTGGTTCCATTGCTTCTCTTCTTCAACAGTAGGATCCGCCCACGGTTGTAGCTCTCCTGAGGCGAATATTCCGTAAAATATAATGCCGCCATAATGGATGAATGCTGAGAGGATTATCAGGACCCGCCATTGTTCTTTTGTCTGTTAAAAATAAGAATTCCATATTATTTCAATACCAAACGACTCAATTTCAAGCAACAGTAGCAAACTCCCCTTGTCCTAAAATCGAAAATTGAAGTTCCGCACGGACGCATAATAAAAATGGAGGCGTCGCCAACGACCGATGCCGGAATAAATCCAAAGCGCCGTTCTCGGTTTGAGAGTGTTGCGACGCACTGGACCACGGAAATTCGGAAATGAAATTTATATGAGGGGGACACACTATTTTGATTTTATACAGGGTGAGTAATGTTACAATATAAAAATCAGATTTCTTTACTCACCCCATTAATAATCACACTGTTCTTGATAATCGGTACTATCGCGCCAGCTACCGTACCAATGCCGTTCGACAACCCCATTAAAATACTGGCATATCGCGGGGCGATATCCAAATGGTTGACGTTGAAACCGGAAATGGCGAAACCGCTAAAAGCGACACCTATCGTCAGTGCGGTCATTCCTTGCAGAGTCGTGTGCGAGTAGGCCATGGCCAAGAAAAAGGTGGCTTCGAGCCCGAAGCCACCGCAATTGAAAAGCTTGCGCACCTGCGTCGTGTTTAAAATGCCCTTTTTGCGCAGCTTGTCGGCCATTATTCCGCCTGCCGGTACTATTAAGGTCATTAGTAAGTGAGGTAGGGCACCTAAAGAAGCATTCTATGGGAAAAATATATTAGTTAAATTTAATTAATTATAGAAATTGTTACCTCGGCAGTACTAGTGCCAAAGGCTTCTTTGAAATACGAGGCTTGAAACAAAACCAAAAGGTAAAAGTTCCAGGATCTACAAAAATTAGCAACAAAGATGGCGTAGCAGGGCAACGACGTAAAAAAGGCTTTCCAAGGAGTACTGCGTAATGTTGGATTTGTGTAATGTTGTTGAGTACCTAAAAGAAAAATTATTTAAATAATACCTACAATAATTTTGATAGAGCTATACCTAAAGATTTTTCAATCATAATAAGCTCCTTGGGCTCGATGCAGGTGTGCAAAGCGGGCTTTTCGAATACCAGCCACAACCAGCAAATGTACCAAATAATACCCATTATAGAGTAGAAGTAAAACGGGGCGAAAAGGCTAATATTTTTCATAAGGAGACCGCAGATCATCATTGAAAACATTACACCTGAAAAAACCTATATTAATAGTATATTATACAGGGTGACTGAGAGTAAATTTTTCTTTTCGAACGCGCCTTGTACATTATTCAACTTAATAGAGAAGGGGTTAGCACTGGTAACATGGAGCAATGGTCGAATCAGCAACGAACGTTCATGGTCGAGACGTTATTTCGACAAATATTAAGTTAGTTGTACCAGGGTGTTCAGAAATAGAAATTTACTCTGTATAATAAATGGTGGTAACTAGGTTATTACCGCACCGAGAGAAATTTCCAAACCGAGCCTGTGCGGCGAGGTTTGCAAACTCTAAGGGCGGTTATAACCTAATTATTATATGTAATATATACAGTATTTTATCTACAGTTGAGTGGTACTAAAATAGACCGTCAGCGTCAGCTAATGACAAAATTTCACCCCCAAAACAAAAGTCGTACCAGCGTAACAACCGCTAAAAGCGACGGTAGCCAAGCGACTTCTCTCCAAAGGTGGCGCCCAATGTCGCATAATACCGTGACAGGCCGGATAAGTGACGCCCTCTACCAGTCCCTGCATAACTTTGATGATGATCAGTCCCGTCGGGCTGTCGTACAGGGCGGGCACGAAAAAATTCAACAGGCACGACGATCCGATAGCGGCGCCGAAAAGCTTGTTGGCTGGATAAGCGGCCGCGATCAGTCCACCCGGTATTTGGGTGATGAAGTAGCCCCAGAAAATCGCCGATTCGATGGCAGATATCGTGCCTTTTGACATTTGCGCTTTCTTTATCGAATTGCCCTGGAACAAAGGCAATTAATCTTTAACTTTGTTGCTCTTGCATTGTAAAAGAAGGATGGAAATAGATTACTGCCTACTTCAGTTGTTGGATCTTACCCCTTCAATTTCAGCATTGACCATCCCCATAGTCTCCCTCATGCCAAACATGATAATAAATCCGATGCAGCATAGTAAAGAGACGGTGGCGCGTCTAGTCAAGTGGGGTATCTCTGCTTTAATGTAACTAAAAATTAATTCATTAATTTGTTTGATGAATTGGCGCATGCGCACTTACTGGTCGATTTTTCTGAGCGGTGGTCGTTGATATTCGGGCAAACTATCTAAGCTGACGTCATCCAAGTCGACGGGTTTTTTCAGAGGCGGCGGTTCCTCGAAATCGTCATATTGTTTCCTGAAACATAAGAGACATCATCTTTGGTAAAAATAAATTATTCAAAAATTTCAAACTTAATTTGTCTAAAAACTATAGATCTGGGAATATTGTAAATTATAGGCCATTCATAGCTCAATAAGAGCTACAAATGCTGCAAATCTTAATGCAACTTGCTCAACGGTTACCGAGCAATTGAAGTTTGAATATTTTGATATGAGAATTCAAAGGGGGTTAAGAAAAACTCGATTTATTTATTTTCTAGTTTTGCTCAATTTTGATCAAACCGATAGAGCGGGTCCAAATTAGTAGAAAACAACCCTGACATCATTTCCAAATGACCATTTTAAGCAGAAACAAAACTAAGAAGGAAATACTATTTTTGGCTCTGGAAAATTTTCAAAATCTTGACATGGTCATGAGCAATTGCCATATCTTTGTTAAATTTCAAGCAAATTAAAATAAATTATATATCATTGGAAAGAAAATTAAATTCTCTATAAATTTATGTAAAACTGAGTTTGATGGCTCAAATAGTTTTTAAGCAATTGAGCCTCAGAGTTGACTTTTAGTCCAAATTTTATCAAAAATTTCAAACTCGATTTGCTCAAAAACTATAAATCTGGAAATATTGTAAATTTAAGGCTATTTAAAGCCTAATAGGAGCTACAAATTTTGAAAATTTTAATGCAATATGCTCAACGGTTACCGAGCAATTGAGGTTCGAATATTTTGAAATCAGAATTCAAAGGGGGTAGGTACAGGGTCATTTTTTATATTTTCCCACTCCCCTTAACTTTTTTGTGCCACTGTGTATAAAAAAAAATTAAATAGGAAAGTTGAAGTGCTTGAAAAATAGTTCTCAGAAAACATAGTTTTGTTCATACAGGGTGTTGCAAAAAGTTTAAAAAACAGAAAAATATATTTTTTTAAATGACATCCTGTATATTATTACATTTCTAGATTCTGCGGAAAATTCTAGACATATTTGATGTATAATGTCATATACCTATCTTGAACTGTTTCGGAAATAATGACAGTAGAAAATTGACTTTTTTGCAACTTTGATAGGCTGTTAAACTTAAACTATTAATTTTACAGCAAAACCGATTTTACATTCTTGTCGACAGCTTTTCATTAGCTAGCATTTGACACCAACTTTGAATTTAACCGGAGATAAAATTTAACCGGAATTTTTAATCATGGATTAACTTCAAAAATGTTGTCAAACTAAGATAAGAATGTATGATCGGTTTTGCTGTAAAATCAACCGTTTAGGTTTTACAGTCTGTCAAAGGTGCAAAAAAGTCAATTTTCTACTGTCATTATTTCCGAAACAGTTCAAGTTAGGTACCTATATAACATTATACATGAAATATGTCTAGAATTTTCCGTAGAATCCAGAAATCTCATAATATATAGGGTGTCCCATTTGAAAAAATATATTTTTTTTGTTTTTTAAACTTTTTGCAACACCCTGTATGAACAAAACTATGTTTTCTGAGAACTATTTTTCAAGCACTAGGTACAACTTTCCTATTTAATTTTTTTTTTATACACAGTGGCACGAAAAAGTTAAGGAGGGTGGGAAAATATAAAAAATAATAATTCACAAATTACACTTTCCAAATTTCGATATTTCAATGTAATTTAGAAAAATCTGACAACATTATTTCAATCAATCCTGCGCCTCTACGACAAAAATCTGTGAATCTGGGATACACAGTAATACGAGACCGAAGGGCCGGAGTTATACGCGAGCCCGAAGGGCTAGAGTTATTTTAATCACGGAACCCAGTCTATAATTCTATTGGTCAGCGGATAATTTGGAGCCAATCAAAAATCGGAAATATTCAAAATAAAATCATTAACATTTCTGAAAAATAATTCCCTTTAAAATTCCCAAATATTTTTTGGAATCCCCAAAAATCTGTTAAAGTCTCAGAATTTAATAATTTAGTGGAATTTTCAGGAATTTCGGTAGAATAATTATGTTATTCTGAAAAAGGAATTAGATGTGAAATTTTTGAGGAATTTCCATAGAATTCACATTAAATTTTAATTCATCTCGAATTATTTGAAATTTCAGTGAAATTCCGATCGAATTACACGAAATCCTAAATAAATTACATGGAGGAATTCTAAACAATTATATGAAATTACATCGAAATTCCCAACATGAAATCTCAGTTCTTACTGAATTTTAGTAATGCCGAAGAATTTCCAGCTAAAAGCCGAAATTCCATCGGTGATATTCCGAAAAATTCCCATGTAATAACATGAAATTTTAATATATTTCGGTGAATTTTTAAGAAATTACTTGAAGCTTCATAAATATTCCCAGAAATTCCTAGCAATTAAAAGAGAATTTCAGTGAAATTCCGAAAAAATTCTTTTGATAATAAATTAAATTTTGAAAAATTCCTTGAAGTTTCATTGGAAATTTTCGGCTATGAACGTGGATATTCTCATAAAATTTTAGTAAATTCCGAGGAATTTTTAGGAAATTACATGAAATGTCAATAAAATTCCGAAGAATTTTGTGGAATTCCAGGATTTCAGTGGTAAAATTTTGAAGAATTTTAGTAAAATTAAAAAAAATATATGGAATTTTGAAAATGAAATCTTAGTGGAATTCCCAGGAATTTCATGAAAGACTGTAATTCCGAAAAAAATTTGTCCAAGAATTCCATAAAATTTTTGAAATGTTAAGGTATTTCTATGGAATTACTTAAAATTTTTGCGGAATTCCCATAGAATAACTTAAAATTTTAGTGAAATTTCAAAGAATTTTGATGAAATCTTCGAGGGGTTAATCACTCCCCGAAATCGTGTTACAAAATCGTCCGAAATCCACGAAATCACTTCGAAATTCCTCCGGAATCTTTCAGAAATCTTTCCGTAAACCCAAAAAGTCCTCGTCATTGGCTCAAAATTCATAAATCGGCCAACGCGGTTGTTTTTCAGTTTATACTAATACACTTTTGAATATACTAACAGTAAAATCAAATTAAAATTTTTGCGAAATCACTTGAAATTCTCCGAAATCTCCCGAAATCCTTCGAATTTACCCGAAATCCTTCGGAATCATCCAAAATCCCTTTTAAAATCGCTCTAAATTTGAAATCTTGTCACAGTGAATAATCCTTCGAAATCTTTCCGAAATCCTATTTTTTTACTGGAAAAATTTGAAATTTTGGGAAAATGAGCTTTTAACTTTTTTTTCTCACATGCAAAAAGTTTCAAAATCTTTTCCTTAGTAGCTTTTCAGGAAAACTTTAAAATGTGTGAGACTGTATTTTCAATTAATTCATTTATTGGAGGTTGATTTCCAAGATTTTTCATGTTGTCATTTTCCACTAGAAAAATTTGAAATTTTGGGAAAATAAACCTCTGACTTTCCTCTTCACATGCAAAAAGTTTCAAAATTTTCTCTTAATTAGTTTTCCCTCGAGTTTTCCAGGAAAACTTTGAATTGCGTGAGACTGTATTAACAATTAGGTATTTCAGCTTTTGTAAGTTTATTTCCAAGATTCCTTATGTTGCTATTTCCCAATGGAAAAATTTGAAATTTTGAGAAAATAAGCTTCAAATCTTCCTCTTTATATGCAAAAAGTTTCAACTTTTCCTTCAATTAGTTTTCCAGGAAAATTTTGAAAGTGTGAGACTGTATTTTTCAAGAGGCAAACCACCTTGGAATTCTTTGTTAGAAGCTTGGGGAATTTATAGGAAATTTGGAAAAATTCATGGAGAATTTGGAGGATTGTGTTCGATGTTGGACAAATTTCAAGGAATAGTCGTAGAATTACACTTACATGGAATTCCTTGAAAACTTATTGTGGAATTCCAGTGAAATTATATCGAAACCGAAAAATTCCCTCGGAATTAAACAAAATTTTCCGTGAAATTTCCATGGAACCACGAAAAATTCCGAAAACTTGAATTAAAATTTAGTGAAATTCTTAGTAATTTCTGTCGAAATTTCTATGAAATCTTTTACTGTAATTCCGAGGAATTTTTGTTCAAGAATTTCATTGAATGTTATGGTGGAATTCGGAAAAGTATTATGAAATCCTATGATAAAATGTCTAGGATTTTCTGTTTTTCTATTCAAATTTGTCATTTAAATGGAATTTCAAGGATTTCCATGAAATCTTCTAGTGAAATTTTGAGGAATTTCTATGGAATTAACAAAAATTTTCGCAGAATTCCCATGGAATATTTATCGTTAGGGCTCTCCTAACCCGTTTCTAAACTTCCTAAAATGATCCAAAATCACCTAAAATCTCATAAATTTAAAATCTTTTAGAATCACGTGAAGTTTTTTCAAAATCCTCAAAATCCTACAAAATCAATGCCTAAAGATTCAATTATGTAGGTACTCAATTTTTTGGAGTTAACTAAACTTTGAGCGGTTAATTGATGAAAATTTGTATACAAGTTGGTCAAAATTCCAGAAAAACTCGTAAGATCTACTCAAAATCACTGCAAATCTTTTAGCCTCCTCACTTGACATAGTCACGAGCCGCCACTGAGAAACACAGCCAAAAACATTGACGAAAACCCTCATCACCCTGTATACGCGGTCTACAAATAATAAAACCCCATTAAAAAATCTTAATTTTCCGGTCCTTATTGTGTGCACCATCGATCACGATTTTGTGTGATATGATTTTTCCTCCTCATCCTCCTGCCTCCTCTCTTGGCGTCTTTAGCTTTTAGGGGAGAATCGAGCACTTTCTTCTTTTCGCAATGAATACGAAACGGCGCCGTCGGCATGGCAAGTGACGTCAAGTGGCTTCTTATTACGTTGTCCATTATCAACGCTAATGAATATTATACAGGGTGTAATTGCAACAATATTATCAAAAATAACGAATTCTCATTTTACCATTTTGCAGTTGCTTTATTTGCTATAGAAACACAATAATTTTGGAATCGTTGTTTTGGGGGGATGATAAATTCCGAGAGTCGAACAAGGGATTTGGGCTCTGAGTTTTCCCCCCCGTAAAGAAGCTATGTCGGTGAATAGTCACGTTCCGGGTATCAAGAATAAAATGTCTCAATTTACTTTCGCTAAAATGTTTCGTGATATTTATTTAATGTGTGTTTCATCGACGATAGAGATAAGACAGAAATATATCGTTATTTATACAGATTGGACCAACCTACTACTAGACACATATCACCCGGATCAGTCAACTGGCCCCATTGAAGCCTATCTATGTGTCTAGTGTCTAGTAACCTGATCTTGTCTGTATATTTTTTCATATAATCAAAAACTACAATTTCAATCCATTTAGGAAATAGTAATAGTACATTATATACCTAGGTAGAGAAGTGGGTCATTATATACCGAGCGCTTTTATGAACCGAGGCGCGAAGCGCCGAGGTTTATAATGCGTAAGATGTATAATGACTTTCTCTACCGCGGAATATATGGATTTTTTTTTACTACTGCTCATAGAAAATAAAAAATAGGTTTCAAATCTGTGCTCAAATTATTTTTTTTTGTCGAAACTGCTGTCCTCTATCAACACCTTATGGTAATTTCCTATGATCTACATACAGGAACCTGCAAATTGACAGTTTGAAATTGAAATTAAACCAATAGAAACCTGGTACGTCATGACAATATTCTTGCGTCATGACGTCATTTTCATTATTGCCTTAGGTTTTTTTTCATTATTTACCTAGGGAGAGAAATTCATTTTTTTCCTAGAAAAATAGATTGAATAATGATTATTTCTAAGGTTAGTAGTAAAAAAAAATAATTTATGATAAATTCCCCCAAAACGATCACACACGTTCCTTAAAACGTTTCGCATTAACAATATACAAACGATAAAATCAAAGATTATGTTCTCCCCCGCGCGTTCCCGCGTCCCTATATGGAATAATAATTGGTTTGTATCCAGCTATAGAGCCAGAAAGGGGTGTCGACGTTGAATTGTCACGACAGACACAAATTAATGGCTGGTGCGTGGGTCGTGGGTGGCCTTCGCCATTAGGAATCGGCTTTATGACAGAAATGTTTTTTTTTTTTGGGGGGGGGGGGTAGATTAGAAAGAAACAAAATCACCTACTGAATTCAATTTTAATAGACCTGCAATAGTGTTCCAGGAAAGTTGCTCAATTAAAACACAAATCGTAAACTTTTTAGGAACTTCTCTCTATAAAATCTTATGCAGTGAGTGTTCCAAATTAGCATGATTCAGAGTATCTCAAAATAACTAGTTAAGGTACTTTGGTACTTAATTACAAAAAAAAAAAACAAATTTCGCAACAAATCCTGTTTCATTTTACCAGAAAATACTGGAGAAATTTTTATATTATTCTATTCATCAAATTCTTTGAAAAACCATGTAGATATTTGAAATACAGTGTGCCCAATTTGTATTAAGTAGGTATTTAGAGGATATTGCGCCGTTGATCCTATATGAACCACTAGGGCTACGCCCTCAATATATTTCTGGAAGTGCTAGGCACACTAGTGACATCACTAGGTTCCTGAACCTGAAAATGAAGAAAATTGGTCGAACAATAATCAAATTGCTTAGAAATAGCGGGAAAAGAATTTAGGTCAACGTATCAAAATCACACGAATTCATGGTGGAACCAAAAAATATTTAAAAAAAATGATATAGAGAAAACTATACTACGTGCATTTTTGCTTAATTTAGTTGATTTTCAATAATTTTCTATTTTGTTGTATGTGTATTTTTCACTGGAGAAGTTTGAAATTTTAATATAATGAAGTTCTAACTTTCCTCCTTTTCTTCTACAAGTTTCACAATTTTCCCTTGATGTAAGAGGGTTATTATATCCGATTTTTGAAACACCAAAATGGCTGAAATTCAACTAAAAGTCATTTGATTTGTTTTGGATTTCGGAAACACTTGCAGTTGGTAGCCCTTGTTGCCTTCTATTTCTTTTAATTTTTTGACTAAATTGAGACAGAAATAAGCGAATGGACGTTTTTGACGCAACTGTTAATAAACGATGTTGCAAAATTATTATTTTCGATTTTTAAGGGCCGGTTTTTCAATAGCAGGTCACCTATGGGTTAGTTTTAACCCCAGGGTACACGTGTTTAGTCGCTATCTTTACCCTGAAGTTATAGTAAACTTGCTATTGAAAAACCGGCCCTAAAACACCAAAATGGCTAAAATTCAACTGAAAGTCATCTGATTTGTTTTAGATTCCAGAAATTTGCAATTGGCACCCTTGTCCCTTCTATCTCTTTTTACTTTTTGTATAAATTGAGACAGAGAGGAGTAAATTGACGTTTTTGACGCAGCTGTTATTTAACGAAGTTGCAAAATAAATATATTCGATTTTTGGAACTTCAGAATGGCTGAAATTCAACTGACGCACCTGTCAATGAACGGAGTTGCAAAATTATTATTTTCGATTTTTAAAACACCGAAATGGCTGATATTTAACTGAAAGTCATCTGATTTATTTAGGTCCGTGAAGTTGGCCCCTAAAGTGTTAATTTTTTTTTGGGAAAATATCTTGTGTGTTAGTGCATCGTTAGTGCTTCTTAGTGCTCCAATTGTTTCCGATAGTGCTTTTTCCGTTTTCTGTAAATCGATTTTTTTGTAATTTCAAGGTTAGCCCTGACAATCTGTCAAAATGAACGAAATTTGTTACTATGTTTTAGTGCTTCGTTAGTGCTTCTTAGTGCTTCAAATAGTTTCGAAAGTACTTTTTTTATTTCTTAGATATTTTAGATTTTCACTTCAAGGTCAGCCCCCAAAAGTTTTCCGAATTACTCAATTTTGGTGTCAGTTTTTAGTGCTTCGTTAGTGCTTCTTAGTGCTTCAAACGGTTGCATTCAAGAATACTTCCTTTTTGAGATATTCAACTTTGAATTTTCAAGGTCAGCCCTCAAATCATATGGGATTGAGTTAAATCTAGAGTCGTTTTTTTTGCGCATCTTTAGTGCTTTTCAGTGCTCCAGATAGTTTTCTTAATACTCTTTCCGTATTCTGATTTTATTTTAAAATTTACCACCCAAACTTGTTCCAAAATGTACAAAAAACACAGGGACGCCACTGAAGCCAACACCGGTTCACTAAATTACCATAAAAGAGAGATAGGGAGTGCCCCTTCCCTTTTTTCCATATTAGGAACCCAAGGATAATACACACTACTTAAGGATTGCTTATCGGCCTCGTTTTTAGTAATCGTCGCCATATTGGTGTGTCACCATTGCCAACGTCATTAAAAGTCGTCAGCTGTTTGCACTGGAGGTCGTAGCTTAGAATAATTCAAATTTATGATAAAAAATATTGTTTAATTTTGATCAACATAATAGGTAAAGAGGAAGATGAAAACGAGATCTAAATAAAAGGTTGTTTTAGAATGTTAATTATTAATGTAGTAAAACCGAGAATAAAACCAAGTATGCATTATGAAGCCAAAGCCCGCGGAATCATAACCTGTAGTGCAAAAGGCCTACGTACATCCGAGAAAGGACATGCCTACGTCACAACTGCTGATTTGGTGTATCATCCTTGCTATGAACCGATGTTGGCTTCAGTGGCGTTCCTGTGTTTTTTGTACATTTGAAATAAGTTTGGGTGCTAATTTTAAAATAAAAAATACTAAATAATCAGAATACGGAAAGAGCATTAGGAAAACTTTATAAAGCACTAAAAAGCACTAACGATGCGCAAAAAAACGACTCTAGATTTAATTCAATCCCATATAATTTGAGGGCTGACCTTGAAAATTTTCAAGTTAAATATCTCAAAAAGGAAATATTCTCGAATGCAACTGTTTGAAGCACTGCGAAGCACTAACGAAGCACTGAAAACTGACACCAAAATTGAGTAATTCGGAAAACTTTTGGGGGCTGACCTTGAAGTGAAAATCTTAAATATCTAAGAAATAAGAAAAGCACTTTCGAAACTATTTGAAGCACTAACGAAGCACTAAGACATAGTAACAAATTCCGTTCATTTTGACAGATTGTCAGGGCTGACCTTGAAACTACAAAAAAATCGATATACAGAAAACGAAAAAAGCACTAACGAAAACAATTGAAGCACTAAGAAGCACTAACGAAGCACTAACAAAAAACATATTTTTCCAAAAAAAATTTAATACTTTAGAGGCAAACTTCACGGACCTGATTTGTTTTATATGTTTTAGATTCCAGAAATTTGCAATTAGCACCCTTGTGTCTTCTATCTTTTTTTAATTTTTGTATAAATTGAGACAGAGAAAAATAAATTGACGTTTTTGACGCAGCTGTTAATAAACGAAGTGGAACCAAGAGTATTTGAAAAATGAAATAGAGAAAACTATACTAAAGTTCATTTCACCAAACGAGATAGTGACCGTAAACAAACTTTGACAGGTAAGTCGAATTTTATTGGCTAGAAAAGGATTATGCCTCATTCTCACTTGCGCGAAATTCGCTCTTTTTGCGCGAAATTCGCCCTTTTTTTGACATTGCTTCGACAAGTTGACGTTTTATGCGTGTATCAAACGTCAAATTGTCGAAGCAATGTCAAAAAAGAGCGAATTTCGCGCAAGTGAGAATTAAGCTTTATGCTCCGCCATAGGCAGGACCGTCCTAGGTTGTTTTGTATTTCTATTCGCTGAATATATTTCCGAACGAATTCTTTACCGGAATTTGTTGAACTTGATATTGTTTCAATCTAAATTGCTCACTAATTAACAATAATTCGTCAAACACTATTTAAATAATTGTAAAATACTAGGAAATACGACATTAAACTTATTGACTCATATGACAACCTGACAATAATAAATGTCATTAGTTGTAATTCATATTTTTGCAGTCCTTCTCTGAATTTTTAAGCTCCGCCTATTTATTTACCTCTACTATCTCGTTTCGTGGCATGAACTTTATATATTTTCAAATCTGCCCCTAAAACAGAGTAGGTATCGAGTAAAATGTCAATGAGAATTTCATACATCTGTCAAAACTCTCCTTCCAACAATAAACTGACATATTTTGATTGTTGATTTGAACCAATCAGATTGGAATTACACGATAATTTGTACTAGTGCAAATTATCGGATAATTGCATAGTAACTGGTGCGAGAACTGGTGTTTTGACATTTTTTGACAAAAAATCTCGCAAAAAATTAAAATTTTTGATTCATGAAATTCTCTCATAAAATACAGTTCGTGCAATGGAAATGTACAGGGTGTCAATTTGAAAACATCCCACCCCTATTATCTCGGAGTAGAAAAATTTTCGGGGATAATACCACGAGAGCTTCAAAATTACCGATAATTTTTCACGATAGCGTGTTTTCTATAATTTCACGAGTCCGTAGGACGAGTGAAATTTGCAGAGAAAACACGCATGAGTGAAAAATTATCAGGTTCATTTTAGAGCTCAAGTGGTATTTAGAGGATTATTTCACGTATAAGAATGCAAAAAATATGAAAATAAATATGTATTAAACTATTTGAACATCTTAACAATCAATACAAATAAATGGTTGCTATCAGGAACCGTTTGTTTGTATCAAGAATTAGCATGACAACCATGTATATAATAACATGGGAGAATTATCGCTGTAATTCTCTTTAGTTAAACAAATGGAAAAGAGAATTTTCGCTGTAATTCTGAAAATTGACACTTGTCTTATGGAATTTCTAACACATGAGTGGAATAATCGAAAAAATCCCTGGAACACGTCAACTATAATTTGAAGGGGGGTGAGTTTATATGCAAAATTCACTTTCCCTCTTGCAACCCTCCAGCCCCCAGAGCCACTCACTAGAAAATTTTAAATGGGAAGGGGGGTCAAGTGATACATCATTTTGGAGGGTTTTTAATTCCATACATTTTGGTACAAAATTTTAATCCCTAAGCTCAACCGTTTTGGAAATATTGACAGTTGAAAATTGACTTTTTTGCATCTTTGACAGGCTGTAAAACCTAAACGGTTAATTTTAGAGGAAAACCTATCTTACATTCTTGTCTTAGATTTTTATAAAGTATCATTTGACAGCGAATTCGAATTTAATTCATGTCAAAAATGTTGATTGAAAATTTAATCTCCGATTAAATTTAATCTCCGATTAAATTTAAAAATGGTGTCAAATGATAGTTTATGAACATCTAAGAAAAGAATGTAGGATCGGTTTTCCTCTAAAATTAAGCGTTTGAGTTTTACAGCCTGTCAAAGTAGCAAAAAAGTCAATTTTCAACTGTCAATATTTCCAAAACAGTTGAACTTAGGAACTAATATTTAGTAGGTACCAAAATGTATGGATTTAAAAACACTGCAAAATAATGGGTCACTTGACCCCCCTTCCCATTTAAAATTTTCTAGGGGGTGGCTCTGGGGGCTGGGGTGTTGAAAGAGGGAAAGTGAATTTTGCATAAAAACTCAACCCCCTTCAAATTATAGTTGACGTATTTCAGGGATTTTTTCCGAGATAATAGGGGTGGGAAGTTTTCAAATTGACACCCTGGTATATCTATAATTTTCGACAAATTTGCACTCATGCGTTTTTAACTGAAAAAGACACCTGTGCACTACGTGCACTACAACTAAAAATGCATTCAGGCAAATTTCCCAAAAATTATCGATAATTTCCATTGCACTCGTTATATACAGGGCTTTCATTTCAAAACTTGCCACCCACGTTATCTGCGTAAAGAGGCATATTTGTGGAAATCGCCGAAATACGTCAACAAATTCATTGATGGGGATTTTTTTTTACGTAGAACTGGACTTCGCCCCTTCAACCCCCTAAGCCCTAGGGCTACCACCCCAAAATTTTCAAATGAGACAGGGGGTCGAGTGATAGATCATTTTAAAGGGCTGTTTAATCTGTACATTTTGCCGTCCTATTTATTGAATTTGACCTCAGTGTCACCCATTTCAATATTGAAAAATTCTTATTTATCCTCAAACACACCTGCTTGTTTACCTATTACTGTGATAAAAAGGTAGGTGAAAAAGCAGGTGTGTTTAAGAATAAATAGGCATTTTTAAACATTGAAATGGGTGTTATTCTGCAATACTGAGGTCAAATTCAAAAAATAGGACGGCAAAATGTACAAATTAAACAGCCCTTTAAAATGATCTATCACTCGACCTCCTGTCTCCTATGAAAGTTTTGAGGTGGTAGCCTTAGGGCTCAGAGGATTGAAGGGGCGAAGTCCAGGTTCACGTAAAAAACATTCCCCCTCAATAAACTTGTTGACGTGTTTCGGCGATTTCCAGAAATCTGTCTCTTTACGTTGATAACATAGGTGGCAAGTTTTGAAATGAAAGGCCCTTACTATTGAGAATTTTCCGATTCTTACTGTAAACTGTGAAAGTATGTCAAAAAGCATCTCCTTTCGGAGGAATGCATTTGAAAAGGGTAAATCGAAAAAGTGAAATCCTGGCAACACACATCATATTGCAATCTAGCTAGACAATCATACCCTCAAACTTTTTCATTATGAGACGAGAAAAAAAAGTTATTCCAATGCATGTTTGTAGATTTTCAAACTAGATCAACAGGCTTCTCTTCAAAAATGACAATAAATGAAACTAAAAACCCTCACCTGCTGCCGATTTCAACCATCATATAGTTTTTAAAACACCGCGAAATGTAGAGCACTAGGTTAACCGACGTTAGAGTCCATTATTATCCCGTATAGCAGCACTTTTCTGGATCTCTGGAAGACAGGAATTCTCGCTCCAGACTGAAAGCCGAGTAAGTCACGTTCCTGGCTTTGGTGGCCGAAGCCGCGAACGGGAATCGGTTTTAACATTCCTAACGAATGTCTTTTTCGTGGGAGGATTAAAACAGGAATTGTCATCCTGTACAAGAATTGTCAAGATTTTCATGGATCTTTGGCTCACCCTGTATTATGTTCTTAAACATTTTACTTAAAGTTGAAGCAATAAAAAAAAAACAGCGAGTCAAGGGGGTTAGGGAGCGGATTATCATTTGCTTAAAAGCAAGCCAGGCACAATTCGCTTTTATTTCTGGGGGTTTAAATTGGATCACATTTACTAGATGGTTGCTGAAAGGGTGGGCTTAAAAGCCTTTTTTTTTCCTTGCTAGACATTGTGAATTTTTGTTTGTTTAAAGTTGGCATCGATCGATATGTTTCGGACACCCTGTATACTTATTTTTTTTGAATCTGTATAAGTAAAAGCATAAGTACACAAGTACCTAGAAGCTATTACCTACTAAATAAACTGCATAAAATATTGAATTGCTGAATACTCATTTGTATTTATAATGATTAACGAACTCACTCTTATTTTTATCTTAAAGAAAAACCTCAACTAGCAACTGTGCTCAAAAAAAGGCAAACACTCACAATATACGTATGTAATTTTTTTCCACTAACTAAAGTTCTTTTGACCGCAATGTCACTAAAAGCCCAAGAAAAACGAGCCTTTCAATGCACTTTTTGTGTTCCTTCGGGGACCCTTTAACGTTTTCCTTAAGGTTTCCAAAACAAATGGGTCACCGTTCAGTGATTTTTCGTCCATCAATTTATATATGGACGATTTTTCCCTCAAACATAAATATATGGGATTTTTTTAAAAGGGGTTGATTACAAAGAACTTTAATAAACATCCCCCCAGTCAAGTGTAATATGCAACATTGCAGTGGCGTAAATATTAAACTGTAATGTTGAAATTGCCAAGTCACTGCTTCGCATCCCCTTTTACATCAAAAATATTACATATCAAACATATAATACCCTTGGGGGAATATGCTTTATGGGGGTTGTTTGACATGATACACTTTTTTTTTTAAATATTATTTGAAAGCAAAATGAAGTGTAAACGTAGGTAATGAGTGTGTTTAGATTCAGGCCGATATTAATCTAATCGGACGGTCCGATCTTAAAGAGAAGGAAGACAAAAGGTAATTGAAAGGGAAAAGTTTTAATCCCGACGAAAAGGGAAATGGATTTTGGAGACGTTTTAAGGGCTGCCGAGGAGAAGGTTTTATCTAAATTGTCTTAAATCTTAATAAACTGAGTTTAATCAACTGTTAATGGTTTGGGATTGAGAAAAATTGATGGTTTTAAAGAGACATTCTATTATAATGTTATAAGATACGTAGTAGGTACATTTTTACATTCGGAAATTATTATTTTATGTTAAGGGATTATAAGAATTAGAAAAAAACCGAGGAAATAACAAAAACTATAGATAATACAGTGGGAGTTAGACGGAGAGTTGGTCAAAAAAAAATTCTCAATTCAGCTCAACTTTTACAGTTTAAAAATTATTCTCTCAGCAAGAAGTAAAATACAAAAATAAAAAAAAAGCTAATAGATTTCTTTACCACTCAAAAACTCCCTTTCGCTCCCAGCAGGAGGCGATGGGAATAATTTGCATTGAACACCGATCGAATGTTCACGCAGAGGGTTAAAAAACTCACATTCACAATACAATTTGTATTTAAATTAAATTAGCCCAAAATGACAATAAAATTCAATCATTTTAAGACGCTCTTTGTAAACTATATACCATCCATTAACCTGATTACATGACAGTATATGTATCCCCTTTTTTTTTCTGAGTCTTTTGTGCGGTGTTTTTGCTTTGTTAACATTTTGAGGTTTGAGCCCTTTAAACGCAGATTTTATACTTTATATAGGAGAAATGTGCATTTTCTTCTCTATCCTATCCTATGATCCATCTGGATCAGATTTCCTCTATACGCTTTTTATTCGGCCGCGCGCCCCCTCCTTCCGTTTTGTCGCTCGACAATAGAGCCCGGGGATTTTTACACAATATAAAGATTATAGAGCAGACGACGGAAAATATTTTCCAGAGACTCTATACACCGGCTCTAGATCTGTGTTATTTGATATGGATGAAATTGAATTGAATGGAGAATCAGATTTTTCTTTTTTTTTTTTCAGGCAGTTGTGATTTATTGGATATTCTAGAATTGTTTCTCTATATTTTTGTTCTCACTGTATATCTCATAAGAAATGACCTATATTGTATAAGTTTTCAAAAATCCAAATCATAAAGTAAGTTAGATACTTTGGTAATGATGAAATTTCAAATTTTTCTAAAATGAGAAACTAACCCATGTGATAGGTACCTCCTTTGAAAGATTTCATTTCAGCTACAATATAGAACATGATCATTTGACTCTCCATCTGAAAAACAAAAAAACAATTTTGCCTGGCAAAGTTGAAGAGCATTGAGCTATTCTATTAGCTCTCTTAAGCTGAATTCACTTGAAATCACGTTGTACAGCTGACACCAAACAACAAATCCCCTGGATTTTAGTGAAACGCAATTTCAATTGTTAAGAGGAAGTTATTGAAAATATCTATAGCCAAATGCTTAAAGTCTAATACCAAACATGCTCAACTAGAAGTAGCTTACCAAAATTGTGATTTAAAGGGCAGTTAGAATCATAGCTTAGGTAGGTAGTTATCATTTTTTTGATAGCTTATTCCTTCACAATAGTCTACTGCCAAATGACAATAGATAAGAAAAGGTACAATAGCTTGTTCACATTATCCTGGTCTCTTTTTTTACTTTAGTGATGATTCATCAATTTCAATTAGGTTTAATCGTGATTAATGAATAAGGATGGGGTTATTCTAAATGGGTATTACAAAAACTATACCTTATGATTTAGATTTTGGAAAACTTTGAAAAGTCATAACTTTTTTTCTATTATAGATAGAAAGCTGAAACTTTTATTGAATTTTATCCCAATCAAAAGACTATAATCTCTGAAAATTTCAGCTCATTTGCACTGATAGTTCCTGAGATGAAATCGTATGAAGCAATTTGGGGTGATTTCTCAATTTTTCAATTTTTCTGAGTGCCTTTTTTCATAGATTTCAGCTTCAAATCTGTGAATAATTTAGTGTATGAAGTTTGGGGGATGTTGATTGACCATTACGATACAAAATTTCAACAAAAAAAATTTGAAATTTCATTATTTTAGAAAGAAGGTAGGTAGGTACCTATACCCGCACTGTATACTTATCATGCATCAGATAATATGTACTGGTGTTACTATGTAGATAAATATATAATTTTTCAATCGATCCACACTGACCAAATATACATCCAATTCAATGACGTTAAATGGACGCTTCATAGACGTCTCAATACAGGGTATTTCTTCTGAATGGGTCATATTGGGTTTTACATGGTAACTTTTGAACCTGCTGATTTATGTCATGGTCAAATAAACGTCCACTACGTGACGTCCTAAATAAGTCATATTTTGCAACCTCTTGTCGACGTCAAATTTTGGATAATCGGGTGGTAAAACGCTTTAGTGCAACACGTAGTTTCTTATAAGATGCATTCCTTATGTTGTAGTTAGCCTTTTTGGACCGATTTCAATTTTTTTTTTTTTTTTACGGATATGCGCACTCGCAAGGAAATGTCCTATCACGCTCGAGAAGCGGCAAGTGCGCGGAAATGTCGGTGTATGTTGGTCTTGAAACGGTTCAGGTTGTAACCTGCAGGGAAAACCGTCGCAGGGAGTTTATTCCACAGCGATGCTGTTCTCCAGAGATATGAATTCTGATATAATGAGGTTCTTGGTGCCTCTAGTTTGACAGTAAATTCATGGTTACCGTCTGTTTGACGGGTTCGCCTGGTAGGTGCTACTCTCGGTGGAATCATACGTGCCAACTCTTCAGAGCATTTTCCGTGATAGTACCTGTAGAAGAGAGATAAATCGCCCACAGATCTGCGATGTTCGAGACCATCCAAGTTACGAGTAAGTGCGGGGTCATTGATCAGCTTGGTAGCTCGTTTTTGCACGGTATTCAAAAGCATTAAGGTATGTTTGGGTGCTGCACTCCATATATGTGAGCAGTACTCCATAGTTGGTCGAATCTGGGCTTTGTAGAGTGTCAGCAATTGGCTTGGTGTGTACAGATGTCTTGTACGAAATAGCACCCCCAGCTTTTGGGAGGCCCTTTTAGCAATATCTGCCACGTGACTGTGCCAAGACATGTTGATCTCTGCAGTAACCCCCAAGATGTTCAACTGACTCTGTAATGTGACAGCACTTCCAGATAGCATGATGTTTGGCTCACCGGTGCTGGTCTTTTTTGAAAACAGAGCTGCTTGGGTTTTCTGCGCGTTGAACTGTACAAGGTTTTTGTTACCCCAGTCCTCTATTATCTCCAGGTCGTTATTTATCTGCGATATTTGAGTTAGTCTAAGATGATGGAATTCATGTGCGGAAAGACCTGTGGGTGGTATGAGTGAGGAGCCTACATTGCCATCGTCTGCAAAGCAATAAAGTGGATTTACTGTTTTATCTATGAGGTCATTTATGTAAATCAGGAAAAGAGTTGGCGAAAGGATTGCTCCCTGTGGCACACCAGCATTTATTTGGTAAGAGTTGGAGTTCTGGCCATCCAGTGCAACATAAATGGATCTGTCCTTTAGGTAACTTTCAAACCAAGTGCAAAGTTTCGGCGCTAATCCCATTGCTTTGAGCTTGTTGAGCAGATTTTCATGCCAAACTTTGTCGAATGCTTTAGATATATCTAAGGCAATTGTTCTTGTTTCACCCCGCAACTCAATCGCTTTTTGCCATAAGTGAGTGATATAAAAATATGCGGATTATATTAGTTTTCAAGAAAAATCTATGGTATGATTAGGGCTCTCGGGAACAGGGTAGAACGCATACTCCGATTGAGTTCATTTTTAGTGTTCATATAAAGGCCGCTAAAAGAAATTTTTCCAATAAAAAATTGACCTTAGCCGTGAACTTCATGTAAATATCAATTTATCGTGCTGAAATTATGTACAGGGTGGGCCAATTTGGACACTTTTAAGCATCATGATATTGAATATTAATTACTTATCTAAAACTGGATACAGTGTACTGATTAACAACGACAACCAAGCGCGACAAGCTAGATAAAATAAAAGTGTTCAAGTAGCATGCATTTCAAAAATAGGTTAATTTGGGTTGTTTCGCATCATTTTGTAATTCTCGATTAGGTAAGTTTACAGGGACTAGCACGCAGTACAAAGACGGGTTAGTTTGAGTTAGTTAGTTTCCATCTTTTTGATCAGTTTCGATATAGCACAGTTATTGTCGGTTAAAGTGTACCAATTTCCAAAGTTCAGTAGATATTATAAGCTTTATCATTACTCAATAATTTTTTTTTCAAAAAATGGTTTGAACACTTAGCTCTTCTCTTCGTTCGAATATCTTCCACATGATGCTTTTTACGTTTATTAAATTGTTATCTGTTAACCACAGCGATTGTGATATTAAGCTGATAAGAATAGATATTATATATTGATCTGTGTCAAAGGTCGAGAAGAGGATTCATTCCAGATTTATAAAATCAAATTTATAGTTATTTGCGCCAACATTTTCGTTCATAAAACAATATTTTGGAATCAAACTAAACTATCTGTAAAGAAGAAGCATGATATTTTTTTGAAGGACCTTTACTAAATTAGTAGTTGAACCCAATCGGATTACGCCTTCTACCTTGTTCCCGAGCTGAGCCTAAACTGAGAATGCAGGGTTGCCGTATTTCTGGATGTGTATGACTTTGAAGGCTTAAACTCGGTGTGTAGGTTATTTATGATGCTCTTTCACGCTATACATAAAAACGATAAATTCATATTAACCTGAATTTCACTGGTCAAGATCACGGCTGGCTAAGGTCAATTTTTTTTTGGAAAAATTTCTTTCAGCGGCCTTTATAATGTATACCAAAAATGAACTCAATCGGACTACGCCTTCTACCCCGTTCCCGAGAGCTCAAACTGAGATTGCGGGGTTGCCGTATCTCTGAATGTGTATGATCTTGAAGGATAAAACTCGGTGTGTAGCTTATTTATGATGTTCTTAGTCGCTATACATAATTTCAGCACGATAAATTGATATTTACGTGAATTTCGCTGGTCAAGGTCATGATCAGTCATGGCTAAGATCAATTTTTTTTTTGATTTTTTTTTTCATCGGCCTTTATTTAATACGAAAAATAAACTCGATCGGACTACGCCTTCTACCCTGTTCCCGAGAGCCCAAACTGAGAATGCGGAGTTGTCGTATCTCTGGATGTGTATGACTTTGAAGGCTAAAACTCGGTATATAGGTTACTTGAGATGCCTTTCAACACTATACAAGTTTTCAGCATGTTAAACTGCCATTTACGTGAATTTTGATGGTCAAGGTCAAGATCAAGGTCACAATCAAGGTCAATTTTTTTTTGGAAAAATTTCTTTTGACGTCCCTATATATGTGTACCAAAAAAGAACTTGATCAGAAAACGCCTTATAACCCGTTCCCGAGAGCCCAAAAATTACCAAATCTATAAATTAAAGTGGTTCAATTTAAAGGTGTGTTAGTTGGGGTTAGTTTGCATATTTTTGGTTAGTTTCGTTACAATTCGTTTTACTGGTTATAAGTGTACTGATTGACAACACAGCGCGCGAAGCGCGCTTTTATTTTCAAATTCAATATTAGCATACAAGGACTAGCACGCATTACGTGGACGGGTTAGTTTGGGTTAGTTTGCATACTATTGGTTAGTTTGGGTTACAGCAGTTCGCTTAATATCTACTGGTTATAAGTGTACTGGTTGAAAACGAAGCGCGCGAAACGCGTTTTTGTTTTTCTACATTCAATAATAACATTAAAGGACTAGTACGCATTACGTGGACGGGTTAGTTTGGGCTAGTTTGCATATTTTTGGTTAGTTTTGGTTACAGTTCGCTTAATATCTACTGGTTATAAGTGTACTGGTTAAAAGCGAAGCGCGGGTTTCGTAGTTTCGTTACAGTTCGTTTTACTGGTTATAAGTGTACTGATTGACAATTAAATTCAATATAAACATACAAGGACTAGCACGCATTACGTGGACGGGTTAGTTTGGGTTAGTTTGCATACTTTTGGTTAGTTTCAGTTACAGTTCGTTCAATATCTACTGGTTATAATATCTACTGGTTTAATATCTACTGGTTATAAGTGTAAGTAATTGTGAATATTCGCTTACTACGGCAAAAAACGTCAATATCCGCACTTGAATTGATACAAAACCAACTGTATAAAGGATATATCAACTAATTTTCATAGAAAATTTGTTAATTTTTGTTGCACTAAAGCGTTTTACACCCGATAATCGAAATAAATCTATTCAAAATCGACGTCATAACGACTAATCTTTGCTGCTTAGGATGTTTGTTGGAATAGGAAAAAAAGACCTGCTGGAAAACATCCTCCAGCATTTTAAATGTTCGAATGGATTTGGATCAGACGAATTTTTCGTATTAAAATTATATTCGCTAACATCCAATGTTCTCTAACTTAGGCCCGGTTTATTCATCTTGAGATAAACTCGCTGGTAACTATCTGTAAGATAAATTCATATATCTATAATCCTGTTGGTCACTGGATAATTGGTTGACCAATGGGATTACATATTGCATTTTTATCCGTTAGATTGCATTACCTGACAGTTTATTGGAAAGTGAATAAACCGGCTCTTATTTATTGAGGCCAACAATAGATAAAAATTTGAGAATTGAAAGGCAGACATTAAGGGAAAATGGAGTAGATAAGTAAACTTAAGTACTTATGTTGATTTCTATGCCAGGCTTTTGCATTTTCTTTATGTAGAGATATTTAGAAGGAACAATTCAAGAGCCGAGAATAGACAAAAATTAATACAGAAAAATTCAGAAATTTAGAGAAGAAATATAAGAATTTCTAAAAAGCACAAGTATATGTGAGAAGAAAACCATCATTCGACGATTTCACAAATTGAAAGGGTTTGCCTAGGTATTCTCTGATATACAATAAAAGTTTAAGCTTTCGCAGATAGTTAAGAACGGAAAGATTGCCTGAATGAACTTCCTGATAAGGATGAGATTGATCAATCCACCGTTAATCTGCGGGATAAGGTCAATCTCTTAGGGAATCCAGAGGCTGGAAAGCCAGGAAGGTATCAGATCACGAGGCAGGTGAATAAGGAAAAGCTTAGAAAGGCTGTAATGACCTTAATTATCGTAGCCTTTTCCCTTCTGGGACTGGAACACTTCTAATAGAGTAGACAATAAGTATGCTATTATTTCCAATTTCAGGCTTTTGAATTTTCAGTGTTTGGAGGTATTCCGAAAAAAACAATTCAAGAGCCGGTAATAGAAAAAAATTTAGACAGAAAAATTTGATAATTAGGAAGCAGAAATTTAGGGAAAATTAAGTAGATAAGTAGACTCAAGTATCTTTTGAATTTTCACTGTTTGAAGACACCCCCCAGCTTACCACAATGACCTGTGTGTCGTCAAAATGACGTCTAACGATAGAGCGAGTCCAAATACATGTGAAAATTTCGATGAGAAAAAAAAATCCAAAAAGGAAATCTAATTATTTTTGGCCTTGGACAATTTTTGGAATTCTGTCAGGCACATGAATAATTGCTAATATCATATCTTCCATGATATTTGAGAAACTTATCTACAATTATATATCATTGAAAAGAGTATCAAATTCTCTATAAGCCGTGCAAAATTAGTAACTGTCACTTGTGAAGTTTCTGAGATATTGAGCTCCAAAGTTGAAATTTAGTCGACATTTTTTCCAAAACTATAAACTCGATTTTCTCAAAAACCGTAAATTCTAGCGATTTCAGCGAACGAGAGTGTTACCATATCTCCTGTTTTAACAGGAGATCTCCTGTTTTCACTATGAAATCTATTGTTTTTAGCCTCAATGTCTATTTTTCTGCTTTTTTTAAAATAATCTGTTGATTCCAGAATTTCGAATAAATAATAGTCATTTATGCAACAAGTGTGTAAAGTGAATCTTTTTTCACGAATGTGAATTTTGACGCACGAGCCGAAGGCCAATGCGACAATCACATGAGTGAAAAAAGATGCTTTACGCACGTATTGCATACAAAGTTTTTTCTACTACCAATCAAATATGTGTAAAAAAATTAATTTAGACAAATACTTTACGCACTAGTGCGTAAAGAATTTTCAGTTTACGCACTAGTGCGTGAAGTAATTTACCAAAAATACACCAAATTGACAGTGTCGACATCTGTCATTGTCATTACTTTACGCACTAGTGTGTGAAGTGAATTACTTTACGCACTAGTGCGTGAAGTGAAATTTTACGTCTTCTGAATAGTGCGTAAAGTGAGTACTTGACGCACGGTAGTGGAAAAATAAATTTTCAACAGAATATTTTGACTACGACACTGTGTTCCGAAGAGGAACAAGTATTGTCGATTTCAATTTGAACGCATTTCTGTTCGCAGCGCGGTGCGCACGAAAGAAAAGGATAACGATATACTCTATGCAGCTGGCACGCAATTTTTTTGTTCGTTGTTCTGATTGGTTCGGCTCGGTTCGCTATGACACAAGACAGTCGAGATATTGACAAATGGTTTGATTTGAGGGAATCCCCTTATTTTGTTCGTAACTGCTAAAGCCTAGTAGGTACTCATAACTGCAAATAGCGGATTTTTATTTTGCGGCTTTTTTTCTATTGGTCGAATATATTTAAACCAGTCAAATTTAAATAAAATCGACCAATAGAAAAAAATGCGCAAAATAAAAATCCGCAATTCGCGGTTATGAGTACTAGGCTTAAGACGGGATTCCAGATTCAAGGTTCCTAAAGTTAATAAAGTTCGCCTTACGAGTCTAGCACTACGACGTCTGAAGAGCGGGGGAAAATAACGTCATTCATTTCGAGCTTTATGTTGCCTGTCATTGTCATAGGAGTGCGTGCAACATTTTTAAATAATGCTTTTACCGTATAAATGTAGGTGTGTTACATAAATAAATATTAAGGTATTTTTTATTGGAAGTCAAGTAGGTAATATTGCAATTATTTTATCCGCATTCTTTCCATATAGTGCTAGACTCGTAAGGCGAACTTTAGGTTTCCTGATTATGGGAAAGAGATGACGCCAACCAGGTGCCTAATGGAGATAGATGACGTCATTTGGGGTGTCTAATGGAGATTTACATTATGCTTAGGCACTCTAGATGACGTCATAAAAGTTATGTGTAATTGAAAATCATTAATAATTGAACTCTCTGCTGTTATATTTGGTAATTTTTATGTGCATGTAGGTACTGTGTTTTTCTTTCAAAAAGTAGATTAATTAAAATCTCCTGTTGAAAAAAGCAATCTCTTGTTTTTTTGGCTTCATTCCTACTGTTTTCAGAAATTTTCATCTGGCAACATTGGAACCACCATTTTAAAGTTTTTATTGGCAGCTACAATTATAGTATATTGTTGTATTAGGAGTAGAAGCTTTACTTTTTTGTGCTGAAGCAGTAGGTTTGCGAGCCGAACGTAGTGAGGCTTGCAATACTGTGTCTCCATAATGTTTTTACAGAAATAAAAAAAATTGATAGATAAAAAACTTATAACCATTTTTCATAATACGGGAAAATCGAAAATCGCCCTGTATCAATGGTACCATTGAAGATATCGTGATACGGTTTTTGACAATTGACGTTTCTCAAAAATCGATCCCATGACGTCTAAGTCAATTTTCTTCTATTTGGTCTGCAAGTATGTTTTTCCTGTTGAAACACTCCAAATTGCAGCACCCTGTACATGTAAAGAATTTTTACTTGCGCCTACCTAACAAAAAGTGAATAGGGTTGGGTGTTATCAGCAAAAAAGAGGATGAGTCAGTCCTGAAGTTCTGCTGGTTGTGAACAGTGAATTTGGAAATAGCGATATTGTTTTTCTTTGTGGCAAATATAATTTATTAATATAAAATCGGGTCTTATTATAAAAGAAAGTAGCTTATAATTGTGTAAAAAAAACTTTAAAAAATTCTTATTTTCCCAGAACAAACCGCATCCCGCATAAAAACAAAAAATACTAGACTCTAATTGCTGCGGCAAAGAGCCGAGATCAAAAGAATTTTTGATTCTAATTGCTATAGTATAAGCTGCAAAACAAGAGAATGAAGAGAGAAGGCTCTCCGTGCCGTATTTATAATAAAATACTGCTGACGCCTGCAATCGTGTGGGCGAAACCTTGATATGACGGTACTTTTTCAAGCAGTACCAGCTTACTCAGCATCTTTATAACATCGGCTTCTACAGTGGCATAGGCTTATGCTTTAAATTGAAAAGGGGAATTATTTGTATAATAATAAGATAGGATTTTATAATATAACTTGTACGTAGATACTTATTACTACTTAATACTAATAAACCTCTCAATCAATAATATTCATGAATAATTAAAATTTTAACAAGTTGGCCATTATGCAATATAAGAGTAGAGGCTTCAAACATAATACCAGAGGAGGATAATAGAGTCTCTGTGTATCATAATCAGCTTACGTAAGCAACGACTAACGGGCCGGATTAAAAGGGAGACCCTTTTCCTGTGAAGGACCATTAGGCGAATTTTTGAAATTCTAATAACTAGAAAAATATTGTAAATCCTCTTTTCGCTAAAAGAGTTCTTTTGCTGTCGATTGTCAATGGGATTTAGTGTATACGCGGTTTAGCGATGATTTCCCCAGGGAATAAGCCAAGTCCTGGGGGAAAGGAAAAAGTATATCAGCGCGGTCACACTTGAATGGGCCCGGAAAGGAATCATTTCCTGATGGATTGCTCCGCGCACAGGACTGAAACGTCGCTGATTGACGGACATCCTTAATCGGCTTTCGACCATATAAACTTTTGGCGTTATTTCTGATTCAGAAAATATCCAATTTAACTTTGAAAAAAAAATGATTATAGGTGCTCTATGTATACAAAAAAATTGTCGTTTGGTATATTGAGGGCGCGTAACTCAATTTGCCTCCCCCGAATCAAATGTTGGGGGTTTCGCTTTCCATTAAGAAGAAATGATTTAATTGAAATTGATTTCGTTTCGAGGAGGCCGTTTTATTAAATAAATCGAGTCTGTGTTTAGTTGGGAAGCCAAGAAAACAGCTTTTAGGGGGACAATTTTGGAGTAGAAATGATTTTGTGAAGCAAAGTGACTGGAATTTTCTCAATTAATAAGTCGTCCTGTAAAATTGTTTTTCCAGTGTTGGTTGAGATAGGTAACTTCTCAAACATGATCAATTGATTCGTTTTTTATTTTTCTGCTTAGTACTTACTATAAAAGCGATAGAAACCTCAATTCTTGAAAATCTTGATTCAGTTTCTCTCACAAATATTGAGACATCTAAAATTGGATATTTTGAAACTATAAAATCTAATGGCGTTTCCGATTGGCAGATCTAGTGCAATTTTTTCTTTTTCTCTCTTTTTCTTCTACAGGTCGATTGGAAGGATGCAAATACACTCAGTGCGCACTAAATCTACCAATCGAAAATGCCATAACTATGTACATTGAATGCACATTACATACAGTAGTACATTATATGTACTTTGAAATTTGAGATTGAAATTCAATTTTTGATTATTCCTAGCTCTTGTTTGACTGAAATTTTCAGCGAGTCTTATTTCAGTAGAGGACTGCAAGTTCTGAAAATTTCAAGCCATTTGGATTTAAAGTTCCAGAATCAGCAACAAAAAAAAATGAAATTTCATCGTTTTAGTACCTACCGAACTAAATGCTGAGTTTGACTTTAGACTCGGTAAACTCCGAGCGCGCTCGAAACGATGAGATCCTGTTCGTTTTAGCTCTCAGAGTGTTCTCTTTTGCGTTTGTCTTATGGACGCGTATGATGTCACGATATCCATGCTCATACCGTTCCGCTCCGTGGAGTGCAAAGCCGAACTCAGCCAAACTGGAAAAATCTGAGGAGAACTTCAAAGTCATGATGCCCACATTCATAAAAAAAGTTCTAGTGTGGTAGATTGTTTCCATAAGTTTCATATGATTTGTAAGGTCTTCTAGAGTGTTCCAAAAGCTATCTAAAATGTTATTGAAAGTTCAGAATAATTGTTCTTGGTCTCTGGTCTGGTCTAACATGTTTCGGAAATTCTAAATTGCTTGGCGTTAGCGCACTCTGAAACTTTTCAAAATGCTTTCCAAAGATTTAAATAATTGGTTCCTTAATGCTTTTGAAACAATGGAATTTTTAGAATTCTTCCAAATGTTTTTGAGCGCAGTTTGATACTTCTGTAGTTATCTGTCCGAAAATGTTAGCACACAAATATCCACCAAAAACATCAAAAATCCAAACCAAAAATAATTGTATTGTATGTACAAAAAACTTTTAATATTTTTGAATTTTAAAACACAAGGGCACATAATTTAGTTAGACTGTGTATGTAAGGCACAGAAACAATTAATAAAATAGGTAGTAATACAGGGTGTATCAGGTTTGACTACAAAAATTTTAACACATGAAAATATGATCCATTTTGAACAAAAAAAGTTTACACAACATGGGGGTCCAAACTCCACCAGTTTTGAAAAAAAGGCTTTGACATTTTTTAACGAATATTTCAAAGGTAAAGAAAATTTTAAACATTATAAGATGAAGAAAAATTTAGTTTATCCAATTATTAAGTAATTATGCATTTTTGGTCAACAACTATCACAAAAAATTGAAAAAAACAACTTTCATTTGTAAAAGGATATCTAAACATCTGGCAACACAGCACAATAAAGAATAGGTAGTTGAAGGTTGAACCTTGGTGGAGCTGAATAAATTGATTCTTGATTTGGTTTAGTTAGGAAACGCGCGTAATTCAAATTCATTTTTTTTTTTTTGAAAATAAAATGTTTAGAAACATCGAATAGATACTTGTTTAGGCAGAAACGTTGCAAAATGCCCATTTAGTCGCCAGAATTTACAAGGAAACTAGGGAAAGATTTCCCAAAAGAAAAGCACCCACCTGATGAAAGAACATTGTGCCCGTTTTACAAAAATTGCGTGATAAATGTAAGTTGTGAGTGTGCAAAATCTGTGTATTGATTTTAGTGTTTTGAGAACCTTCTAACAACAATTAATAATAAGGATTTGAGAAGTAGCTGAGTAAGTATTATTTGATTTTTCTCTTCAATGTTCAGTGCAAAAATGTCATTGAGTGCAATTCACAACTTAATAAAACGGCACATTTTTTATTTTTACTAGAAAATTTACCAGTTTTATTTACATTTATATCGTGGCAGAGATAATACCTGTACAATGTTGTCACGTTGTTAACATTTTTCTTAATTTATCTAAATTCTGCGATAACTCCGAAAATACTAACAATTGACCCATGGTTAATAGGACAGTTTTAGCTTGAAATGGGTCATATTATCCCATGTTGAAATATTTGTACTCATACCTGATACACCCTGTATAGTATTTGTAATAACCTCATCCTTATTTATCAATCACGAATCAGATGAAACAAAAAAATGACCAACAAAAACGAACGTCGATTGCTAATACAATTTCATCTATAAGACAGGTTCTTCTAGGTAGGTAGGTATTAAAAATACTATAGTACACACCTAGTTCAGTTTCAATAAGATAATATTATATTTCAACCAATGTTGCCAATGTTGCCAATGACCCGATAAGTATCGAATTCTACCATAATTTTGACTACGATTCAATAATCGATAATGACAAACTAATCTACCATAATTTATTGAAATTACAATTTTAATATAGATTTTTCAAATTTAGTTAAAAATTAATTAAAAAATTGAAGGTGGTTGTTGGTTTTGAGTGTTTTGACGTACTGGTGCGAGCATCAAACACTAGTCCCAGATTGAGCCAAAGTTTCATGCCAATAACTTTACTGGTTTCCAAAATATGGCCCTTTGAAATATTTGAAAATCAAATTCCCATGCATACCCCTTTGGAAAAATTCGAATTTTTAAATTTTTGGATTTTACAATGTTTGACTTTACCAATCAAAAGAGGAGATCAAAATTAGTGAGAAAGCATTTTTGCAAATTTGTTTTTAGAGTTTTAAAGCCTTGTAAAAAAATAAAAACGATTTTTGCAATTTTTGGGCTCAAAAAAGTTCAATAATCTGACATTCTTTCACAAAGTTGCTGATTACTTGGTTATTATTGAAACAAATACAATGTAAAATTATATATTCTGAATCAGAATTAAATTATCTTCAAGATAAAATAGGATTCAATTCTATATTTTAAATACTTGTGAAGATATTGAGGCTCAAAGTTGAAACTTTACCTCAAATTTTGCAAAAGCTTTCAGGCGGATTATCTTGAAAACGAAGCCCTTGGGCTCGGAGTCTTAAATAACCTTTTTTGTAGCCCTTATTAAGAGCTACCATTGGACAAAATAGTGATGCCGATAGCTTCACTGGTTTTTAAAATGTAAGCATTTGAAATATTTGAAAATTCAATTTCCGCATGTATACCCCTTTGGAAAAGTTCGAATTTTTAAATTTTCAGTGTTTCGAATTTTTGACTTCACCAATCGAAAGAAGAGGTTAAAATGAGTAGAAAAGCATTTTCGCAACTTTCCTTTTTGGGTTTTGATGCCTTGTTAAAAAATAAAAGCGATTTTTGCAATTTTTGGGCTCAAAAAAATTTCAATAATCTGATTTTCTTTCACAAAATTGTTGATTTCTCGGTTATTATTATAACAAATACGATGTAAAATTATATATTCTGAATCAGAATTAAATAATCTTTAAGATAAAATAAGATTCAATTCTATATCTTAAATACTTTTGAACATATTGAGGCTCAAAGTTAAAACTTTGTCTCAAATTTTGCAAAAGTTTCAAAGCCGATTATCTTGAAAACGAAGCCCTTGGGCTCGAAATCCTGAATAACCTTTTTTGAAGCTCTTATTGAGAGCTAAAATTGCCAGAGTCCCAGCTAGAACGCGAAAAATGAAAATAGAGATAAAAAGACAAAAAAAATGACAGAAACTTTTTCTGATAATTTTTCTTGGAATCTGATAATTTTGTTCTCAAATCCTGATAATTTTAAATTTGACATCTGATAACACTGATATCATGACTATTTAATTATATTCAAGTTGAAAATTTGTTTGAGAAAATAATTGAAGTTTAAAGTACTAAATATCTTGGAATTATAATAGACTCTTACATAAGGTAGATTTACATGTTGCTTACCTAAGCAAAAAATTAAAGTACTTGATGTATAAATTTTACACACTAAAACAAATTTTGGATAGAAGTATGTTGATAACTCATGATGAACTCATAACAATAAAGGTAAGTAGACGTTTATCACCTCAGTGATTTAATTAGTATATTATGCAATGATCATGTAATGATAGCCATTAATACACGAGCATGTTGTAGGATACGAAACGAGCCGCAGGCGAGTTTCGTATATAACATGCGAGTGTATTAATGGCCATTACATGAGAGTTGCATACACTATTTTTTCTACTGCCATTGATAAAACTTATGATATTTAGATATGTCAACATTATGCTTAACTTTGAATAGAGATTTCATAATTGAGTAATCCATATAGTTGAAGGTTTCATTTTTTGTTGTAATTCTTCAAAATATTCTATCAAAACATTTTCTGAGAAGGATGATGTGTTTTTGGTGTTTCCAATCCATAAATTGTCCATATAATTCTTCGTAAATTTTCTTGGACTTGTCCGGTAGTATATTATTACCTGCATTTGTCACCTTTTCTGTAATTTCTGGAGGTGTTAGTGAAAATTCTTTGTTATCGCTCAATATTTCCATAATAATGCCTTCTCCCAAACTTAAGGTATTAACTTTTAATAACAATTTGAGGTATTTTTGTTTATAAAATTGTTGTTTTTCGCTAAATTACCATGGAAAAGCTATAAACAGAGTGCTACCAACATTCAAAAAAAAAAAATTCAATTTTTTTTAACTGATGGCGCCATCTATTGACAATGTATAATAATGAAAAAAGTAAAAATTCTTCCTTATCATTCATTATTTCCATAATAATTATTCTTTGTCCCAAACTTTAGGTAACTTTTAAACAATTCGGAGTCTTTCCTATAGTTATCAAAATAATTTTTTTTATGCAAAATTACCGTTTAAAATGTTTAATATCTTAACTAGTGCTGCCATCTATCAACATTGTATAATATTAAAAATGAGTATTATAATGAAAATCTGTATCGTAATGAAGTTCATTATGATACAGATTTTAATCGTTTAATAGTATATTATGCAATGATCATGTAATGATAGCCATTAATACACGAGCATGTTGTAGGATACGAAACGAGCCGCAGGCGAGTTTCGTATATAACATGCGAGTGTATTAATGGCCATTACATGAGAGTTGCATACACTAATTTTTCTACTGCCATTGATAAAACTTATGATATTTAGATACCTATGTCAACATTATGCTTAACTTTGAATGGAGATTTTATAATTGAGTAATCCATACAGTTGAAGGTTTCGTTTTTTGTTGTAATTCTTCAAAATATACCATCAAAACATTTTCTGAGAAGGACGATGTGTTTTTGGTGTTTCCAATCCATAAATTGTTCATATAATTTTTCGTAAATTTTCTTGGACTTGTCCGGTAGTATATTATTACCTGCATTTATCGCCCTTTCTGTAATTTCTGGAGGTGTTAGTGAAAATTCTTCGTTATCACTCAATATTTCCATAATAATGCCTTATTCCAAACATTAGGTAACTTTTAATAAAATTCAAAGTATTTTTTTTCATAAAATTATTGTTTTTCGCTAAATTACCATGGAAAACCTATAACCAGAGTGCTGTCAACATTCAAAAAAAAAATAAGTAAAAATTTCTTTACTGGTGGCGCCATCTATTGACAATGTATAATAATGAAGAAAGTAAAAATTCTTCCTTATCACTCATTATTTCCATAATAATTATTCTTTGTCCCAAACTTTAGGTAACTTTTACACAATTCGAAGTCTTTTTTGTAGTTATCAAAATAATTGTTTTACGCAAAATTACCGTTTAAAATGTTTAATATCTTAATTGGTGGTGCCATCTATCCACATTGTATAATATTAAAAATCTGTATTATAATGAAAATCTGTATCATAATGAAGTTCATTATGATACAGATTTCAATCGTTTAATAGCGTATTATGAAATGTCAGTAGAAAATAGCGTATTATGAAATGTCAGTAGAAAAAAACATTTTATCTACCATCTGCACAATAATCTGACTATTATGTCACTAATTTTTGCTCATTTGCGTTATGTAATGAGCCCTATTACCGCACTAGTGCGGTAATTAATCATATCGCGTTCATTATCTCACTAGTGCGGTAAGAGGTGATTTTTTTTCTCAACTACACAATAGACTACACAAAAGTTATTCATATTTTTTTTGTTTAGGTTAGTGACCTCAGTAGATATTTCGGTTTTTTTTTTTTTTTTTCGAGAAAGGTTGGATTTAGGTCAAAAATAAACGGCGTTGAAGAAGATAGGCAAATACACATTTTCTTCTTCTACGCCGTTTATTTTTGACCGAATTCCAACCTTTCTCGAAAAAACTAACCGGTTTATTTATAATGGACAAACGACAATAGTCACTTATCGTGCAGGTCGTAGATAAAATGTTGTATATCACACGTACGGTAAGGCTCATTACAATACTCGTGTGGTTACCACGACTCAGTCAACGACCTCGTCGTGGCAAAATTTCCCACTCGTTACTGTAATGAAGCTGCTCATAACGTACTAGTAATATAAATAACTATTTTCTACTGACATTTCATAATACGCTATTAAACGATTAAAATCTGTATCATAATGAACTTCATTACGATACAGATTTTCATTATAATACTCATTTTTAATATTATACAATGTTGATAGATGGCAGCACTAGTTAAGATATTAAACATTTTAAACGGTGATTTTGCGTAAAACAATTATTTTGATAACTATAAAAAAGACTTCGAATTGTTTAAAAGTTACCTTAAGTTTGGGACAAAGAATAATTATTATGGAAAACATGAATGATAAGGAAGAATTTTTACTTTCTTCATTATTATGCATTGTCAATAGATGGCGCCACCAGTTAAAAATATTTGATTTTTTTTTTGAATGATGGCAACACTGTTTATAGCTTTTCCATGGTAATTTAGCGAAAAACAATAATTTTATAAAAAAAATACTTCAAATTGTTATTAAAAGTTAATACCTTAAGTTTGGGAGAAGGCATTATTATGGAAATATTGAGCGATAACGAAGAATTTTCACTAACACCTCCAGAAATTACAGAAAGGGCGACAAATGCAGGTAATAATATACTACCGGACAAGTCCAAGAAAATTTACGAAAAATTATATGGACAATTTATGGATTGGAAACACCAAAAACACATCATCCTTCTCAGAAAATGTTTTGATAGTATATTTTGAAGAATTACAACAAAAAATGAAATCTTCAACTGTATGGATTACTTAATTATGAAATCTCTATTCAAAGTTAAGCATAATGTTGACATATCTAAATATCATAAGTTTTATCAATGGCAGTAGAAAAAATAGTGTATGCAACTCTCATGTAATGGCCATTAATACACTCGCATGTTATATACGAAACTCGCCTACGGCTCGTTTCGTATCCTACAACATGCTCGTGTATTAATGGCTATCATTACATGATCATTGCATAATATACTATTTTCTACTGACATTTCATAATATGCTATTAAACGATTAAAATCTGTATCATAATAAACTTCATTACGATACAGATTTTCATTATAATACTCATTTTTAATATCATACAATGTTGATAGATGGCAGCACTAGTTAAGATAATAAACATTTTAAACGGTAATTTTGCATATAACAATTATTTTGATAACTATAAGAAAGACTCCGAATTGTTTGAAAGTTACCTAAAGTTTGGGACAAAGAATAATTATTATGGAAATAATGAATATAAGGAAGAATTTTTACTTTTTTCATTATTATACATTGTCAATAGATGGCGCCATCAGTTAAAAAAATTTGATTTTTTTTTTGAATGTTGACAGTACTCTGTTTATAGCTTTATAGTATATTTTGAAGAATTACAACAAAAAATGAAACTTTCAACTGTATGGATTGCTCAATTATAAAATCTCTATTCAAAGTTAAGCATGCATAATGTTAACATAATAACAAAATATGAATAAAAGCTTAAACGATGAATCGGTGGACGGTGGACGCTGATTACTACATTTTTTGTAACTTATTCTCGATGTACCTAATCATTCTCAAAAATCACTATATTAGACGAAAATTCTCCATAAAAATAAAAAAATTGCAAAATTCTACCCTACGATAATTGCCCATTATAAATTTCCTACTTTTCTGCAAATCGAACTATAAACAAGATACGTCCTCAAAAGAAGGGCAATTTCCTTAAAATATAATGCATTTATCCGTTTTGTAAGATAACGCATTCGTGGCACGTACCCCGAGCGAACTGAACTCGCTAATAAAGTAATTTCGTCACGTGACGTATTTTTTTCACCCTCTATAATACACTTTTTTACAAATTTAAACGATATTATAGTAGAATTCATTATAAAGTGTTTTTTTTTTCCACTTTTCATATTTAATTTGGTCTATTAGCATTTCTGGATTCTTTACAGGGCCGTAGCCAGGGGGGGGGCATTGGGGGGTGTAATGTTTGATCTTTGTTATGCATAAATAAAACACCAAAGCACATATGACTTATTCCTTTATTCACTCGTCTTACAATGAATCACAAAAGCAACCCTCACCAATCCTACCCGACAATGATAACAAAAACGTATAAATTCCAAGTCTTAGTCAGCAGCGTCACGATAGAATAAACAATTGCCAAAAACAATTGCCAAAATATACAAAACGATGTTATTATGTAATTCTTATACACTACAGGGGGCAATGCCCTATCTTTTAAATGATGATGCCCTACCTTCAAAAATCAACATACAACAGGTTTCTTTAAAAGAGTAGATGATGCCTGGGGCCCAATTCTGGTCGCTAGGAGAGGAGAGCTCCCTGAGAGAACGGAGTTTTTGTTCTTGTCAACGTAATCGAAAAGTGAACGAGAATGATAAAGACGAAAAATTTGTTCTCTCGGGGAGCTCTCCTCTCCCTGAGACGAGAATCGGGCCCCTGAAGTAAATAGGCCTGAAATCGATTAAGCGAGGATGAATGTTTTCGAAAATGCTTAAATCTAATGAACAATGTTTGACGTTTGCACAGTGGAAGTTTTTTTTTTTTGATTTGAAAGAGTGCGAATGGCCCAGGCGGCTGGCGCGAAAATCCGCGCCATTTTGTTTACTTGCCAGAGATGTTATTTATTGTAAGGTTATTTGATAAAGGCGTGAGAGGAAGGATGCCTGGGCTGGAACTCTGTAACGAATAGAGATATTTTCTCTATCCCTATTGACGTTCCCTCTCTATTGATTTCGAGAAGAGAGAAGAAGACAGCAAGTGCCATAGCGATAGGGATATAACGATCTCTATACGTTACAGAGTCCCAGCCCTGGCAACTTTATAACGTCATCTGGGGTGACTCAACATAATGCAAATCTCTATAAGGTATCCCAGATCAGATGCATTATCAAGTTACCCAGTACCCAACCCCAACCCATTACCATACAACCTGAACCTTGATTTATTGAAAAATTTTGTTTACCTATTAAAAATTTAAGGGGGGGGGGGCAAGTAGAGTATGCCCTATGTCAAATTTGTCATGCCCTACCTTAAATTTGACTCTAGCTACGGCCCTGATTCTTTATATTAGGATTTGCCGATGTTAAATTGCTTAAAGAAACTAAACTATTTACCACAACATTGGTTTTTTAGCACAGTGGGTTCTTTTTTTACTAAAGAATAGAGAGTATACAGGGTGTATCAAAACTGTCCTATTAACAATGGGTCAATTGTTAGTTTTTTTTGGTTAGTTATCGCAGAAGAAAAATGTTAATGTTACAACATCTTACAGATATTTATTCTCATTTTCACGTGTCAAAATTTTTGTAGTCAAACCTGATACATCCTGTATAAATCTGTTAGCCTTTGCCTCGTAAATGTCGTCTTCTAATCCCATTCTAAAAAAAATATTTATTGATTAACATAAAATCCCTAAATTTGATATACAGAGTGTATCAAATTAATAATAAAATATTTATGACGTAATAAATCTGTCTCTGATGGAGTTAGAGGAGGGTTATTATTCATTGTGTTGTCGTCATCCAAGTAAAGTAGACCGGGCGGCGTCGTTTGGGGTCGGGAGGGTGGAAGCGAGAAGCGATAAGAAGAAGATACACTGGCTGCTTGTTATTTTTTATTGCCCTTGAATTGTATTTTCCGAATCGATAAAAATAAGAAGGAAATAAAGGGGAGAGTTTTGCCGGATCGAGAATCTTCAAAGTAAATATGCAAAACTCTCCCCAGAGGGAGCGATAGATCAGAGTAGTAATATTGAGCCATGTTCGCCAGGAGCTTGGCAAATATTTGACTTCAGTCAATATGGACGCCCTTTGTACACAAAAAGGCCTCGAAGGCACTTCATATCGGTTCTAACAAGAAAAAAATCACATTCTAAGCCAGCTTGTGCTGACAGCACATATGTACAGGGTGATTTTTAATTTATTGTGAATAACATCATCTTGCTTATAATAACTTTTCTTTCTTTGGACCACCCTATGTTTGCCTTAATTTTGAGAGACATTTATCATTTCCAATGATGAGAGTTTACTAATTGAAATTAATGACGAAACTTTATCCCAAAATGTAATTTACTGATGGTGCGGTGATGAGTTTCACAAAAGGAACACCTGATGGATTATGATTTTTTCCTCCTTGGAAAATAAATATCCAGACGAGTGTGTAAATCTGACGACAAGCACAAGAAAATCGTCTTTATTGCGTTTTGAATCCTCTGCTGGCTTAAATTCCCCTTTGGAGCGTTGCCTAGCGAGAAAGGGCTCTCGACGCGGTCCGTATCCAGAGAGGCTTTTATTATCCCGATGTAAAACCAGTTTTTAAACGGTTGTAATCAATTTGTTTGGGGATGATGATGGTTTCGCGCGGGGGATTATTCCACAGAATTATATGCTAAAACTCTTCGCGATACTAATCTGGATAGGAGAGCGTGGCGAGGGATGAAAGCCAGACAGATATAGTTTTTTTCGGTTGCTGAGGGGCGCCTTCCTGGCTAGATTTGATGGCGCCAAATGTCTGGAATGCGGCAAGTTTTACAACTCTTTTGAAGACCAAGGAAAATTAAGAAAAAAATTGTCTTTTACACGAGTCTCATTATTATAAACTGCAGTCTTATTTTATTAGAGTTTTCGAAAATTATGAATTTAGTCAAACATTTCAAATATATATTTTTCAGCTTTTAAAAATACGAAAATAAAAAATTGGTCGCTCAAAAGCGAAAAGCCCTATATGGAATAAGAATAATTGGCAAAAACCCGTTAATTACCCAAACAAAATAGAGCCATATCAGAGATCTCAAATTTCAATCAACGAGGCCTCAAAAGAGCCAAGGCTTTGAGGGTATTATTAATTAAGCCTGTGAATAGATGGCTTTGAATCATAAATAATATAATATTCGTTATCATATTATTATATCAGTACCTATATAAGAGAAATCAATTTTTCGGATATTTAAATTTGTATAGCGATGTTTAGAATGTGAATCTCCAAAAAGCATCTAATGGGGTTTTCAATTTTTTTTGTCTGCGTTGCACATCGTCGTATTTAAATCTGCTTAAAAGGGGTAGGTTCGTTCCCCGAAACCGTAAAATGAATACTATTATCATCAGTTAACACTCAGTGTAATTGTGCTCTGTTTCGGTTCTCCCCCTCACTAAATAGTAGACGTTTCAATTAAGTAAATGTTCCGCCGGTTTAGTCTCAACCCCCACCGTTATATTTTATCTAAAACGGACTTATCTAAAGTAACATTTGAATTGTGAAGGATTTTTTTTGTGTGGAGATTTCGGCAAAAAAATCCTAACTTGGGTTTGGGGGTCTCTAATGATCATTTAAACACAATATTTCAACATAAAAAAATTTGAAATTTCATCGTTTTAGTACGAAGCTTCCTTATGATTTGGATTTTTAAAAAACTTTGAAGACCCATAACTTTTTTTCTATTACAGATAAAAAGCTGTCATTTTCAGTGATTCTTATTCCACTAGAGGACTACAATCCCTGAAAACTTCAGCTCATTTAGATAAGTTCCAGAAATAAAATTCCGTTAAGCAATTTGGGGTAAGCTTATCAATTTTTCAATTTTCTGAGTGCCTTTTTTCATAGATTTCGGTTCCAAATCTCAGAATAATGTAGTGTACAAAGTTTGAGGGGTCTCCAATGATTAAATTTAAAAAAAATCTGTAACTCAGTTAATAATTAGTCAATTCTATTTTTTCTTGGACTATTTAGGAGCACCTGAAAAGCACCTAATTCTGATACAAAAGAAATTTTTGGAAAAATATTTTTCACTATAGGGGACTACTAGCTTTCATAAACCTAGCAATCCCTTAGTTTTTTTTGATTTTCTCAAAAACTAGAGGAGCACCTAATTTTTAATTAGAGGCCTCAATTAGCACCTAAAAAGCACCTAATTATTATATAGATCCCGAAGTTTTTTTGCCATTCTGACACAACAACATGTACTTAAACGTAAAGCCAGTAGTCCCCTAATATTTAAAAAAAAATCTGTAACTCAGTTAATAATTAATCAATTCTATTTTTTCTTGGACTATTTAGGAGCACCTAAAAAGCACCTAATTCTGATACAAAAGAAATTTTTGGAAAAATATTTTTCACTATAGGGGACTACTAGCTTTCATAAACCTAGCAATCCCTTAGTTTTTTTTGATTTTCTCAAAAACTAGAGGAGCACCTAATTTTTAATTAAAAGCCTCAATTAGCACCTAAAAAGCACCTAATTATTATATAGATTCCGAAGCTTTTTTCCATTGTGACACAACAACATGTACTTAAACGTAAAGCCAGTAGTCCCCTAATATTAAAAAAAAAATCTGTAACTCAGTTAATAATTAATCAATTCTATTTTTTCTTGGACTATTTAGGAGCACCTAAAAAGCACCTAATTCTGATACAAAAGAAATTTTTGGAAAAATATTTTTCACTATAGGGGACTACTAGCTTTCATAAACCTAGCAATCCCTTAGTTTTTTTTGATTTTCTCAAAAACTAGAGGAGCACCTAATTTTTAATTAGAGGCCTCAATTAGCACCTTAAAAGCACCTAATTCTGATACAAAAGAAATTTTTGGAAAAATATTTTTCACTATAAGGGACTACTAGCTTTCATAAACCTAGCAATCCCTTAGTTTTTTTTGATTTTCTCAAAAACTAGAGGAGCACCTAATTTTTAATTAGAGGCCTCAATTAGCACAAAAATTGATATTTCATTATTAAGTATTATTAAGGTACCTAGCTATTTTATGATTTGGATTTTCAAAAGCTTTGAAGACCCATAACTTTTTTTCTATTATATAAATAGATAGAGAGTTGAAATTTTCAGCGATTCTTATCCCAATAGAGGACTACTATCCGTAAAAATTTCAGTCCATTTGGACTTATAGTTCCTGAAATAAAATCGCGTTAAGTAATTTGGGGTAATTTTATCAATTTTCCTGACATTCTTTATTTTCTTAGGTATATAATTTTTTTCAAAAATCTCATTTATTTTTGTTGCAAATGCTCGGCAATAATACCATATTACCAAAACTAGGGAGGAAATAACATAAATCTGGGATTAGAACGTTATCGGACGGAGCCAGTGAACAGTAAAGAGGATAAAACTTAAACCGCGTAAACGATCCGCTAGGGGGAGCTGCGACTCTATCCTTTGTTTAAAAAAAAATATATCGAACTGGAGAATAAATAGCCGTTTTGTCAATCTCGAATTTTATTTTGCGACTTCCCACTTTATCATCCTTGTATGTCTTCAGTTCCAAGGAGGGAGGCCCTTAATGTAGCCTCAACGAGAACAAATAACCTTGCTGAAAAGGGCTTTATGTCATTTTTGTCTGGAAGTTTATTAGACTTGATTTATATTTTTTTGATGGGTCAGAATCAGTAGGGAATTTGCTCGAGAAAAACTTTTTTAGGAAAATTATTCTCAGTGCGGTTGTTCAAAGTCATATTTCCCAACTCCCAGTTTCAATTTAAAGAAACCCCACGCTCCGGTTAATTAAAATGCCGCCCTCGGCCCTCACCGACTGATGTTCAAATATACTCGAAATCGGCAATAAAGTTTCATTAATGTTTCGGCCGCCCCTCCGCCCTCGTCCTGAAGGGCGGAGTTTGCGATTTATTACCTTTTCAACTTTAACTTTGAACTTTTCAATGTTAATAATTATACGTCATGGGATCTCCAATTGAGTAATTTTGTAATCTTTCTTTGGCTGTTTCTTTTTAAAGTGAAACTTCTTTACGAACATATGAGTTGCTATGTAACGAAAACATGCAACGCTAGGCATCCGCCTCTACTGCTACGTAGTCGAATTAGTTTGAATGCAACGTTCGTTACAATGCAGTTTTTTGTTCACAATAGGCCATACTTTCATGTTATAGTCAATCCTGATGCACCCTGTATATCTTTAATAAAGTTAAAACTTGTTCTTTTTTTTGAGGATTATAATAAGTACATAAAGGAAGTTGTCCTTTAATGTCATTTTTAAGGCCCTCTAACGAGCTCCGTGGCTGGCTTTGGAGAACTTTTTTCCCGGAGGGTATTAAAATTGAGTTAAATGCAAATAATATGGACGTGAGCTGAGTGACAAGAATATTTTGCTGTTGGTTTTTTTTTGGTACATAATATCTGTGGCTTCTTAGTTTTTAAATGGGAGATTATTGATCATAATTTGACCGCAACCATAATAGAAATAGCGTTGTTGTAACAAGCAATAGGTACAAGCTGAATAATTTAGTGTATTTTATGATTTAGATAGGATTAGAAAAGTTCTAACAGAAAAAATTAAATTATACTGGGAGTTTGATTTGAAATTTGAAACTTCATACACGCAGAGAAAAATTCGATCACCCTGTGTGAATTGAACGACTCTTGGATAAAATCCTGCTTTAACTAAATCAACTTTCATAGGTATAATTCAAGGGGCAAACTACCTAGGAATTCTTTGCCAAAACTGTGGGGAATTTAGAGGAATTTGTGGGAAATTTGTAGGAATTTAAGGAAAATTGGAAAAATGTTTGAGAAATTGGGGGAATTATTGGTTTTAACATTGAACGTAATAAAAATAAAAAAATACATTTCTTAATGAACAATTTTGGGAATTTTCAGAGAATTTGTACCTAACAGACATTTGCGAGCAGTTTGGAGAAATTTTTGAAGACTTTTGAGTAAATTGTGGGAAGTTTGAGGAATTGTTTGCACAAATTCGAGGGTGTGGCTTACTCCATAATAGACCTTGTTCATCTTGGTAAAAATCTAAGTAAAAAAACCTCAAAACTTTGAAGCTTGAATAGCTAAATAGCTAAAAACTATTCAAGCTGCATTGAAATTTTTCACTAAGGCCTAGTTTCACAATTGGTGGTAACCTGCACTGGGTATCCAACTCATAGTTGCGGGTTGACTACATTGAATATTCTGAAGCTTGACCAATGGATTATTGGCTAAACCGCATATCATGAAACAGATATTTTGTAGTTTACCGTTGGGTTACCACTGTGAAACTGGTCCTAAAGGTTACATAGGACCATGAAGTAAATGTAAGTAAAGTCCGTCGTTTTTAAACTGACACTTTCCGTATGAGGAGCGAGGGGGTATTTCATATGGCAAAAACAGGTTTGACGTCATTGGCGTTCTAATGTAGGGAGCCAGCAGCTCAAATTCCGTTGGAGTATCAGATTAAAATCGACAGACATTATGCGCTAACAATCTGCAAAAGCTTTAACGTATAGGACCTCCAATGGATGAAATATGTTGGTTTTTGTTGACACATGCAAGCTGCGATTTTTTGAAAAAATATTAAATATTTTAAAAACGGTTGTGTTTTGGTATAGATGATTCCTAACAAAAAGTATGTAGGATTTTTAGAACGATAGAATGTACTAAAATATAGGGTGTTCCATTTAAGAATAACAAAGTACTGTCGCATACCCCATTTACAGAGCACCTTGTCTATTTAAAAATATTTTTAAGTAATGCACCTTAGGGAATCAAATACCTAACTGAATTTTTATTTATTTTTTCTTGCATCACCCTGTAAGAAGATATCGTCCGATATTGCACTGAGTGAGCACCCTGTATAACTATTTTGAGGGCATCGGGAAACATTTTTGTCCGAAGCGTGTTTTTTAAACGGCTTTCAGGTGCAAATTTGGGCGTGGCACCCCAAAAAAAATCCCGTCATCCATATTACCCCCCCCCCCCCAGAAAATCATGTATGGACCGCCACAAGCATAACTAATGATTCAACAGTCTGTCAATATTCACCTCAGAATATGTATCGTTAATAGACAAGCTGTTTCTCAAAAGTAGCGTTTTTATTGAGACGTAAGCACAGTGAAGTAGTGAAGTTTTTCGTGAAGTTGGGACGAAAAGTGAACTTAAAGACGTAAAATGAGTGACGAAGAAAGAGACGATTTTTTGTGATTCAGACGGTTTCAGCGGTGGTACTCCAACAAGAACATGCAAGAACTCAAGTATCCTAGAAACGCAGATAATACACAGGCAGAAATTGTTGATTTAAATGAGCTATTTCGGAGAATAATGCTAGAAAACAAACGTAAAGATGAAGTGATCGAAAGACTGACAAATCAGGTGATTACGACCAGTGCCAGCTGATCACCCCATAGTCCCTGAACGCTCACAAGGTTTTTCTGTGTTCCCAGAGAATTTGAGAAACATTGGGAATTTTGATGGAAACCCTTCGAAGGCAGTTTTGCGGTTGGACACATTGAATAGTGCGCAGACCCTACACCAAATTCCAGACAGCCACATGCTGGAAACACCAAGAACGGAGTTAGTAGAAGAAGCTAAATATTGGTATTTGACTAAGCTTCATGAGATTTTGACATGGAAAAATTTTGTAGACAAGTTCAATGCTACATTTTCGCCTAAAGAAAGCTTGGAAGTGAAATTTAAGAAAATGGAGAGCAGAGTTCAGGGCAAAAATGAAAGTTTAAATTCATATTTTCATGAGAAAGTAAAGTTATGTACGGGGATTTAGGTCTAGAAATAGATAACATCAAAAAGCAGGTGCTTATTGGGTTACATTCAATCAATGTGGGCAAAAAGGAATTATAGTACAGATGCATTGGTTCAAGACTTGCACAGCTACGCAAATATAGAATGTAGGTGTCAGCAGTGTTTTAGGGAAAATATGAATAATGCTCAGAAAACAAGTGAGAAGTGAGAAGCAGAACCAGGCACCACAGACATTAAGTAATGAGGCAGCTAAGACACCACGCCAAACTGGTAATACCAGAGTAGAGGGTCAACAGCACTCTTCGAGATACTTACCACCTAGAAATGAATGTTTACATACGCTAGAACTGACATTTACATAGTATCAGATATTTTTGATATGCCATTTTCGATTGGACCAACTTTCACCGAACAAGAATATATTGTGATAATACGAAAAGGCACTACTACTGAGAATCTTTGAAGAAAAGAATTAATGTAAGCGGGATGACTCTTTAAAGGATCTGAAGATAACAGAGTTGTCCAGGCCTAAATGCTACAGTGAACTTATGGGCTAAAAACTCATGCATAATGATAGTAGGTCCACCACACAGAATTATTACAGAGGTACTTCATTTACTGGTACTCCGTTCAAGAACATATGCAAAGACAAAAAAATTAAGTCATATTTTAAATGCTACATCGACTCCGTAAGCAAACGGACAAATAGAACGAGTAAATAGATACCTATTTGATTTCAGCACTAGCAAATATGTGTAGAAGTCGAGATGGTGAAGATTGGGATATGTTGGTAGAATTCAGTATGTAATTAATAATGGAGAGATATTGCAAGTGCTTGTCTTATTAAGGTAAGCCTTATTTTGACAGCTGCGCATGCGCAGTTTCCGTTTGGAATAAGAACAGCCTTATTAAGGATAAGGATCTGCCTTATTTAGGAGAAAATAAGACCTGCCTTATCTTTGTCTTATTTAAAAGTTCTTAGTCGATCGGCGATGATCGGTAGGAATCGCAAAGTGAATTTTGTTATGTTTTGTGTTTATAACCATAGATTTTAGATTCAAGACAACAAATTTTGACTTTTCTTGAATTTTTTTTCCCAAACTTTGAGAAATGGAGCAAAATCAAAACAGTATCGAGACACAGAAAAGGGGCAGACTGTTTACGTATAACGATGAACTGGTTTTGCTTAGAAAATTTGTGTAATTTTCCTGCCACTGTTCTCAGGATTGCCAGGTCGAAAAAAAATTATTCATGAGAAAATGCTGCAAAAATCATGAGATTCTCAGTAGAAATCATGAGATGACTAATTTTATCGGGAATCGACAAAAAATGCGTCTATTTTAATAATATGCATTTTTATTGGATAAAAAATCACTTTTATCTGAAAAATACAACACAAAAAAAAACATAAAATATAACAGAAAGAATAAAATAAAAACCTCAAAACACAAAAATTACCTAATAGGTATAAGTACCTACTTCCTATATTAGGCGTAACGTCATACCAGTGTCCTTATTCTTGAAACATGGGAGGGATGGGAGCAGTGTTCCCACTAGAACGAGTGTTCCATCTTTCTCAATGATATGCAAATAATAATATAAGTAACAAAGACAGAACATTCGTTCATCTCCTGGGAACGCTTCTCCCCTGTCTCAAGAATAAAGGCGCAGAAGTTACCTGTCAATTTTTTTTTTATGATACTTGTCATTAATTAACGGTTAACACATTTAACCTGTTTCTCGCTTCTGAATTATTTATATTATGTCTGTTCGCACAGAAATCACGAACCAGTCAGAGTAAATTTCATTGGTTGGAACAAGTTTTCTGACTGTTTCGACCAATGAAATTCGCTCTGACTAATTTGTAATTTCTGTGCGAACAAACCTATAAATTATAGAAAATATTCATTCTACGCAAGCGCTTAAATGTGATTATGTTAAAATATCAAACACAAAGTTTGAATTTTAAATAAAAATAATTGACTTAGGTACCAGAGTATGTGTATTGCGCCATGAGATTTTTGTTGAAAATCATGGAAAATTTGTCCAAATCATGAGATCTCATGAAAAATCATGAGACCTGGTAACCTTGACTGTTCTACGATTTTACACGTACTATATAAATATTTTGAACAAATAATTTCTTATTTTCAAAATATCTAAGCATGTATTCCACATCAGAAAGAAAACACATCAAGTTCAAAACTTAAAAAATAAACATTAACAAAAATTCAAGATTTTCAGGTTAGAAATAAGGCATCAACTAGGCAATCCTTTCTAGAAACTTGCAATATCTAAACTTGTCATTCGAAGTAAGGGAATGGCTTATCGCGTCTTAATAAGGTTTTAGCCTTATTAGGGCGACTTTGCAATATCTCTCTAATACTTTGCACAGAACTACAGAAAAAACACCTTTTGAGTTATTATTCAGCTTCAAACCAAGACATATAGATGGTGACGTCATACAAAATGAGCTAGAGAATCAAGACTCTGGTGGAAACATAGAAGATTGAAAACAAGATACATTAGAAAAGATCAGGAAAAGAAGAGAGAGAGATTATAAAGGAAGGGAAAGAAAGACAAACTACATTCCAGGAGATCTTGTCTTAGTTAGAAAACAATCAAATCCACCTACAGGCGAATCAAAGAAACTATTGGAGAAATATAAAGAATTTTATGTTATTGTGTAGAAATTGCCGAATGACAGATATCGAATAGAAGACCTTCCTGAGACGCAGCGTACTCAAAAGTTCTACAAAGGAGTAGTTGCTGTTGATTCAAACTATTTGAATGTGATGATTCCGAAGATAACTATGATGATGATGAACTAGAACAAGAAGAAAATGGAGCCGAAAAATTATTTATTTTTTTTGTACAAAATGTTTCAGATATTGGATGGAAATTTTGAAAGTGAATAAAGAAAATATTGAAAAGGAAAAAATGAAAATTTCCTTTTGATTGTTCACCTTCAAGGAACAAACTACCTAGGAATTCTTTGCAATGAGAAATTTGTGGGGAATTCATAGGAAATTAGAGGAATATATGAGAAATTGGTAGAATTTATTGGTTCATCCCTGAGCCTGATAGAAAAAGAAAAATGCATTTTTTATCACAAACAATTTTGGGGATTTTTATAGAATTTGTAACCAGGCATTTGCAGGGTATTTGCGAGCAGTTTTGATGAATTTGTGGGGGGGGGGAGGTGGTTAACCCCTTGGTATAATTGAACTTTTTTCTCTCAGTACAAAAATAAACGAGTCAACTGGGTGGTAAAGTTATAACCAATAGGTAACATTTATACTGTACGCGACGTTGGCAAATTTCACTGGTTTGCGAGTGGAGAAATTGTAAACAATCTGGCAACACTACATTTGCATACTTCAAAAAAAAAATTATTATTTCAATTTGGTTTTGAAACTTGGCAATACTGTCAGAAATAATTAGATTTTGCTACAGGAAACTAAAAATGATATAAAAAAATTGATCAAAGTATGGCTAAAATGCTACTTACCACCCTACCATGATGACCCACCAAAATCAACCCGCGAAACTAAACGGAGCACTTTGCACTATAGAATTTTTGCACTTTGGTCCGAGAGAATCAGCGTGAAAAAAATCATCTGAAAAGAAAAGAGTATAATTTTAGAATTTTCAAAAAACACTTTGAACTTTGAAGAAACGGAGACGGAGAGACATTTTAATGATGATTTTTATTGAGTTTATATCGAACAATTACAGAAATTTGTAAATGCTATAAAATCCCTTACAATTTTTGTAAAATTAAATAACAATGGTCAAAAGTCCTGCGCAAACCGACCCCCGGGGGACACCGATATGTAACATTAGCTGCGCATAGTTACCCCCCTCCTCTCTACTAAATAGTCAATATATTGCAAGATCCATATAGCTGGAGAATGTTGAATCCCTGGGGATTTGTATTTGGTAAAATCGAAAAATGAGTTGCAGATAAAAAAATCTGTAAATTGTTCTGGTCAAATTATTTTGATTTAATAATTAATTGGTAATAATTGTTTTCTGGCTTATTAAGATCAGGCGTCGTAAATTCTCAAATTAATTAATTTTTTAAAAAAATATATACTATATATAAGTACTTACTATCAGCGGCGTCCTGATGATGATTTTTTTTTTCTAAAGTTCTTTTTTTTTAGTAAATTGGTACCCCGCACTGACCGACGCCGCAGACACACGGCGTCCTAATGGGAGCGTCGCGACGCTCGGTTCTCCAAAAACATTCCAGCGCCGTCTCCAAGATTAGCCCTCAATTGGTGCCCTGCTCCCGATAGCAACAGTCAGCAAAAAGTGCTCCGGGCCAATCGCACAGCGCTATGGGTGGAGTTTTGGGAGAAACTGGGAGAAAAGGGAGGTAAGTTTCAATTTTGGTTTTGTATAGTACAGCAAAAAATATTTGATAGTATGTTCTAAGGACAGCCATTTTGAACGCAGTTGTTTTTGTTTGAATCGTCCTGAAAATGAGGATCGTGTCTGTGTCTTGTTAGTAGGTGAGGTATATTTTGTGTCACCCTGTATATTCAGTTATAGCGATTTTTAGGCTAATTTTTAAGTTGGTGGACAAACTGTGCATGTTCTCCTATCGATAACTGAATGTGTTTATAATGGTTTTTATGTGAGATAAACAAAATAAAGAATTGTTTACTTTACACATGGGTTTGTATTATATTACTTTTTCTTTCAAGATGAAAAAAAATGTATTGCTTTTTTAATTAAATATTTTGGGAATCGATAATTAATAGGTACGTTCTTTTATTTTCTTAGTCCATTTTTTTATAATAATAAAAAGGTTTTCATAGGTGACTTCTTAGTCTAACAGTTTTTGAAATGGAGAGATTTTCTAGCAAAATTTCATTTTTTAAGGTTCAACAAATATTTTAGTGCAAGCTGCGATGCCTTTTTGTTTTTGTCCCTCCACTGGCATCAGATCACTATACATTTTTCTCAAAAATTATAAATCTTCTTATCTTCGTCTTAATAAAGGCCTTGACCGTTGAAGCAAAAAAAGCTTCATAGAAAAAAATCCGATTTTGGAAATCTACCAGATTTAGAGAAAAGACAAAAAGACATTGTACTCTAAATACTTATAAGAATACTGAAGCCTAGCTTTTTCGTAGCTTTATAAATTTTTTTTTTTTTTTTGAAAACAGCATTAATTTCTGAAAAAGTTTACAATTCAATTTTACATAAATAACTCTAAACAGTGCATATAGCTCTGGCCTCGAGACTTGTAGAATATTCAACAAATCAGTGCCATTCAAAGCACATAATAAAAATATGTTATTAGTTCTATTTATAATATAGCTTATATCTTTTTAGCATATTTCAAAAAATAATAATTCTAAGCAGTTTGTAGGTCCATTCGGAAATAAATTTTTGTCTTCAAGTCTTGTAATAAAGGGGAACACACTATTTTTGTTCTAAGACTAGGAGCATACAGCATACACAATCATTCTTAATTTTTATTATTGGAATTTCACTAATTTTTCAAATAGGTACTTGATACTTTTGATATGGCCTTTAAGATAGAGAGGGCACGTGTAATCGTGTTGCATCGTGATATCGGGTCTATGTCAATTCGTCGTATGCGTCAATTCGTCGTTTTGTTAATTCATCGTATACGTCAATTCCTCATATTTCAGGTATAATGTAAAAATTTATAAACTAACCCTTTTTCGTTTAATCAGACATTACATACCAAACTTACCAAGAATAACCCGGTTAGTTTGCAATTTTAATTAGACATAACATTGTAAACTAACCCATACTAACCGGGTTATTATCGGAAGGTTTGATGTAATTTGTTTAGTGACTCTATGATTTTATCTAGTGCTTGATATATGGCCTTGACAGTTGATTTTTCCCTTCTGAAGACATTCTGTCTGTTGGATAATATATTTTGATTTTCTATGAAGCCTACTAGCTTGCTGTGTATGACTTTCATAAATTTTGCTAATATTTGATAATAGTGATATTGGTCTGTAGCTTTTAATTTAATTCCTTTCAACCTTTTTGAAAATTGGTTTAACTATTGTGATTTTTAATAGAGATGGAAATACCTATATCGGGTCTTCAAAAAAAAAAAAAAAACAATCAAAGATTGCTATGGTTTTTTAAACGTATGTCTTAGCAATATTTTTCTTTATGCACTTCAGGGATTGAAAGTACCATTTCAATCCCTGTTTTAAGGGAGTAAAGTGAGTCTTCTAATCCCGGGGATTAAATTTTTACTTTATTTCCCGGGGATTGAAAGTACCCTTTTATTCCCAGTTTTATTTAATCCCCGGGAAATAAAGTAAAGTGCATAAAATAGTGTATACACCTCAAGACTAAAGTGTTTTTCAATCCCTCGACAAATTATAGATGAACTTTTTGTCTCGGGATCAAAAGTACCACTTTAGTTCCTAGGTGTATAATGTACTATTAATTTTGTCAATGAACTTTAATGTCAAAATGTCATATCAAAGTGTGGGAAAGTGGCTGTGCCAGTAGATCTGTCGTTTCTTTTAGATAGCAGATTGGTATTTCATCATAACCGCTTGACTTTTTAATTTTAAGATTTTTTATTATTTGTGTAATCTTCTCTCCTGTGGAGTTACTTCCCCAAGCACTATACTTTCTTTGCAACGAATGGTTTTTTGTTGTCATTTATGTCTGTGCATTTTGTTAGGAAAAAGTCGTTAATTTTGTTCAATAGCTGTTTTTTATCGTTGTAATCTAAGTCATCCAACACAGGATTTTTTTTATTTATTTTTTTAGTTATTCTGCTTATTACAGTCCAAGTTGCTTTTTGTTTTATTATGTGCTTTTTGTATAATTGTTTATAATTTTTGCCATTCCTGTTATTTTCTTCAAGATATTTGAATATTTTTTGTAATACTGTTCAAATAGAGTTCATATATTTTTATATTTTTCTTTTATTTTTTGATGAAATTCTTATACCTTTTGTTATCGAATGATCCTTGTTTGATGGCCTTATCCTTCTTGCTCTCACCGGAAACATGGAAACATCACATTCAGGATTTGGACAAGTCTGCTTTGTAGTAGGGCGTATGCCTTTTCTGCATTATTTTCCTCCATCACAATCTACCATAAAATATCTTCTATTACTGCCCTGAGCTGTTTTATTTCTCACTTTGTGAAACTTCTTCCTGTAAAGGTTTTTTGAGAATTATTTGATTTTATCTGTGATTTAATTAAAGATATTTTTTGCTCATGGTGTTCAGTGCTATGATCACCACTTGGTTATTAGTAAACTTCTCAGTGTTCATAAAAAAGTTGTCAATGCACGACAATTCAACTTTATTGGGCCTAGTTATTTCAAATATTATTTTTTTAAAATTGTAGCTATTAAAAATGTTTAAAACTTTGTCTCTTTGTTCCTTTTTTTTTTCTACTCAATGCCCCTTCCTCCAAAATAAAATTGACATTAAAATCTCTACCCTATTACAGTATAATCTCTAAATATTTGTCTATTTAATATTTCTAGTACCTATATCATGGAAAACTTTAAAAGCACCTAGACACAATCTATATAGACAAAGTACTAACAGTTTCTGTGATTTGTTTATTACTGCACACTAGTGCAAACATCTCAAAGTTTCCATCTATCGTCATAGATTCTCAATTCTTTGAATTCTGATTTTTCTCCGGTAAAGATACATACGTCTCCTCTATTCATATGTTCACGAGAATAACAAGTTGTCAGATTGTATCCCATTAATTTTACAAATTGTTCTTCCCCTGGCTTCATCCAGTGTTCTGATAAACATACTATTTGGTACTTAGTGTCTGATGTCTCCAATAGAATTTCAAGATTTTGCAATGATGTTGTTACTCTTTGTATATTTTGGTGAAATATGTTAATCCCACTTTCATTTTGATGTTTTTGTTGAAGTTTCTGTGGTTGTTTTGTAGATATTTTTATTTGTTATCTTCAGTGCCTTATCTGCCTTGCCTTCCAAAAATTTTTATTTGGAATCGATGTTATTATTTGTTTCATTGTTGTACCCATTGTTTGTGTTTTGTTTTGAGGAATATTTTTTCCTGTGTATGTTGGTGTTATTGTTATATTTTGTAATATGTTAATGTCTTTGTGGTGCTTTTTTCGTTAGCACTTGAAGCCTTCTTTTCACTTCTTTGTTAAAATTATGATGTTTTATGTTTATATATTTATTGCACATTTTCTCCATGAGAATAAATTTCCAATCAAATCTTCCTGTATAATTGCAATCCTGTATGTTATTTGGATTCGCAAAATCTATATATTTAAGTTTGAAAAGTAGAGTTTTGTTTGATCGTTTTAGTTTTGTATCATTTTATTTAGTGCGGACTAATAACACGTTGGCTACCACATGAGTCACCATTGATTTATGAAGTCCATCCAGTTGCTTTTATAACGGCAGGGATGTTTGACCCAATTTATCACCAAAACGAGCTAGTCGACGTTACTTTACGACAAATTGACTTTACGATGAATTGACTTATACGACGAATTCACGAATACGATGAATTAACTTTACGACGAATAAGCGTACGAAGAATTGACGTATACGACAGAATTATTTACGATGAATTGACGGAGACCCCGTGATATCACGAGACGAAAATACGCTCTTTACCATTTTGTATCGAAAGTTTGATAGAAAATGAGTCGTCTCGACGAGAGACCCTCGATACGATACACGAGGTATCTGCTCGTTACTCGTCACGTTTTCTCTCGTCTCTCGTCGCTTTTGACGCATGATAAGTTAATTTCGACTCCCAGATCAAAAAATTGCAAAAATGTATGCTTGCTCCTAATCTAAAATATGTATAATGTTATAAAACCCATTTCATCTAAGGCTCTGGAAAATATTGAATATTTACGTACTTTTTTTCAAGGGCGGTTTAAAGGGGGGGGTAGAGGGGGTAATTACCTCCCCCCAAACAAAGATTTTTTTTTATACATTTATTAATTACAACAATATTTCAACAAAAGACAAAAGACAAGTTTTACAAAGTAAAGGATTAAAGCTATCGTATGAATATGATAGGCTCACCAGTACCGACGTACCATCGTCACCAAAAGTAACTGGGACAGCATCACATTAGCTCTTGTCCTATTATATGAATTTTATTGTCAAATATTCGTCAAACTATGCATTAAATGCATTGGAATGAATGACAGTAGAATTAGTCCAGGAGATTATTATGCATTATTTGTGTCCCAGATACTTTTGGTGACGATGGTACCTACCAAGGTTCTTAAAGTTCATAGGTTATCTGGTAACGGGTAACTTGATGCACCCCAGATGACGTCATGAAGTTATCAGGCAACCTACCTCTCTCAAACAACCTTGCGTACCTACTACTAGACAGTGCTATGGTTGTTTGAAACGTCTGGTTTTGTGTACAGTATTGCGAACACCCTGTAGAATGTTAACAACAAATTTTCATAGGACCATGAATTAAATGTAAGTAACGTTCGTCGTTTTTAAAATGACACTTTCCGTATGAGGAGCGCGGAGGTATTTTTTAAAAACGGTTGAGTTTTGGTATAGATGATTCCTAACAAAAAGTATGTAGGATTTATAAAACGATAGAATGTACTCAAATATAGGGTGTTCCATTTAAAAATGATAAAGTTCTGTCGCATACCACATTTACAGAGAACCCTGTATACTTAAAAATATTTTTAAGTAATGCACCTTAGAGAATCAAACAACTTTGAATTTTTATTTATTTTTTCTTCCATCACCCTGTAAGAAGATATCGTCCGGTATCGCACTAAGTGGACACCCTGTATAACTATTTTGACGGCATCGGGATATATTTTTGCCCGAAGCGTGTTTTTTAAACCACTTTCGGCAGGAGCAAATTTGGGCGTGGCACCCCAAAAAAAAATGTCGCATCCGGCCGGCGGTACGTATGTTGCGACACTTGATGATTTTCCATCCATTACCCCTCCCAGAAAATCATGTATGGACCGCCACTGCTTTTTTTATCCTATTATCCTAACAAAAGGTTCGGGAGCCGCTGGAATAATGAAACCTAAGTTATAAAACCCTAGTTTTTCAAAATAATTCTCCTTTTCAATGTTAAATATTAGCATACGCCACTGTAAAAGCCCACGCCCACATATTATGAAGCTGCTGAATGAGGGATAATCAGTCTGGAAAAGTACCCTCATATCAAGATTTCACCCACTCAGTTGCACCGTCACCATTATTTTAAATCAGGGTGGGGCAAGGACCTATTATCACAGATATTGTTCGTCGATTTTTAACTGATACTTGCGGTATGAAGAGCGAGGGGGTGTTTCATATGGTAAAAACAGGGTGACGTCAGGTAACTATTGGCGTTCTAATGTAGGGAGCCACCAGCGGCACCAGCTCACATTCCGTCCGAGTAACAGATTAAAATCGACGAACAATAGACGGATTTATAAACAAAAATATATGTTGACAACATGTCCGACTCTTTCTATCCTGACCAAACTCCCCCACTACTAAAATGCCACATTTAGTCGTAGGAATATTTATTTTCTCTTTCTAACGCAGGTATAAAGTCGTGCCTTTCAATTAAACTTGGCAACACAGCACTAGACTAAACTCCGCCTCCCGTTTGTCGTAGTAATACGCTCCGTTCTGGCCCAGAGTATCTTGTTGTCTCTATCCTATGCGATGATGATTAGTATATGTTGAAAAAAGACCGATACATAAGATATGTTCGTGTTAGTCTGGAATACTTTTCGAATATCATCGTTTTGGTTTTGGGGCGGGACCAATTGAGCCTGGTCCATGGCAGGAAACAGCTGTTGAGGCCGGAAACAACTGTTGAGGCCGGACACTGTTAGGTGCAGTGATGCCAGGTCTGGTGAAATTTCACTAGATCTGTTGATTTGATAAAAAATCTGGTGATTGGTGAAAAACTTTTTGAAAAATGGCAATTTCTGGTGATTTTAAAATTTCATCAATTTTGAATATTTTTAACAATGGCATACACTTTATAAACATCCCTCGTAATGTATTAAAATTTTACTTCATTAACATACAAATTTCATTTGTTTGACAGAAAACCAAATACCCATAAGTGGTGTGTGAGGTCCTTTGATTTTTATATAAATTTGTCCTTTTGATATATGTTTACCTTTTCATATTTCAATTTCTGTTTATTCCAGGCTCTTGTTGCTATTGGCCGGTTATTTTTCAAGTTGGCAACATGTATTTTGTTTGGCCAGTGGCGTTGCTTATGGGGGGTTTCAGTCAAACCAATCGAAAACTCGAAATTTTTATTTTCCATATTTTCGAAATTTTGACTTTTCCAATTGATTCAGCGGGTTTAAATTAATCGAAAAAAATTCTAACATCACTTTCAAAATGGCGATTTCAAAAAGCTAAAAAATCTCAATTTTCGTTCTGGAAATTTTTTCAAATCTTGACAAGGTTAGGAATAATGGCCAATATCTTCAAAGAAATTTGAACAAATCCAAACAAATTATATATCGTTGGAAGGAGCATTAAATTCTGTATAAATCCAAGCTAAATTGGTTCTGATAACTCGAATACTTTCTGGGCAATTGGATCGATTTTCTCGAAAACCATAAGAGCTGGCGATTTTAACTAAATACTATTTTAAAGCCCTTACCAAGAGTTACATTTTCTAAAAATTTTAATTCAATATCTTTAATAGATTTTTAGATATCCAAGATCAAATATTTTGAAATAGAAATCTAAATTCGAAATTTTTGTTCATATTTATTGAATTTTGACTTTTTCAATCGATAGAGCGGGTCTAAATTAAATAAAAAAAACTCTAACATCATTACAAAATCTTGATTTCAACACAGAGAAAAATTAAAAAGAAAATCTCAATTTTTAGGTTTAAATTTTTTTTAAATCCTGACAAGGTTAGGAGCAATTGACAATACTTCTATTAAATTTTGAGCAAATCAAAATAAATTATATATGGTTGGAAAGAGCATTAAATTATCTATAAATTAGTGCTAGACAGAGTTTCATAACTCAAATACTTTTCGCACAATTGAGCCTCAAAGCTGTTTTACTCGAAATTTAGTCAAAAACTTCAAACTCGATTTTCTTAAAAACTGTTAATGCCAGCGATTTCAACTAAGTACCATTTCAAAGCTCTCATCAAGGGCTACAATTCTAAAAAAAATTGTCCAAAATCTTTGACGGGTTTCGAGAAAATTGAGTTTGAAGATTCTGAAATTAAGATCCAAAGGGTTTAACCCTTTGAAAAAATCGAAATTTTTATTTTTCAGGTTTTTTGAATTTTGACTTTTCCAATCGATAGAGCGGATCTTAATTAGTCGAAAAAAACTCTAACTTCATTTCCAAATCTCGAATTCAAGAGAGAAAAAAAAAATCAAAAAGAAAATCTCAATTTTCAGGTTTAAATTTTTTTTAAATCCTAACAAAGTTAGAAGCAATTGCCAATATTTCCATTAAAATTTGAGCAAATCACAACAAATTATACATTGTTGGAAAGAGCATTAAATTCTCTATAAATCAATGCAAGATTGAGTTCCATATCTCAAATACTTTCTTAGCAATTACATCTCAAAGTTGAATTTTAGTCGAAAAAGTATCAAAAACTTCAAACTAAATTTTTTCAAAAACCGTAAATGCCTACGACTTCAACCAAGTATCATTTTAAAGCTCTCATCAAGGGCTACAATCTCAAAAAAAATTGATCCAAAATCTTTGACGGGTTTTAAAAAAATTTAGTTTGAACATTTTGAAAAAAAAAAATTCAAAGGGAAAAAAATTAAAAAACTCAAAATTTTCATTTTTCAGATTTTTGCAATTTTGACTTTTCCAATCGATAGAGCGAGTTCAAATTAGTCGAAAAAAACTCTCAGAAAATCTTAATTTCAATACAGAGAAAAATTAAAAAGAAAATCTCAATTTTTAGATTTAAATTTTTTTTGAATCCCATCAAAGTTAGGAGCAATTGCCAATACCTCCATTAAAATAAATTATACCAGGTGTCCCACTAAGGTCGGCAGGTACGATATTATGGAAACCATAGACCTTACGGCTTCGAGATTTTTTTTTTCTCCACTAAATCGGCCAAGAGAAATTGATGGAAATTATTTTCAAGTTTCTAGGATGACCGCTAGGAGGCGCAATTACGATGATATAGCTAAAAATTCAACTTTTCTCAAGAAATCGCTATATTAAGATACTGTTTTAACAACAGAAATCAAAAGTTCATTAATTTTTGCGCCAGTTTGGTTATTAGGCTTTTTTTCGTATCTTCAGTAATAAGGGTGGGGGAAGCTGGTGAATTTTTTTTTTTTAGAAATTGCTGTATCTTCCATGCCCCTCATTCAAACTCATTCAATTTGGGTTTATTTGGAAGAGAATTTCATTGTTATTAAGAACACCACTTCGTTCAAGGTCGATAGTTCCCACCGCGTCTTCTAGAGGGCGCTGTTTATTCAAGATCCAGTTTTTTCTAATTTTCATGAAAAATCCATATGGCATAATATCATTTTTGTATTGCTGTGCTTAAAGAGCAAAAAAATATCTACATTTTGGCGCAAACCGCAATTCAATATCTGCATTCGTTTTCAAGTTACGTAAGGTCTATGGTCTCCACAATATCGTACCTGGCCGACCTTGTGGGACACCCTGTATATGGTTGGAAAGAGCATTAAATTTTCTATAAATCGGTGCTAGATTGAGTTTCATAACTCAAATACTTTTTGCACAATTGAGCCTCAAAGTTGTTTTACTCGAAATTTAGTCCAAAAACTTCAAACTCGATTTTCTCAAAAACCGTAAATGCCAGCGTCTTTAACTGAGTACCATTTTGAAGTCCTTATTAGGAGCTACAATTTCAAGAAAAATTGATCCAAAATCTCTGACGGGTTCCGAGAAAATTAAATTTGAAAATTTTGAAATAAAAATCCAAATCCTTTGAAAAAAATTTAAAAACTCAAAATTTTCATTTTTCAGATTTTCGTAATTTTAACTTTTCCAGTCGATAGAGCGGGTCTAAATTAGTGGAAAGGGCTCTTTCACTAAAATTTAAATACGTAATTTAAGTATAAAATCCCAAAGGAGGGACTATTTTAGGCATATATACCAAAAAAAAATGTTCTACAAGGTTAAATAAGTTTTTTACAGGCATTTTAAACTAGCAAAATTCAAATTAATTAAAAACGCGCCGATTTGCTGACGTCGCATAAATATTTTTCATTTCGCTTGTTATTGCAAGGAGCTGACCGCCTCGGCTGTATTTACCCTGTAGTAAATGCAGGTAAAGGTTCGAATGCGCTGTTGTCGGTGGTGACTAAATGTAGTGCAACGTAAAATAAATAAATAAAACTAAACACAAAAAATTATATTAAATTGTGTTTAAGCATAATTTCAATAAAAATGTTATAAAATCTTGAATCCATAACTAATTAATTTAACTACTTTTCATGATATTTTGCGAACATTTCAGAATTAAATCTATTACAAATTTTCAATGTAGACAATTAGTGGCAACACGGTCAAATTGCGAGCTGCGACGTCATAGAAATAAATTCTGGGTTTTTATTTGAGAGAGAGAGCATTAAATTTTCTATAATTCTGTGCTAAATTGAATTTGGTAGCTCAAATACTTTTTGATCAATTGAGTCTCAAAGTTGAATTTTACTACAATCACTGATCAATAAATCCCATGTATTCCCTAGAATTACAACTAGTTACTTATGATTGTTAAATATTTTACCAGGTGATATCCATTTTTTTGGGGATTCCCATATCATTCTCAATTATTGATTACCTGATTTCCTCTAAGCAATCATTTGATTCTCAAAACAATATCCAATTGTTAAGCTTCTTAAGATATTGTGCAAAATGTGGCAACGATGAGCCACATTTTCTCCTGTACCATATGGCATTATCGAATTTCGGATCCGACATTTTGTCTATGGGCCACAATGTCATCTAATAGTCAAACTGTCAAACCCAAATATTATAATCTTTTCCCTCAGTTAACAAAAATTCAACTAATTGGAGTTTTCTCACCTACTCAATTCAGAAAATGAAAAAAGTTCTGAAAAATTGAGACTGAAAAACCAGGTACACACGTTGAAGGTGACCACACATAAAAACCCTCGCCCCTACGGACTCGTAATTTAAAAAGACCCCGGCCCTCTGGGCTCGTAACTTAAGTAGACCCCGGCCCTTCGAGCTCGTAAATTAAAAAGACCCCGACCCTATATGGGCCTGCGAAGTGTTGCTGTCAAAACGATTTTTTTCAATAAAATTACGTCTTTTGAAGCTCTATTTTCGCTTAATTGTTTTAATCAATTTGCATTATTTTCAACGGCATTAGTGTGCACCGAGTATATTCGTGTCTTTTTTTACTAGTTTGTATAAAAAAGAGATAGAAATACATTTTTTCTGAACTGGTTTTAGCAAAGGATTTGTTAAAATTCACAAAATTATTAGATTTTGGAAGAAAAATTTAAAACGTAGCAACCCTAGTTGAAAAATGTAATAACCCTAACGCAATTTAACGTTTCAAAGTAGGCCCTGTAGTTTTTGACAGTTAATTTAAAATGGCTGGGTTGTTTCCAAGACCTACTTGATTTGATATATTTTTTGCTTACAGTTATCTGTATCACCGACATCGATTAAAACCTGGACTGGGATCACAAGTAGAATTCCACTAGAATTCTACTTTTCATGCCTAGCAACAGTGATCATCGCCTGTAGTATACGCGATAAATAGGTCGCGGGTGACGTCATGAAAATAGAATTCTACTTGTCATGATCCCAGTCTAGGATTGCTTCAAGGTTCACTTATTTTTTGATAAGTAGTTATCTTATCGCTTGTGATAAATGATATTTGACATTTTGCCCCAACAGTGTTGCCGATGTTTATATAATTACTGTTATGGAAAATTTGAAATTTGCAAGGCCTACTTGGGCTTTTTTTTTGTATAAATTCGAGCCTCAATGATTGACACAATATTTGTTATAAGTTGTAGTTGGCAACACTGTTTGACAAGGGACAAAGTAGGCATTGCAAAGTTTTAAAATTTAAATATTGCGCTCTGTTAGACCGACATTGCAATACATACATGTTTTCAAAGCCTACTTGGTTTGATATAAGCCCGTAAGGCGAGAATTTTCCTGAAAAATCAACTTTCAAGATTTCTGGTGATTTTTTTTTTTAATCTGGTGATTTTTCATTCCAATTTCTGGTGAATTTAATTTTTTTGACCTGGCAACAGTGGTTAGGTGTTCGAAAATCGCTTGTTTTTTGGGGCACATTTTATTGGTATTTTCACCCTCTACCTGTCGACCGCTAAGCGGGGATGACAGATACCCCCAAAATCTCAAATGGGGTAATACGTTATTCGATAGCTATTTTTATTAAGATTGTATCCCCAAGGTTTTAAGTAACTACTATTTACCCTGCCGAAATGGCGGCTTGTCAAAGTTAGTAAAAATGCTTTTTTCTAAGTATCTGAACTGTGTGGTTTTCATCACATAATAACAAAACAACGGATGTTTCCGTAATAAAATAACATCGGTATTTAATTTAAATATTGTCATTTAACAGTTCAGTTAAAAATGGTTTATGTTTATTCATTTGAAAAATCTATTGTTTCGTCATTAGGAGGTAACATAACCACGCAACTTTGACAAGCCGGCATTTTGACATAGTAGCAACTTGAAAACTTTGGGGATATAATCCTAATAAAAATTGCTATTGAATGACGCATCACTCGACCCTCCTTTCCATTTGAAATGTTGGGGGTACCTGTTACCTCCGCTTAGGGGTTTACAGGTAAGGGGTGAAAATACTTATAAAATGTGTCCCCCAAAAAACAAAAATTGATGCATTCGAGCCAATGAACTATAACCAAAAACTGGAATGCTAACACATAAGGACGAACGTGAAGCCTAGTGCAGCTGCTGCGGAGGGGATACCTGTTTTTGTCGCACTCATTATGTTAAATGGCGGAAATTGCTTCCTACACGTATTCCAATTGATGAAACCTGTGAAGGTAAATATGACAAAACTTTCCAAAACGTCATCAGCGAGCAACAGAAAAAAACAACATTCCCCTTTGTAGCATCTGTCTTTCATGGCTACATTTTTTTGGCAGATATGGCAATGTGTGCGCATTCCAGTTTTTGACTATAGTTCATTGATTCGAGCATTAATTAATGACCTAACACCTGAGAAAACTTGCACTCAAAGAAAATGATAGGTCAAATCAACCAAAAAGAGCATATTATTATGAAAATGCGCCTATCCACCTTCATTCATAGTTATAACAACCAGAAATTAATAGTTAAACATATTTTTACCAGAATAATAGTTCAGTAACCAAATTTTTTGTTGTAGCAACAAAATAGAGTGTATAATGACAATTATTCATGCTCAGTAACAATTATTAAGTTGAGTAACTGAATAATTGTTCAGTATCCAAAATTTTTTGTTATAGAAACAAAATAGAAGGTACAATACCAATCATTCAGTTGGTAAACTATTTTTTGTTTGCTGTATCATTAGATGGTACCTTAACATTTTTTTTTGCTTGTTCAAACTTATTTTTGTCTATATACTTTGTAGGCAGGTAATTTCGTCGAATTAAAACACAGTGTTCAAAGTAGCGGTATTTATTTTTGAAATGACACATTAACAATTACCTTGTTGTTTTCTTTTTATAAGGCGTGTTTGATGCAAGGTGGCAACAGTGAGTGGATTGATAAGGCAACTATCATGTCATCTTTACTACATGGAGAATCTGTAAACAAAAATAGCTTTAAAATAAGAAGGTACATCGTAAAAAAACATTTATTAAGATTTTACCTTCGGGACGGGCGGCACTAAAAGTATTTTTACTGCCGCTCCAGCGGCACTAAAAGTACTTTTGCTGCCGCTGGGGTTGCCAAGCAGCATAGAAATTAAATTTCTACCACCTCGACAGGTGTTAACCTGCTGGATTTGCCTACCAGCATAGAAATTAAATTTCTAACATCTTGACAGGTGCCAACAAAGTGACGTTTTTTTGACGTTTGGAGAAAAAATCGATATTTTGTTTTTGTGATATAGATTTTTTTTGTCTAGAATTAACTAACGTTCTGTATGGTAGAAAGAAACCCACTTCCGATTTCCCTACACATATTTGTAGCAAAACGCCCCAAGTACTCTATGTAATTAGTTAGATGGTAAATGGCGAGCGGTATATTGATGGTGTTTATTTACTTGGAGCTGCTACCTATTAACTACCCTTCACCTATTTATATAAATTCTTAAAAATTTCTTTACTGATTACTTATGAAAACCCAAAATAATTACCTATTTGTTTATCAATATAGGTATTATACTAACTTATTCTTATAAAACCTTACAATAATTTCTACTTGAAAAATAAAAATCCTAATTCAAAATTCATTTCATTTCAACAACAATTTTCCTTTTCAAAATTTCCTATTCCATTCAATAGTTTATTTATAATCAGAACAAATTCTATTATAAGTTTCCTTTAACAACTTTCCATTATTTTTAAGACAACAATTCTATTTCATGAACATCAAGTTTTTTTTTCAAAATTTCCTATTGCATTTAATAGTATTATTCAGAACAAATTCTATTTTCGGATTCCTATGCCTAGCTAATAAACCCAACTGTTTAATTCATAATCCCTACTCAAAATAGTCAAAATTGTATATTGGTAAGTGCATTATAAATTCCCTTCATATTTTTGGTGCAAAATTAAATTAGAATGTCATTATATCTGAAGGCAATCAAAGTTATGCAATAATGTTCCATTTTCAAAACACTCGAGTTATTGATATTTATGCAATAAAGTTCCACAGTTAATTATAAAGTCAAAAGTTTTTCTAGTAAAAATCACTCAAGTTTTTAGGCATTAAAAGTCATTGTTAATTCACTTCTTATCATTCAGAATCATTGATAAAAGTCAGAAAATTATTAAACACTAAAGTACTTACATTTTACTTTGCACACGTGAAATTACTTGATTAATTACTCAAAATTTTTAGCTAGCACGCACATAAATGTTGACGAATTTAATTGTTCTTTCTTTCAAAATTTTTTCGCTACTTTTTCAAAGACTGTAACCGAGGCAATACAAGAAACTTTTTGGACTGACACTTTAGGTACTGTAGATTTTAACTCAAACTAGACAGGACTTCGACCTCATCTCTCAACTGACAACTAACAACTAACAACTGCCTTCTTCTTCTAAAACCGCGGTATTTATATTAAATCGATCCCCCCAATTTTCTCTGTCCATGACAATTAAGATGATGCAATTTCCTTGAAATTTTTATCATTTTTAGTCTAAAAAATCGAATAATTATGTCGCAATATCCTGATTTATCGAGGTCAAAACATTATTGGTTCAAAAATGCCATAAATCATTCGATTTAATTAGGTACGCGATGGCCTCGCTAAAAAAAGTTCATTGATCGGATGTTGGATGACATCACGCTGGGTGTCGAAATATTTTAGCGTTAATTTGTTTCATTTTAATTTATCGATAGTGATTTAGAAATAACGGAAATTAAGTTTTTGATTATTTGATAATTATTTAATTTTTACAGTAAAGACATTGTGATTAACGGGTCTAATTTCTGGATCATTACATAGTTATGGATTTTTTCTCAAATATATTATGAGAAATCACACTTTGATGTCAGCGACCCACGACCCAACTTCGAAAACTTATAGTTCCAGAAATAAAAACATGTTAAGCAATTTGGGGTGATTTACCAATTTTTCAATTCTTCTGAGTGCCTTTTTTCATAGAATCTGGCTCCAAATCTCAGAATAATTTAGTGTATGGGATTCAGGGGATCCCAAAGGACCATTACGCCACAAAATCTCAACAAAAAAGTTTGAAATTTCATCGCTTTAGTGAAAATGTAGCTACCTTATGATTTAGATTTTGGAAAACTTTGAATAACTTTTCTTTCTATTAAAGATACATTTTTTTTCTATTAAAGATAAAAAGCTGAAATTTTCAGCGATTCTTATCCCAGTAGAAGATTACAATCCCAGAAAATGTCAGCTCATTTGGACTTATAATTCCAGCAATAAAATGTGTACCTAAGCAATTTGGGGTGATTTATCAATTTTTCAATTTCTCTGAGTGCCATTTTCCATAGATTCTGGCTCCAAATCTCAGAATAATTTAGTGTATTAAATTCAGGGGATCCCAAAGGACCATTAGGACATAAAATCTCAACAAAAAAAAAAAAAGTTTCATCGTTTAAGAAAGAAGGCATAAAAAAAACGTTCTTTATTTAGCTATGTATTTAATAGCAATGGAGCAATACATTTATCTTGTTTGAGAGACTAGAAATTTTCGACGAGAGACAACATTCTCTCGTCTCTAGAAAATACATTTTTCAAAATACAATTCCAGATATCCCAAACAAAATTTCGCCCATATAAACCTCTATTCTTTAAGAACATAAGAACTAAGTAAATTTTCCTCGTAGAGTATTTTCAATTTTTAGAACTTATATAATTATCTTTTGTTCCAATATTTTGCATAATTCTATGAGTTTTATTAGTTTGTTGTTTCATTCATAGTATTTATGAACGGCGGTATATATTTTCATTGATGATCCGACATTGACATAATTCCATAATTATTATCACTGCGTGACATCATTTAAGGCCCACGTTATTTCTTAAATTGCAAAATTTAGCCCCCATTATCTTATTTAGATTCTTTCATTTAAACAAAACTAATAACATTGTTACGCGTACTGTTTGCTTGAACACTGTAGATAATTATGCTTCTTCGAGTTACTTTTTTGATGATCCTTCCTTCAATTTTTGCGCTAAACTTTTCCGAAGGAAGGTCCTACTTTTTCAAGACCAAAACCAATGCTGGCAACAATAACGAATTCACTGTGTACAATCGGATGCACTTTTTAAATCACAACATAAGCGATTACGATGTCAACCCTCATCCGCCGCAAAACATTAAAGTGGTCAAAGTGAACCCCAGAAATCATTTAGGGAATAATAGTAGTGAACTAAGAAATGTAAGTGTTTTTGATTACCCAGTATTATTATACCAATTATTTCCATTATATAGGGTGTCCCAAAAAAATTCTATTTGGACCCGGAATGGGACTACTACCACGAAGAAAAACCCATAAACAAAAGTCAGCTACCGGTGTTCATCAAAAAAATATACGAACAACGACTCAGAGATACCAATAAAACTGATACTGTTCGAATTTATTTCAATTCGAACCGAAATCGTAGCAAAGTATTTAAGTTTGATTTCGAATTAAAAGCCGGCGAAAATATCACAGATGCTGACATGTATTTTTATTGGCCTTTGGAAAACACATCCAGGTAATTTATTACAAATATATCAATTATTTATTAGAACTTAATTTGTAGCATCTTTAAAACGTCAGTTGTATTGAAACTGTATCAATTTGAAAAGCTTGACAACAGTGCCCTAAACGAGTCAAATTTGGTGGAAAATCCGGATATTCACAGGCTCTTTAATGTTATTTATATTGCGAAGGCCCAAAAAGGATGGCAGGTTTGTATACTTACTTATATAAACGGATTTGTACAGGGTGACTCAGAGTAGTGATATACTAGTAGAATAAGAGTAGAAATTTTACTCTGACTCACCCTGTATTATTTTGTTACCTTCCTAACAGCTCACATAATTCAATTTTAGACTTTCAAAATCAAAAAACCTTTAGACAATTGGAACAATGGCGAAGACAATTTAGGCCTATTACTAACGATATCGACTTATGAAGATAACAAACTAATATCAATATTCAGTGACACAAATCAAGGAGCTTTAAGAACGTTTGCAGTCCTTAATATTGAAAACAGTAACGCCTCAATATCGACTTCGATCAACCAAAACCAAACCTCAACATCAAAATTTACACCAACGTGTTCAAAAAGACAATTCCGAATCAACTTCAGCCATTTCCATTGGGACAAGTTCATTCTATTTCCGGAAAATGGGCTCACGATCTACGAGTGTGCAGGCAAATGTCACAATTTTCAGGAAAACAACCACGTCAAGTTGAGGCTTTTGGCTCACGGGACGAGAGAAAAAATCTGCTGCGTTCCGACAGGATATTGGAGCTATCCGATAATGTTTGCGAATAAGTTTGGCAACGTTGTTCTGAAGAACTACGGCGACATTGTTGTGAAACAGTGTGGATGTAGATAATATTTTTTTTTTTGAGACACACCCTGTATGTACAATATTTTTATTTTGAAATAAATGAATCATCAAGATTTTAAATGAATTAGCTATATATGAAATATAAACCTTCTGTTTTGTGAATGGATAATTGAAACACCAAATCTCACCTTATGATTTAGATTTTGGAAAATTTTGGAAGGTCATAACTTTTTTTCTATTATACATAGAAAGCTGAATCTTTTACCGAAAATTATCCTTTTCAAAGGACTACAATCCCTGAAAATTTCAGCTCATTTGCACTTATAGTTCCTGAGATAAAATCGTGTTAAGCAATTGTGGTGATTTATCAATTTTTCAATTTTTCTGAGTGCCTTTTTTCATAGATTTCGGCTTCAAATCTGAGAATAATTTAGTGTATGAAGTTTGGGGGATGTTGATTGACCATAAGAATACAAAATCTTGACAAAAAAAAATTTGAAATTTCATCGTTTTAGTAAGAAGGTACCTACCTTATGATTTAGATTTTGGGAAACTTTGGAAGGTCATAACTTTTTTTCTATTATAGATAGAAAGCTGAATCTTTCACTGAATTTTATCTTTTTCAAAGGACTACAATCCCTGAAAATTTCAGCTCATTTGCACTTATAGTTCCTGAGATAAAATCGTGTTAAGTAATTTGGGGTGATTTATCAATTTTTCTGAGTGCCTTTTTTCATAGATTTCGGCTTCAAATCTGAGAATAATTTAGTGTATGAAGTTTGGGGGATGTTGATTGACCATAAGAATACAAAATCTCGACAAAAAAAAATTTGAAATTTCGCCGTTTTAGTAAGAAGGTACCTACCTTATGATTTAGATTTTGGGAAACTTTGGAAGGTCATAACTTTTTCTCTATTATAGATAGAAAGCTGAATCTTTCACTGAATTTTATCTTTTTCAAAGGACTACAATCCCTGGAAATTTCAGCTCATTTGCACTTATAATTCCTGAGATAAAATTGTGTTAAGTAATTTGGGGTGATTTATCAATTTTTCAATTTTTCTGAGTGCCTTTTTTCATAGATTTCGGCTTCAAATCTGAGAATAATTTAGTGTATGAAGTTTGGGGGATGTTGATTGACCATAAGAATACAAAATCTCGACAAAAAAAAATTTGAAATTTCATCGTTTTAGTAAGAAGGTACCTACCTTATGATTTAGATTTTGGGAAACTTTGGAAGGTCATAACTTTTTTTCTATTATAGATAGAAAGCTGAATCTTTCACTGAATTTTATCTTTTTCAAAGGACTACAATCCCTGAAAATTTCAGCTCATTTGCACTTATAGTTCCTGAGATAAAATCGTGTTAAGTAATTTGGGGTGATTTATCAACTTTTCAATTTTTCTGAGTGCCTTTTTTCATAGATTTCGGCTTCAAATCTGAGAATAATTTGGTATATAAAGTTTGGGGGATGTTGATTGACCATAAGGATACAAAATCTCGACAAAAAAAAATTTGAAATTTCATCGTTTTAGTAAGAAGGTACCTACCTTATGATTTAGATTTTGGGAAACTTTGGAAGGTCATAACTTTTTTTCTATTATAGATAGAAAGCTGAATCTTTCACTGAATTTTATCTTTTTCAAAGGACTACAATCCCTGAAAATTTCAGCTCATTTGCACTTATAGTTCCTGAGATAAAATCGTGTTAAGTAATTTGGGGTGATTTATCAACTTTTCAATTTTTCTGAGTTCCTTTTTTCATAGATTTCGGCTTCAAATCTGAGAATAATTTGGTATATAAAGTTTGGGGGATGTTGATTGACCATAAGGATACAAAATCTCGACAAAAAAAAATTTGAAATTTCATCACCTTATGATTTAGATTTTGAAAAACTTTGGAAGGTCATAACTTTTTTTCTATTATACATAGAAAGCTGAATCTTTCACTAAATTTTATCTTTTTCAAAGGACTACAATCCCTGAAAATTTCAGCTCATTTGCACTTATAATTCCTGAGATAAAATTGTGTTAAGCAATTTGGGGTGATTTATCAATTTTTCAATTTTTCTGAGTGCCTTTTTTCATAGATTTCGGCTTCAAATCTGAGAATAATTTAGTTTATAAAGTTTGGGGGATGTTGATTGACCATAAGGATACAAAATCTCGACAAAAAAAAATTTGAAATTTCATCGTTTTAGTAAGAAGGTACCTACCTTATGATTTAGATTTTGGGAAACTTTGGAAGGTCATAACTTTTTTTCTATTATAGATAGAAAGCTGAATCTTTCACTGAATTTTATATTTTTCAAAGGACTACAATCCCTGAAAATTTCAGCTCATTTGCACTTATAGTTCCTGAGATAAAATCGTGTTAAGTAATTTGGGGTGATTTATCAACTTTTCAATTTTTCTGAGTGCCTTTTTTCATAGATTTCGGCTTCAAATCTGAGAATAATTTGGTATATAAAGTTTGGGGGATGTTGATTGACCATAAGGATACAAAATCTCGACAAAAAAAAATTTGAAATTTCATCACCTTATGATTTAGATTTTGAAAAACTTTGGAAGGTCATAACTTTTTTTCTATTATACATAGAAAGCTGAATCTTTCACTAAATTTTATCTTTTTCAAAGGACTACAATCCCTGAAAATTTCAGCTCATTTGCACTTATAATTCCTGAGATAAAATTGTGTTAAGTAATTTGGGGTGATTTATCAATTTTTCAATTTTTCTGAGTGCCTTTTTTCATAGATTTCGGCTTCAAATCTGAGAATAATTTAGTGTATGAAGTTTGGGGGATGTTGATTGACCATAAGAATACAAAATCTCGACAAAAAAAAATTTGAAATTTCATCGTTTTAGTAAGAAGGTACCTACCTTATGATTTAGATTTTGGGAAACTTTGGAAGGTCATAACTTTTTTTCTATTATAGATAGAAAGCTGAATCTTTCACTGAATTTTATCTTTTTCAAAGGACTACAATCCCTGAAAATTTCAGCTCATTTGCACTTATAGTTCCTGAGATAAAATCGTGTTAAGTAATTTGGGGTGATTTATCAACTTTTCAATTTTTCTGAGTGCCTTTTTTCATAGATTTCGGCTTCAAATCTGAGAATAATTTGGTATATAAAGTTTGGGGGATGTTGATTGACCATAAGGATACAAAATCTCGACAAAAAAAAATTTGAAATTTCATCGTTTTAGTAAGAAGGTACCTACCTTATGATTTAGATTTTGGGAAACTTTGGAAGGTCATAACTTTTTTTCTATTATAGATAGAAAGCTGAATCTTTCACTGAATTTTATCTTTTTCAAAGGACTACAATCCCTGAAAATTTCAGCTCATTTGCACTTATAGTTCCTGAGATAAAATCGTGTTAAGTAATTTGGGGTGATTTATCAACTTTTCAATTTTTCTGAGTTCCTTTTTTCATAGATTTCGGCTTCAAATCTGAGAATAATTTGGTATATAAAGTTTGGGGGATGTTGATTGACCATAAGGATACAAAATCTCGACAAAAAAAAATTTGAAATTTCATCACCTTATGATTTAGATTTTGAAAAACTTTGGAAGGTCATAACTTTTTTTCTATTATACATAGAAAGCTGAATCTTTCACTAAATTTTATCTTTTTCAAAGGACTACAATCCCTGAAAATTTCAGCTCATTTGCACTTATAATTCCTGAGATAAAATTGTGTTAAGCAATTTGGGGTGATTTATCAATTTTTCAATTTTTCTGAGTGCCTTTTTTCATAGATTTCGGCTTCAAATCTGAGAATAATTTAGTTTATAAAGTTTGGGGGATGTTGATTGACCATAAGGATACAAAATCTCGACAAAAAAAAATTTGAAATTTCATCGTTTTAGTAAGAAGGTACCTACCTTATGATTTAGATTTTGGGAAACTTTGGAAGGTCATAACTTTTTTTCTATTATAGATAGAAAGCTGAATCTTTCACTGAATTTTATATTTTTCAAAGGACTACAATCCCTGAAAATTTCAGCTCATTTGCACTTATAGTTCCTGAGATAAAATCGTGTTAAGTAATTTGGGGTGATTTATCAACTTTTCAATTTTTCTGAGTGCCTTTTTTCATAGATTTCGGCTTCAAATCTGAGAATAATTTGGTATATAAAGTTTGGGGGATGTTGATTGACCATAAGGATACAAAATCTCGACAAAAAAAAATTTGAAATTTCATCGTTTTAGTAAGAAGGTACCTACCTTATGATTTTGATTTTGGGAAACTTTGGAAGGTCATAACTTTTTTTCTATTATAGATAGAAAGCTGAATCTTTCACTGAATTTTATATTTTTCAAAGGACTACAATCCCTGAAAATTTCAGCTCATTTGCACTTATAGTTCCTGAGATAAAATCGTGTTAAGTAATTTGGGGTGATTTATCAACTTTTCAATTTTTCTGAGTGCCTTTTTTCATAGATTTCGGCTTCAAATCTGAGAATAATTTGGTATATAAAGTTTGGGGGATGTTGATTGACCATAAGGATACAAAATCTCGACAAAAAAAAATTTGAAATTTCATCGTTTTAGTAAGAAGGTACCTACCTTATGATTTAGATTTTGGGAAACTTTGGAAGGTCATAACTTTTTTTCTATTATAGATAGAAAGCTGAATCTTTCACTGAATTTTATCTTTTTCAAAGGACTACAATTCCTGAAAATTTCAGCTCATTTGCACCTATAGTTCCTGAAATAAAATCGTGTTAAGCAATTTGGGGTGATTTATCAATTTTTCAATTTTTCTGAGTGCCTTTTTTCATAGATTTCGGCTTCAAATCTGAGAATAATTTAGTGTATGAAGTTTGGGGGATGTTGATTGACCATAAGAATACAAAATCTTGACAAAAAAAAATTTGAAATTTCATCGTTTTAGTAAGAAGGTACCTACCTTATGATTTAGATTTTGGGAAACTTTGGAAGGTCATAACTTTTTTTCTATTATAGATAGAAAGCTGAATCTTTCACTGAATTTTATCTTTTTCAAAGGACTACAATCCCTGAAAATTTCAGCTCATTTGCACTTATAGTTCCTGAGATAAAATCGTGTTAAGTAATTTGGGGTGATTTATCAATTTTTCTGAGTGCCTTTTTTCATAGATTTCGGCTTCAAATCTGAGAATAATTTAGTGTATGAAGTTTGGGGGATGTTGATTGACCATAAGAATACAAAATCTCGACAAAAAAAAATTTGAAATTTCGCCGTTTTAGTAAGAAGGTACCTACCTTATGATTTAGATTTTGGGAAACTTTGGAAGGTCATAACTTTTTCTCTATTATAGATAGAAAGCTGAATCTTTCACTGAATTTTATCTTTTTCAAAGGACTACAATCCCTGGAAATTTCAGCTCATTTGCACTTATAATTCCTGAGATAAAATTGTGTTAAGTAATTTGGGGTGATTTATCAATTTTTCAATTTTTCTGAGTGCCTTTTTTCATAGATTTCGGCTTCAAATCTGAGAATAATTTAGTGTATGAAGTTTGGGGGATGTTGATTGACCATAAGAATACAAAATCTCGACAAAAAAAAATTTGAAATTTCATCGTTTTAGTAAGAAGGTACCTACCTTATGATTTAGATTTTGGGAAACTTTGGAAGGTCATAACTTTTTTTCTATTATAGATAGAAAGCTGAATCTTTCACTGAATTTTATCTTTTTCAAAGGACTACAATCCCTGAAAATTTCAGCTCATTTGCACTTATAGTTCCTGAGATAAAATCGTGTTAAGTAATTTGGGGTGATTTATCAACTTTTCAATTTTTCTGAGTGCCTTTTTTCATAGATTTCGGCTTCAAATCTGAGAATAATTTGGTATATAAAGTTTGGGGGATGTTGATTGACCATAAGGATACAAAATCTCGACAAAAAAAAATTTGAAATTTCATCGTTTTAGTAAGAAGGTACCTACCTTATGATTTAGATTTTGGGAAACTTTGGAAGGTCATAACTTTTTTTCTATTATAGATAGAAAGCTGAATCTTTCACTGAATTTTATCTTTTTCAAAGGACTACAATCCCTGAAAATTTCAGCTCATTTGCACTTATAGTTCCTGAGATAAAATCGTGTTAAGTAATTTGGGGTGATTTATCAACTTTTCAATTTTTCTGAGTGCCTTTTTTCATAGATTTCGGCTTCAAATCTGAGAATAATTTGGTATATAAAGTTTGGGGGATGTTGATTGACCATAAGGATACAAAATCTCGACAAAAAAAAATTTGAAATTTCATCGTTTTAGTAAGAAGGTACCTACCTTATGATTTAGATTTTGGGAAACTTTGGAAGGTCATAACTTTTTTTCTATTATAGATAGAAAGCTGAATCTTTCACTGAATTTTATCTTTTTCAAAGGACTACAATCCCTGAAAATTTCAGCTCATTTGCACTTATAGTTCCTGAGATAAAATCGTGTTAAGTAATTTGGGGTGATTTATCAACTTTTCAATTTTTCTGAGTTCCTTTTTTCATAGATTTCGGCTTCAAATCTGAGAATAATTTGGTATATAAAGTTTGGGGGATGTTGATTGACCATAAGGATACAAAATCTCGACAAAAAAAAATTTGAAATTTCATCACCTTATGATTTAGATTTTGAAAAACTTTGGAAGGTCATAACTTTTTTTCTATTATACATAGAAAGCTGAATCTTTCACTAAATTTTATCTTTTTCAAAGGACTACAATCCCTGAAAATTTCAGCTCATTTGCACTTATAATTCCTGAGATAAAATTGTGTTAAGCAATTTGGGGTGATTTATCAATTTTTCAATTTTTCTGAGTGCCTTTTTTCATAGATTTCGGCTTCAAATCTGAGAATAATTTAGTTTATAAAGTTTGGGGGATGTTGATTGACCATAAGGATACAAAATCTCGACAAAAAAAAATTTGAAATTTCATCGTTTTAGTAAGAAGGTACCTACCTTATGATTTAGATTTTGGGAAACTTTGGAAGGTCATAACTTTTTTTCTATTATAGATAGAAAGCTGAATCTTTCACTGAATTTTATATTTTTCAAAGGACTACAATCCCTGAAAATTTCAGCTCATTTGCACTTATAGTTCCTGAGATAAAATCGTGTTAAGTAATTTGGGGTGATTTATCAACTTTTCAATTTTTCTGAGTGCCTTTTTTCATAGATTTCGGCTTCAAATCTGAGAATAATTTGGTATATAAAGTTTGGGGGATGTTGATTGACCATAAGGATACAAAATCTCGACAAAAAAAAATTTGAAATTTCATCGTTTTAGTAAGAAGGTACCTACCTTATGATTTTGATTTTGGGAAACTTTGGAAGGTCATAACTTTTTTTCTATTATAGATAGAAAGCTGAATCTTTCACTGAATTTTATATTTTTCAAAGGACTACAATCCCTGAAAATTTCAGCTCATTTGCACTTATAGTTCCTGAGATAAAATCGTGTTAAGTAATTTGGGGTGATTTATCAACTTTTCAATTTTTCTGAGTGCCTTTTTTCATAGATTTCGGCTTCAAATCTGAGAATAATTTGGTATATAAAGTTTGGGGGATGTTGATTGACCATAAGGATACAAAATCTCGACAAAAAAAAATTTGAAATTTCATCGTTTTAGTAAGAAGGTACCTACCTTATGATTTAGATTTTGGGAAACTTTGGAAGGTCATAACTTTTTTTCTATTATAGATAGAAAGCTGAATCTTTCACTGAATTTTATCTTTTTCAAAGGACTACAATCCCTGAAAATTTCAGCTCATTTGCACTTATAGTTCCTGAGATAAAATCGTGTTAAGTAATTTGGGGTGATTTATCAATTTTTCTGAGTGCCTTTTTTCATAGATTTCGGCTTCAAATCTGAGAATAATTTAGTGTATGAAGTTTGGGGGATGTTGATTGACCATAAGAATACAAAATCTCGACAAAAAAAAATTTGAAATTTCGCCGTTTTAGTAAGAAGGTACCTACCTTATGATTTAGATTTTGGGAAACTTTGGAAGGTCATAACTTTTTCTCTATTATAGATAGAAAGCTGAATCTTTCACTGAATTTTATCTTTTTCAAAGGACTACAATCCCTGGAAATTTCAGCTCATTTGCACTTATAATTCCTGAGATAAAATTGTGTTAAGTAATTTGGGGTGATTTATCAATTTTTCAATTTTTCTGAGTGCCTTTTTTCATAGATTTCGGCTTCAAATCTGAGAATAATTTAGTGTATGAAGTTTGGGGGATGTTGATTGACCATAAGAATACAAAATCTCGACAAAAAAAAATTTGAAATTTCATCGTTTTAGTAAGAAGGTACCTACCTTATGATTTAGATTTTGGGAAACTTTGGAAGGTCATAACTTTTTTTCTATTATAGATAGAAAGCTGAATCTTTCACTGAATTTTATCTTTTTCAAAGGACTACAATCCCTGAAAATTTCAGCTCATTTGCACTTATAGTTCCTGAGATAAAATCGTGTTAAGTAATTTGGGGTGATTTATCAACTTTTCAATTTTTCTGAGTGCCTTTTTTCATAGATTTCGGCTTCAAATCTGAGAATAATTTGGTATATAAAGTTTGGGGGATGTTGATTGACCATAAGGATACAAAATCTCGACAAAAAAAAATTTGAAATTTCATCGTTTTAGTAAGAAGGTACCTACCTTATGATTTAGATTTTGGGAAACTTTGGAAGGTCATAACTTTTTTTCTATTATAGATAGAAAGCTGAATCTTTCACTGAATTTTATCTTTTTCAAAGGACTACAATCCCTGAAAATTTCAGCTCATTTGCACTTATAGTTCCTGAGATAAAATCGTGTTAAGTAATTTGGGGTGATTTATCAACTTTTCAATTTTTCTGAGTGCCTTTTTTCATAGATTTCGGCTTCAAATCTGAGAATAATTTGGTATATAAAGTTTGGGGGATGTTGATTGACCATAAGGATACAAAATCTCGACAAAAAAAAATTTGAAATTTCATCGTTTTAGTAAGAAGGTACCTACCTTATGATTTAGATTTTGGGAAACTTTGGAAGGTCATAACTTTTTTTCTATTATAGATAGAAAGCTGAATCTTTCACTGAATTTTATCTTTTTCAAAGGACTACAATCCCTGAAAATTTCAGCTCATTTGCACTTATAGTTCCTGAGATAAAATCGTGTTAAGTAATTTGGGGTGATTTATCAACTTTTCAATTTTTCTGAGTTCCTTTTTTCATAGATTTCGGCTTCAAATCTGAGAATAATTTGGTATATAAAGTTTGGGGGATGTTGATTGACCATAAGGATACAAAATCTCGACAAAAAAAAATTTGAAATTTCATCACCTTATGATTTAGATTTTGAAAAACTTTGGAAGGTCATAACTTTTTTTCTATTATACATAGAAAGCTGAATCTTTCACTAAATTTTATCTTTTTCAAAGGACTACAATCCCTGAAAATTTCAGCTCATTTGCACTTATAATTCCTGAGATAAAATTGTGTTAAGCAATTTGGGGTGATTTATCAATTTTTCAATTTTTCTGAGTGCCTTTTTTCATAGATTTCGGCTTCAAATCTGAGAATAATTTAGTTTATAAAGTTTGGGGGATGTTGATTGACCATAAGGATACAAAATCTCGACAAAAAAAAATTTGAAATTTCATCGTTTTAGTAAGAAGGTACCTACCTTATGATTTAGATTTTGGGAAACTTTGGAAGGTCATAACTTTTTTTCTATTATAGATAGAAAGCTGAATCTTTCACTGAATTTTATATTTTTCAAAGGACTACAATCCCTGAAAATTTCAGCTCATTTGCACTTATAGTTCCTGAGATAAAATCGTGTTAAGTAATTTGGGGTGATTTATCAACTTTTCAATTTTTCTGAGTGCCTTTTTTCATAGATTTCGGCTTCAAATCTGAGAATAATTTGGTATATAAAGTTTGGGGGATGTTGATTGACCATAAGGATACAAAATCTCGACAAAAAAAAATTTGAAATTTCATCGTTTTAGTAAGAAGGTACCTACCTTATGATTTTGATTTTGGGAAACTTTGGAAGGTCATAACTTTTTTTCTATTATAGATAGAAAGCTGAATCTTTCACTGAATTTTATATTTTTCAAAGGACTACAATCCCTGAAAATTTCAGCTCATTTGCACTTATAGTTCCTGAGATAAAATCGTGTTAAGTAATTTGGGGTGATTTATCAACTTTTCAATTTTTCTGAGTGCCTTTTTTCATAGATTTCGGCTTCAAATCTGAGAATAATTTGGTATATAAAGTTTGGGGGATGTTGATTGACCATAAGGATACAAAATCTCGACAAAAAAAAATTTGAAATTTCATCGTTTTAGTAAGAAGGTACCTACCTTATGATTTAGATTTTGGGAAACTTTGGAAGGTCATAACTTTTTTTCCTATTATAGATAGAAAGCTGAATCTTTCACTGAATTTTATCCCTTCCAAAGGACTACAATCCCTGAAAATTTCAGCTCATTTGCACTTATAGTTCCTGAGATAAAGTCGTGTTAAGCAATTTGGGGTGATTTATCAACTTTTCAATTTTTCTGAGTTCCTTTTTTCATAGATTTCGGCTTCAAATCTGAGAATAATTTGGTATATAAAGTTTGGGGGATGTTGATTGACCATAAGGATACAAAATCTCGACAAAAAAAAATTTGAAATTTCATCACCTTATGATTTAGATTTTGAAAAACTTTGGAAGGTCATAACTTTTTTTCTATTATACATAGAAAGCTGAATCTTTCACTAAATTTTATCTTTTTCAAAGGACTACAATCCCTGAAAATTTCAGCTCATTTGCACTTATAATTCCTGAGATAAAATTGTGTTAAGCAATTTGGGGTGATTTATCAATTTTTCAATTTTTCTGAGTGCCTTTTTTCATAGATTTCGGCTTCAAATCTGAGAATAATTTAGTTTATAAAGTTTGGGGGATGTTGATTGACCATAAGGATACAAAATCTCGACAAAAAAAAATTTGAAATTTCATCGTTTTAGTAAGAAGGTACCTACCTTATGATTTAGATTTTGGGAAACTTTGGAAGGTCATAACTTTTTTTCTATTATAGATAGAAAGCTGAATCTTTCACTGAATTTTATATTTTTCAAAGGACTACAATCCCTGAAAATTTCAGCTCATTTGCACTTATAGTTCCTGAGATAAAATCGTGTTAAGTAATTTGGGGTGATTTATCAACTTTTCAATTTTTCTGAGTGCCTTTTTTCATAGATTTCGGCTTCAAATCTGAGAATAATTTGGTATATAAAGTTTGGGGGATGTTGATTGACCATAAGGATACAAAATCTCGACAAAAAAAAATTTGAAATTTCATCGTTTTAGTAAGAAGGTACCTACCTTATGATTTTGATTTTGGGAAACTTTGGAAGGTCATAACTTTTTTTCTATTATAGATAGAAAGCTGAATCTTTCACTGAATTTTATATTTTTCAAAGGACTACAATCCCTGAAAATTTCAGCTCATTTGCACTTATAGTTCCTGAGATAAAATCGTGTTAAGTAATTTGGGGTGATTTATCAACTTTTCAATTTTTCTGAGTGCCTTTTTTCATAGATTTCGGCTTCAAATCTGAGAATAATTTGGTATATAAAGTTTGGGGGATGTTGATTGACCATAAGGATACAAAATCTCGACAAAAAAAAATTTGAAATTTCATCGTTTTAGTAAGAAGGTACCTACCTTATGATTTAGATTTTGGGAAACTTTGGAAGGTCATAACTTTTTTTCTATTATAGATAGAAAGCTGAATCTTTCACTGAATTTTATCTTTTTCAAAGGACTACAATTCCTGAAAATTTCAGCTCATTTGCACCTATAGTTCCTGAAATAAAATCGTGTTAAGCAATTTGGGGTGATTTATCAATTTTTCAATTTTTCTGAGTGCCTTTTTTCATAGATTTCGGCTTCAAATCTGAGAATAATTTAGTGTATGAAGTTTGGGGGATGTTGATTGACCATAAGAATACAAAATCTTGACAAAAAAAAATTTGAAATTTCATCGTTTTAGTAAGAAGGTACCTACCTTATGATTTAGATTTTGGGAAACTTTGGAAGGTCATAACTTTTTTTCTATTATAGATAGAAAGCTGAATCTTTCACTGAATTTTATCTTTTTCAAAGGACTACAATCCCTGAAAATTTCAGCTCATTTGCACTTATAGTTCCTGAGATAAAATCGTGTTAAGTAATTTGGGGTGATTTATCAATTTTTCTGAGTGCCTTTTTTCATAGATTTCGGCTTCAAATCTGAGAATAATTTAGTGTATGAAGTTTGGGGGATGTTGATTGACCATAAGAATACAAAATCTTGACAAAAAAAAATTTGAAATTTCATCGTTTTAGTAAGAAGGTACCTACCTTATGATTTAGATTTTGGGAAACTTTGGAAGGTCATAACTTTTTTTCTATTATAGATAGAAAGCTGAATCTTTCACTGAATTTTATCTTTTTCAAAGGACTACAATCCCTGAAAATTTCAGCTCATTTGCACTTATAGTTCCTGAGATAAAATCGTGTTAAGTAATTTGGGGTGATTTATCAATTTTTCTGAGTGCCTTTTTTCATAGATTTCGGCTTCAAATCTGAGAATAATTTAGTGTATGAAGTTTGGGGGATGTTGATTGACCATAAGAATACAAAATCTTGACAAAAAAAAATTTGAAATTTCATCGTTTTAGTAAGAAGGTACCTACCTTATGATTTAGATTTTGGGAAACTTTGGAAGGTCATAACTTTTTTTCTATTATAGATAGAAAGCTGAATCTTTCACTGAATTTTATCTTTTTCAAAGGACTACAATCCCTGGAAATTTCAGCTCATTTGCACTTATAATTCCTGAGATAAAATTGTGTTAAGTAATTTGGGGTGATTTATCAATTTTTCAATTTTTCTGAGTGCCTTTTTTCATAGATTTCGGCTTCAAATCTGAGAATAATTTAGTGTATGAAGTTTGGGGGATGTTGATTGACCATAAGAATACAAAATCTCGACAAAAAAAAATTTGAAATTTCATCGTTTTAGTAAGAAGGTACCTACCTTATGATTTAGATTTTGGGAAACTTTGGAAGGTCATAACTTTTTTTCTATTATAGATAGAAAGCTGAATCTTTCACTGAATTTTATCTTTTTCAAAGGACTACAATCCCTGAAAATTTCAGCTCATTTGCACTTATAGTTCCTGAGATAAAATCGTGTTAAGTAATTTGGGGTGATTTATCAACTTTTCAATTTTTCTGAGTGCCTTTTTTCATAGATTTCGGCTTCAAATCTGAGAATAATTTGGTATATAAAGTTTGGGGGATGTTGATTGACCATAAGGATACAAAATCTCGACAAAAAAAAATTTGAAATTTCATCGTTTTAGTAAGAAGGTACCTACCTTATGATTTAGATTTTGGGAAACTTTGGAAGGTCATAACTTTTTTTCTATTATAGATAGAAAGCTGAATCTTTCACTGAATTTTATCTTTTTCAAAGGACTACAATCCCTGAAAATTTCAGCTCATTTGCACTTATAGTTCCTGAGATAAAATCGTGTTAAGTAATTTGGGGTGATTTATCAACTTTTCAATTTTTCTGAGTGCCTTTTTTCATAGATTTCGGCTTCAAATCTGAGAATAATTTGGTATATAAAGTTTGGGGGATGTTGATTGACCATAAGGATACAAAATCTCGACAAAAAAAAATTTGAAATTTCATCGTTTTAGTAAGAAGGTACCTACCTTATGATTTAGATTTTGGGAAACTTTGGAAGGTCATAACTTTTTTTCTATTATAGATAGAAAGCTGAATCTTTCACTGAATTTTATCTTTTTCAAAGGACTACAATCCCTGAAAATTTCAGCTCATTTGCACTTATAGTTCCTGAGATAAAATCGTGTTAAGTAATTTGGGGTGATTTATCAACTTTTCAATTTTTCTGAGTTCCTTTTTTCATAGATTTCGGCTTCAAATCTGAGAATAATTTGGTATATAAAGTTTGGGGGATGTTGATTGACCATAAGGATACAAAATCTCGACAAAAAAAAATTTGAAATTTCATCACCTTATGATTTAGATTTTGAAAAACTTTGGAAGGTCATAACTTTTTTTCTATTATACATAGAAAGCTGAATCTTTCACTAAATTTTATCTTTTTCAAAGGACTACAATCCCTGAAAATTTCAGCTCATTTGCACTTATAATTCCTGAGATAAAATTGTGTTAAGCAATTTGGGGTGATTTATCAATTTTTCAATTTTTCTGAGTGCCTTTTTTCATAGATTTCGGCTTCAAATCTGAGAATAATTTAGTTTATAAAGTTTGGGGGATGTTGATTGACCATAAGGATACAAAATCTCGACAAAAAAAAATTTGAAATTTCATCGTTTTAGTAAGAAGGTACCTACCTTATGATTTAGATTTTGGGAAACTTTGGAAGGTCATAACTTTTTTTCTATTATAGATAGAAAGCTGAATCTTTCACTGAATTTTATATTTTTCAAAGGACTACAATCCCTGAAAATTTCAGCTCATTTGCACTTATAGTTCCTGAGATAAAATCGTGTTAAGTAATTTGGGGTGATTTATCAACTTTTCAATTTTTCTGAGTGCCTTTTTTCATAGATTTCGGCTTCAAATCTGAGAATAATTTGGTATATAAAGTTTGGGGGATGTTGATTGACCATAAGGATACAAAATCTCGACAAAAAAAAATTTGAAATTTCATCGTTTTAGTAAGAAGGTACCTACCTTATGATTTTGATTTTGGGAAACTTTGGAAGGTCATAACTTTTTTTCTATTATAGATAGAAAGCTGAATCTTTCACTGAATTTTATATTTTTCAAAGGACTACAATCCCTGAAAATTTCAGCTCATTTGCACTTATAGTTCCTGAGATAAAATCGTGTTAAGTAATTTGGGGTGATTTATCAACTTTTCAATTTTTCTGAGTGCCTTTTTTCATAGATTTCGGCTTCAAATCTGAGAATAATTTGGTATATAAAGTTTGGGGGATGTTGATTGACCATAAGGATACAAAATCTCGACAAAAAAAAATTTGAAATTTCATCGTTTTAGTAAGAAGGTACCTACCTTATGATTTAGATTTTGAAAAACTTTGGAAGGTCATAACTTTTTTTCTATTATACATAGAAAGCTGAATCTTTCACTGAATTTTATCTTTTTCAAAGGACTACAATCCCTGAAAATTTCAGCTCATTTGCACTTATAGTTCCTGAGATAAAATCGTGTTAAGTAATTTGGGGTGATTTATCAATTTTTCAATTTTTCTGAGTGCCTTTTTTCATAGATTTCGGCTTCAAATCTGAGAATAATTTGGTGTATGAAGTTTGGGGGATGTTGATTGACCATAAGGATACAAAATCTCGACAAAAAAAAATTTGAAATTTCATCGTTTTAGTAAGAAGGTACCTACCTTATGATTTAGATTTTGGAAAATTTTGGAAGGTCATAACTTTTTTTCTATTATAGATAGAAAGCTGAATCTTTCACTGAATTTTATATTTTTCAAAGGACTACAATCCCTGAAAATTTCAGCTCATTTGCACTTATAGTTCCTGAGATAAAATCGTGTTAAGTAATTTGGGGTGATTTATCAATTTTTCAATTTTTCTGAGTGCCTTTTTTCATAGATTTCGGCTTCAAATCTGAGAATAATTTGGTATATAAAGTTTGGGGGATGTTGATTGACCATAAGGATACAAAATCTCGACAAAAAAAAATTTGAAATTTCATCGTTTTAGTAAGAAGGTACCTACCTTATGATTTTGATTTTGGGAAACTTTGGAAGGTCATAACTTTTTTTCTATTATAGATAGAAAGCTGAATCTTTCACTGAATTTTATATTTTTCAAAGGACTACAATCCCTGAAAATTTCAGCTCATTTGCACTTATAGTTCCTGAGATAAAATCGTGTTAAGTAATTTGGGGTGATTTATCAACTTTTCAATTTTTCTGAGTGCCTTTTTTCATAGATTTCGGCTTCAAATCTGAGAATAATTTGGTATATAAAGTTTGGGGGATGTTGATTGACCATAAGGATACAAAATCTCGACAAAAAAAAATTTGAAATTTCATCGTTTTAGTAAGAAGGTACCTACCTTATGATTTAGATTTTGGGAAACTTTGGAAGGTCATAACTTTTTTTCTATTATAGATAGAAAGCTGAATCTTTCACTGAATTTTATCTTTTTCAAAGGACTACAATCCCTGAAAATTTCAGCTCATTTGCACTTATAGTTCCTGAGATAAAATTGTGTTAAGCAATTTGGGGTGATTTATCAATTTTTCAATTTTTCTGAGTGCCTTTTTTCATAGATTTCGGCTTCAAATCTGAGAATAATTTGGTATATAAAGTTTGGGGGATGTTGATTGACCATAAGGATACAAAATCTCGACAAAAAAAAATTTGAAATTTCATCACCTTATGATTTAGATTTTGAAAAACTTTGGAAGGTCATAACTTTTTTTCTATTATACATAGAAAGCTGAATCTTTCACTAAATTTTATCTTTTTCAAAGGACTACAATCCCTGAAAATTTCAGCTCATTTGCACTTATAGTTCCTGAGATAAAATCGTGTTAAGTAATTTGGGGTGATTTATCAATTTTTCAATTTTTCTGAGTGCCTTTTTTCATAGATTTCGGCTTCAAATCTGAGAATAATTTGGTATATAAAGTTTGGGGGATGTTGATTGACCATAAGGATACAAAATCTCGACAAAAAAAAATTTGAAATTTCATCGTTTTAGTAAGAAGGTACCTACCTTATGATTTTGATTTTGGGAAACTTTGGAAGGTCATAATTTTTTTTCTATTATACATAGAAAGCTGAATCTTTCACTGAATTTTATCTTTTTCAAAGGACTACAATTCCTGAAAATTTCAGCTCATTTGCACCTATAGTTCCTGAAATAAAATCGTGTTAAGCAATTTGGGGTGATTTATCAATTTTTCAATTTTTCTGAGTGCCTTTTTTCATAGATTTCGGCTTCAAATCTGAGAATAATTTGGTGTATGAAGTTTGGGGGATGTTGATTGACCATAAGGATACAAAATCTCGACAAAAAAAAATTTGAAATTTCATCGTTTTAGTAAGAAGGTACCTACCTTATGATTTAGATTTTGAAAAACTTTTGGAAGGTCATAACTTTTTTTTCTATTATACATAGAAAGCTGAATCTTTCACTGAATTTTATCTTTTTCAAAGGACTACAATCCCTGAAAATTTCAGCTCATTTGCACTTATTAGTTCCTGAGATAAAATCGTGTTAAGTAATTTGGGGTGATTTATCAATTTTTCAATTTTTTCTGAGTGCCTTTTTTCATAGATTTCGGCTTCAAATCTGAGAATAATTTTGGTATATAAAGTTTGGGGGATGTTGATTGACCATAAGGATACAAAATCTCGACAAAAAAAAATTTGAAATTTCATCGTTTTAGTAAGAAAGGTACCTACCTTATGATTTTGATTTTGGGAAACTTTGGAAGGTCCATAACTTTTTTTCTATTATAGATAGAAAGCTGAATCTTTCACTGAATTTTATCTTTTTCAAAGGACTACAATCCCTGAAAATTTCAGCTCATTTGCACTTATAGTTCCTGAGATAAAATCGTGTTAAGTAATTTGGGGTGATTTATCAATTTTTCAATTTTTCTGAGTGCCTTTTTTCATAGATTTCGGCTTCAAATCTGAGAATAATTTGGTTGTATGAAGTTTGGGGGATGTTGATTGACCATAAGGATACAAAATCTCGACAAAAAAAAATTTGAAATTTCATCGTTTAGTAAGAAGGTACCTACCTTATGATTTTGATTTTTGGGAAACTTTGGAAGGTCATAAACTTTTTTTCTAGTATAGATAGAAAGCTGAATCTTTCTCTGAATTTTATATTTTTCAAAGGACTACAATCCCTGAAAATTTCAGCTCATTTGCACTTATAGTTCCTGAGATAAATCGTGTTAAGTAATTTGGGGTGATTTATCAACTTTTCAATTTTTCTGAGTGCCTTTTTTCATAGATTTCGGCTTCAAATCTGAGAATAATTTGGTATATAAAGTTTGGGGGATGTTGATTGACCATAAGGATACAAAATCTCGACAAAAAAAAAATTTGAAATTTCATCGTTTTAGTAAGAAGGTACCTACCTTATGATTTTGATTTTGGGAAACTTTGGAAGGTCATAACTTTTTTTCTATTATAGATAGAGAAGCTGAATCTTTCACTGAATTTTATATTTTTCAAAGGACTACAATCCCTGAAAATTTCAGCTCATTTTGCACTTATAGTTCCTGAGATAAAATCGTGTTAAGTAATTTGGGGTGATTTATCAACTTTCAATTTTTCTGAGTGCCTTTTTTCATAGATTTTCGGCTTCAAATCTGAGAATAATTTGGTATATAAAGTTTGGGGGATGTTGATTGACCATAAGGATACAAAATCTCGACAAAAAAAAATTTGAAATTTCATCGTTATAGTAAGAAGGTACCTACCTTATGATTTTGATTTTGGGAAACCTTGGAAGGTCATAACTTTTTTTCTATTATAGATAGAAAGCTGAATTCTTTCACTGAATTTTATTCTTTTTCAAAGGACTACAATCCCTGAAAATTTCAGCTCATTTGCACCTATAGTTCCTGAAATAAAATCGTGTTAAGCAATTTGGGGTGATTTATCAATTTTTCGATTTTTCTGAGTGCCTTTTTTTCATAGATTTCGGCTTCAAAATCTGAGAATAATTTGGTGTATGAAGTTTGGGGGATGTTGATTGACCATAAGGATACAAAATCTCGACAAAAAAAAATTTGAAATTTCATCGTTTTAGTAAGAAGGTACCTACCTTATGATTTTGATTTTGGGAAACCTTGGAAGGTCATAACTTTTTTTCTATTATAGATAGAAAGCTGAATCTTTCACTGAATTTTATCTTTTTCAAAGGACTACAATCCCTGAAAATTTCAGCTCATTTGCACCTATAGTTCCTGAAATAAAATCGTGTTAAGCAATTTGGGGTGATTTATCAATTTTTCAATTTTTCTGAGTGCCTTTTTTCATAGATTTCGGCTTCAAATCTGAGAATAATTTGGTATATAAAGTTTGGGGGATGTTGATTGACCATAAGGATACAAAATCTCGACAAAAAAAAATTTGAAATTTCATCGTTTTAGTAAGAAGGTACCTACCTTATGATTTTGATTTTGGGAAACCTTGGAAGGTCATAACTTTTTTTCTATTATAGATAGAAAGCTGAATCTTTCACTGAATTTTATCTTTTTCAAAGGACTACAATCCCTGAAAATTTCAGCTCATTTGCACCTATAGTTCCTGAAATAAAATCGTGTTAAGCAATTTGGGGTGATTTATCAATTTTTCAATTTTTCTGAGTGCCTTTTTTCATAGATTTCGGCTTCAAATCTGAGAATAATTTGGTGTATGAAGTTTGGGGGATGTTGATTGACCATTAGGATACAAAATCTCGACAAAAAAAAATTTGAAATTTCAACGTTTTAGTAAGAAGGTACCTACCTTATGATTTAGATTTTGAAAAACTTTGGAAGGTCATAACTTTTTTTCTATTATACATAGAAAGCTGAATCTTTCACTGAATTTTATCTTTTTTAAAGGACTACAAACTACAATCCCTGAAAATTTCAGCTCATTTGCACTTATAGTTCCTGAGATAAAATCGTGTTAAGCAATTTGGGGTGATTTATCAATTTTTTCGAGTACCTTTTCTCATAGATTTCGGTTCAAAATCTCAGAATAATTTAGTGTATGGTATTTGGGATTTCCCCAATGATGCCAATGATCATTTAGATACAAAATCTCAACATAAACAAGGAAATTTTTATCATTTTAGTTGCATTAGGTTAATTTAGAAATACCTACTACGGAAACTTTGCAATTTGGCAACACCTCCTATTAATCAGTAATGATCATAAATTAGGAATTCATCCCCTATTGTTGCAGCGGACCAGAAAACCATAGAAAAGTGAGTGACACCCCCAAAACAGAACGATCGTCGCATTTTAGTTACGGTTTCGTGGCTCGCACCCTCCGAAGAAGGTTATTCGGAGGTAACGGGGTGGAAGTCATTCGCCGGCAAAAGGCGATAAGTCATGACGGCACGACTTCATCATCTCCGGTTAATAAACATCCAAAATCGCTTTGCTATGCACTTTGTTCACGTTTTGTTTTATAGAGGGGTGATTTACTTTTTATGGGACACCCTGTAAGGGGCTCTTGTTGGATGGAAAAAAAATATATTAGAATTTTCGGCTCAATTATTAATATTACTTCTTAAAACTAATCTAAATCCATTTTAAAAATGGAAACTTCTCTAGTGCGGGTGTGATTTGGAAATAAAGAGAGAAGGACATAAAGATCTATAGGAGTTGGTTATAATACAGAGTTTCCTATTATTTTCAACTTTTCTTTTTTGTCCTTTTCTTATTTCCTAAATTATTTATGAATAAAACAAAACAAATTAAAAAAAAAACAAAAGTTTTATTAAGAAGATACATCTAATAAGCGATTCAGCGACGTTGGCACCCAAGTGGCATTATTTTGACTGTAAAATATCACATTGCGATCAATGTAGCACTGCACGCCACTAGTGCCTATCCTGTACACCTGTTTGGCTTCGTGGTACTTATTGGGAATCGGAACAAATAAAATCCCACGTTCTTCGCAACGTTTCGTCACTAAATCCTTGAAGCCTTGAGGAATTTTAGCAGCAGTACGGACGGCTTCTTCCAGACTCTATTTGCAAAAAAAAAAATAATAATTAAATAATTGTTAGTTAAACTAGCACTGAAATTTACCTCGATTTTTGGTGGCGGCGGTGGTACTAAAGGTACCGAATTCTCATTTGTGGACAAATACGAAATCGACTCTCTGGCTCCGGGCTGTTGAATCAATCCGGCGGCTCGGCTCATCATTTCCAAAGCCTTATGAAAACTGTCCTTTATTGTAGGCTGACTAAGTAACTCGTCGGAAAGCATTCGCTTCCAGCCTGAATACCACTCAGTCACTTGCGTATAATTCGGATTCTGATTCAGCCACATGGCCAAAATTTGTAGCCAGCGAGGAAAAAAGAATTTGTCCAAAATCAATGTCATGTTAGGTGTAGATAACATGTCTGTCCAATCCATGACCCATTCCCAGGGAGCTAGAATTTGAACAATATTATAATAAATTCAATTGAATAAACAAGTCCTTACCTAATACTTGCTGATGAGGATTTATAACCATATTCTGCATACAATGTTGCAATTTTGGGACAATGTGCTTCAACAAAAATGCCAAAAACGTGCCTTTTGGCAACACCCTTTGCCACGGCTCCAAAGTAATTTTTGCCGACCGATCAGATGGGTACCAACCAGTCAAAGCTTCGCCCAATTTCTCCTGAATCATTGGGTACACTTTTTCGTGAAGCCTCTCGTCTAATAGCGGTATCCAGGGATGAATCCACAAGTGAATTTGAACGGTGTCGGTCATGGGGTTCCAGTTTTTTACTTCTTTGAGTATTCGTGGCATAAGCATTTGATCGAAAGTGTTGCTCAGTATCCAGGTGGGTAAAAGGGGCTTCCAGGCTTCGATTAGGGAAATCATTGGCTCGCAATCGCGCGGATTCCATGAACTGGGAAGAGAAATTCTATGTCAGATTTTCAGCTTGTAACAGATGAATACATTTATATTTTGTGTTTTTGGCATTATTTTTGTAAATAGTGTACAATCTATCAGTTATCCTTTTTGATGAAATAATATGATCATAGGCAGATCAATTTTCCTTTTCTATTAAAATTCAACCAAATCAAAATTGTGGTTGTTTCAAAAGTTTTGTTACAAAATGTATTTTGAATAATTTTTCCTACACGTCGTCATTGGACATAGGTTTTTTATCTAATTAATTGGATTATTCTAGGCATTTGGTGCAAATTAGAAGCTGGGAGAAATCAAAAATTGAGAAAACTGATGCCATTTTGTATCTTTTCACTGACATAAAACTGAGAACAAAATGGCGAATTTTAGAAACATTTCCAATGAGTTTTTTTTACACGTCGTCATTTTGTTTTTTTTTTTTTTGCATTAAGTGATTATCACAGGCACTTGATTTGAATCAAGAACCGAGAAAAATCAAAAATTGAACATTGAGGAAACTGATGGCATTTTGTAATTTTACTGACATAAAACTAAGAACAAAATAGCGAATTCTAGAAATATTTTCAATGAATTTTTTCTACACGTCGTCATTTTTTGAATCAAGAGCCGGAAAAAATTGAACATTGAGAAAACTGATGCCATTTTGTAGCTTTTAACTGACATAGAACTGAGAATAAAATGGCTAATTTTAGAAACATTTCCACTGAATTTTTTCTACACGTCGTCATTTTGTTTTATTTTTGCAAATTAGTGATTATCACAGGCACTTCATTTGAATCAAGAACCGAGAAAAATCAAAAATTGAACATTGAGGAAACTGATGGCATTTTGTAGTTTTACTGACATAAAACTGAAAACAAAATGGCGAATTTTAGAAACATTTTCAATGAGTTTTTTCTACACGTCGTCATTTTTTGAATCAAGAGCCGGGAAAAATTGAACATTGAGAAAACTGATGTCATTTTGTAGCTTTTAACTGACATAAAACTGAGAATAAAATGGCCAATTTTAGAAACATTTCCAATGAGTTTTTTCTACACGTCGTCATTTTATTTTTTTTGCAAATTAGTGATTATTACAGGCACTTGATTTGAATCAAGAATCGAGAAAAATCAAAAATTGAACATTGAGGAAACTGACAGCATTTTGTAGTTTTACTGACATAAAACTGAAAACAAAATGGCGAATTTTAGAAACATTTTCAATGAATTTTTTCTACACGTTGTCATTTTGTTTTTTTATGCAATTTAGTGACTATTACAGGCACTTGAATCAAGAGCCAGGAAAAATCAAAAACTGAACATTGAGGAAACTGATGCCATTTTATAGCTTTTCACTGACATAAAACTGAAAACAAAATGGCGAATTTTAGAAACATTTTCAATGAGTTTTTTCTACACGTCGTCATTTTATTTTTTTATGCAATTCAGTGATTATCACAGGCACTTGATTTGAATCAAAAAATGAGAAAAATAAAAAATTGAACATTGAGGAAACTGATGGCATTTTATAGCTTTTGACTGACATAAAACTAAGAACAAAATGGCGAATTTTAGAAATATTTTCAATGAGTTTTTTCTACACGTCGTCATTTTTTGAATCAAGAGCCGGGAAAAATTGAACATTGAGAAAACTGATGTCATTTTGTAGCTTTTAACTGACATAAAACTGAGAATAAAATGGCCAATTTTAGAAACATTTCCAATGAGTTTTTTCTACACGTCGTCATTTTATTTTTTTTGCAAATTAGTGATTATTACAGGCACTTGATTTGAATCAAGAATCGAGAAAAATCAAAAATTGAACATTGAGGAAACTGACAGCATTTTGTAGTTTTACTGACATAAAACTGAAAACAAAATGGCGAATTTTAGAAACATTTTCAATAAATTTTTTCTACACGTTGTCATTTTGTTTTTTTATGCAATTTAGTGACTATTACAGGCACTTGAATCAAGAGCCAGGAAAAATCAAAAACTGAACATTGAGGAAACTGATGCCATTTTATAGCTTTTCACTGACATAAAACTGAAAACAAAATGGCGAATTTTAGAAACATTTTCAATGAGTTTTTTCTACACGTCGTCATTTTATTTTTTTATGCAATTCAGTGATTATCACAGGCACTTGATTTGAATCAAAAAATGAGAAAAATAAAAAATTGAACATTGAGGAAACTGATGGCATTTTATAGCTTTTGACTGACATAAAACTAAGAACAAAATGGCGAATTTTAGAAATATTTTCAATGAGTTTTTTCTACACGTCGTCATTTTATTTTTTTATGCAATTCAGTGATTATCACAGGCACTTGATTTGAATCAAAAAATGAGAAAAATAAAAAATTGAACATTGAGGAAACTGATGGCATTTTATAGCTTTTGACTGACATAAAACTAAGAACAAAATGGCGAATTTTAGAAATATTTTCAATGAGTTTTTTCTACACGTCGTCATTTTTTGAATCAAGAGCCGGGAAAAATTGAACATTGAGAAAACTGATGTCATTTTGTAGCTTTTAACTGACATAAAACTGAGAATAAAATGGCCAATTTTAGAAACATTTCCAATGAGTTTTTTCTACACGTCGTCATTTTATTTTTTTTGCAAATTAGTGATTATTACAGGCACTTGATTTGAATCAAGAATCGAGAAAAATCAAAAATTGAACATTGAGGAAACTGATGGCATTTTGTAGTTTTACTGACATAAAACTGAAAACAAAATGGCGAATTTTAGAAACATTTTCAATGAGTTTTTTCTACACGTCGTCATTTTATTTTTTTATGCAATTCAGTGATTATCACAGGCACTTGATTTGAATCAAAAAATGAGAAAAATAAAAAATTGAACATTGAGGAAACTGATGGCATTTTATAGCTTTTGACTGACATAAAACTAAGAACAAAATGGCGAATTTTAGAAATATTTTCAATGAGTTTTTTCTACACGTCGTCATTTTTTGAATCAAGAGCCGGAATAAATTGAACATTGAGAAAACTGATGCCATTTTGTAGCTTTTCACTGACATAAAACTGAGAATAAAATGGCCAATTTTAGAAACATTCCCAATGAGTTTTTTCTACACGTCGTCATTTTGTACAGTTAGTTTATCCAACAAAATGTTATTTTAGTAAAATTTTTGGGACAACTTTTCGCATAGCAGAAATCAGTCAATGTATGTGTTACAATCATAGACCTATTAATACTAACATATGGACGGAGTCGACCTCCATTTAGCAAATGCAGTAGACATGGTGACAGAATGAAAGTAACATATCGCAATACAAAATTAATGAGTATGACAAAAAGAATGTTACTTATTAATGCTATCTCACTTTACTATTCTGTCATCGCTTTTCACTCTCAAAACTCCATCCATGCATTAGTATTCATAGGTCTATGGTTACAAATGCCAATAAATGGCAGTTGAATACCTACACTATTTTTTCTACAACCAGTAATAATAAATTAGTATTTTTAGTGAAGTATATAAATTGAAATAACAAGGACTATCTGAGACTGTACAATAAATTAAAATTGAAAATTCTGGTACAAATGGTCGATTATCAAAAAGGAATCTCTTACCTGCAGCAAGCTCTCATAACTGGCACCCAAGTGTGCCATATGAGACTATCATAGGGCTGTATTCCAACTTTATTACCTTCTAGAGTCCCACGTTGATTGTCCTCCAAAATCGCGCGCCACTGGCTGTAGAAATCCGTATACTGTTGCGGTTGTTGCAGCGCGTTCCAATTGGCCAAAGCCGAAGTCAGCAACGGTCCAACCAATCCTGGAGCTAGTTCGGATAGTTCGTAACGCTGATATTCTTCCGGATGATTTCGCTGCAAATGAAACACTTTAGTAGTGTTTAATTCAATACAATTTGTTACCTTTAATGTTTTGAAAATCTCCCCAATTTGTCCTAAAGAAAAGTCCTGCAAAGGATCCAATAATTTATCGACAACATCCAAAACATCCTTCAAACTATTCACTAATTTATCCTCCATTAGGACAGCCTCTTTTTTGCTAGTCTCTTCTTGTTTTAAAGCTACAATTTTGTCTCTGACGTGCCTGGAATCCCTGTCTGCTCTAATAATGTCTTGTTCGCAAATGTCTACCAACAAATCCAGATTGTGTTGGATTTCAGGCAAAGCAAAGTTCTGGCATTTTTTATGGACAACGTCTTCATAATGTTCCACTCCTGAAGGAGCCTTAAGTCCGCTCAAAGCGTGATAACCACTCAGTACCCGTTGTTGAGGCCCAGTCATATCAATAACTTTGACTTTGCTGAGCTCTCCAAGATTTTTCAAATTTTTTTTTCCTTTCTCAATTACATCGTCCACACTTCTGTAATAATATCGAGTATTTTTGGATATTAAGTCAGCTTTTTTCCATTTGGAGGGACCCTTATTGTTACTATCAGGTGCTTCTTTTTTCAATACAGGTACTTTGGGTATTGAGGCAGGTTTTTCTGGTCCGTAGGCCCCAATAGCTCCACGGCCTTTACGTAGATGGGCTTCCACAGGAGCTGAAATGCCTTGCAAGTCTTTGCCCAGGCCCCTGCCCGGTTCGTAGCCCATTTGCAATAGTAATTTGGCTCCGATGCCTTTGGTGTGCTTTTCCCAATTGCCAAGGCCTTGATTTATCAAGGCCGGATCTATTTTGTTTTTGTTTGTTCTAAAGCCGGCTATTTCTGAAGTAATGATGGGCTGTTTTGTTTTTGAAGCTCCAAAGCCTGTTCTGGAAGGTATTTCTTCTTCGGAGTCTGAGCTGTTTTGTTCGCGAAGTTTGAAAGATGAAGTTCCAGGTTTTTCTTCATTGTCCGAGTCGTTTTGTTTAACTTCTATAGGTTTTTTTGGTTTTTTGCCTGCCTGTTGCACTCCTCCCTGCACAAACCCGATAGGGGCCGAGTAGTTTTTGGGTTTGTTGTTGGAGAATTTCGAAGGCTTTTCTGGTTCGTCGTCATCGTCACTATCATCTGCCCATATACCTGTGTTAAAAAAGAGATTTTCATAGCTGTAATTATTGAAGTGATTTGTGCCAAGGGGCAAACCACCTAGGAATTATTTGCTGAAACTGTGGAGAATTTGAAGAAATTTATGGGAAATTAGAGGAATCTTGGAGAAATTTATTGATTTTAACATTGAGTGTAATAAAAATAGAAAAATACATTTCTTATTACGAACAATTTTGGGGATTTCCAGGAAATTCGTAACAGGCATTTGCAGGGAATTTGCGAGCAGTTTGGAGGAATTTGTGAGAAGTTTGAGGAATTGTTTGTACAAATTCAGGGGAGTGGTTTTACTCCATAGACCTTGTTCACCTTGGTAGAAATCAAAGTAAAAAAAACTTTGAAGTTTGAACAGTGAACAGCGAAAAACTATTCAAGCTGCATTGAAATTATTCACCAAGGGTTTGTAGAGAATTTAATTGACTTTATTTCTAACTTAATTAAGTTAAGATCGGATTGAAATTAACAAAGATGTGAGGTTAAATATGGTTCAATGTCATTTTGGAAAAAATCAGGCTTCCAAAAAACGATATTGAAGGGTGTTTTTTTTTTAATGAAAGTGTTTAAAGGATTGGTTTGCAATTTTGCAAGTGGATGAAGAAAGAATTGAAATTTAAGTAAAAAAATAAAAATTTACCTTTACGCACTCACCTTGATAAAAATCAAAGTCCAAAGGCTTCAAAGCTTTGTAGCTGCGAAACTATTGAAGCTGCATTGAAAATACTCAATATAGATTTGTAAAGGATACATTTCAAGCTTAATTACGTTAAGATCGGATTGAAATTAACAAAGATGTGAGGTAAAATATGGTTCAATGTCATTTTGGAAAAAATCAAACTTTAAAAAAACGATATTGAAAAACTAAAAAATGAAGCGCCCTAATCCTATGACTAGTTTTTGAGATACAGAATGAGATACAGATACTTATCACCTAATAATATACCAGGATGAACAGGTATCCTCACGCTCAGGTGGCAGGATTGACAGGTAGATGTAAATGCATATAATATATAATATACAGGGTGTCCCACGGTGGATGGCGTATTAGACGTTTATGGAGAACTAAAAAGCGGATCATTTTGAAAATTTGGCAACCGGGGTAAACAGCCATGATCTACACTTTAAAAATATTTTGTTTATGCGGTGTTGCCCGCTTCTACTCTAAACCAGTGGGCAACAACGCTATTTTAAATGAATACCCTGTATGTGATTACATATTTTGATTCTACGTAAAATTCTGAGCAGATTTCATGTGATATACCCTATACCTAAGTTCAACTGTTTTGGAATTATTGACAGTTGAAAATTTACTTTTTGCAACTTTGACAGGCTGTAAAACCTGAACGATTAATTCAAGAGAAAAACCAATTTCACATTCCTATCTTACAGTTTCATGAACTATCATTTGACACCAACTTTGAATTTACCCGGAGATTAAATTTAATTGGAATTTTTAATCATGGATTAAATATGAAGTTGGTATCAAATAATAGTTTATAAAAATCTAAGATAGGAATGTAAAATCGGTTTTACTCTAAAATTAATCGTTCAGGTTTTACAGCCTGTCAAAGTTGCAAAAAGTCGATTTTCAACTGTCAATAATTCCAAAACAATTGAACTTAGGTATAGGGTATATCCAGTGGCGGCTCGTGGTATAACATATTGGGGGTGCACATAATTTGTAATTCATAATAAATGCCGGTTGCGTTTGTTTTGCTGGCGCATTTTGGCCACTAATTTTTTAAATTAATACTTTACAGGTAGATTGTTAAAATTTGAAGAATGATAAAATTAAATTTAAAGTTGTTAGATATTAATTTGGGAGTGCACATGTACATGTGCTCTTATGGAGGGAACCGCCACTAGCTTGAATTTGATGGTTAAACGCGTATTCAAGCCATATTTTCATTTGGAAGTGAAGTTATTCCAGAAAATTGCGAAAATATTCTAATCTCACAATAATTTCGGATAATTTACTTTTTTGATAGAGAAACAGTCTAAAAAGCAATGAAGTATTGTGGAAGGGAATTTGGGTTTTGGTTTTTGCCGTCTTTAATGCGGTTTCAATCAAAAATACGCCAGGAAATGAACTTGATGAAAATAATCACCAGTTATCGATCAAAACATTCGTTAGGAATGGGGTTTTTCCATTGTTTTAAGCTTGAATTTGATGGTTAAACGCGTATTTCAAGCCATATTTTCATTTGGAAGTGAAGTTATTCCAGAAAATGCGAAAATAATTCATTTGGACGCAAATGTGCCATGTTGTCACGTTTAATTATAAAAAAGCGAAAATACTAGGCATGAAGTATAGTTCATATGAAAATCCATTTTTTAATAACAAAATATAGATACCAATAAAACGCTAAATATTTCAACGTGGTTGTTAGATCTATTCTTATTCTAATAACTGATTTCTTCAATTTTGTCCATTGTAAAAAATAAACATTTTCTAAAGATACCATCAGTTTTTGACAATTTGGCAAGCATCCGGCCTGGATGAACCTGATTGGTGGAGTTTTTGGCAGGATGGCCGTTGCCACGAGGAACCATGTCGTTGTCAATGGGCTAAACGTCACCTCACGTCTCGCTATTGGCCAGGGCTTCTGTCATTGTATCCTCCCATCTTGGAATATCGGTTTATATTGAAATATCCAGTGGCGGGGGTTTGGTCATTTTCGATTTTCGTGTAGGAGTTGCAATACGATAACACTTCCAAAAAATTCCGCACGCAGCTGGGTATTTTATGAATGAAATCAGCCATTTTTTTTTACAACTGCATTCCCCTACCCCGTAGACACAGAGTCGCTGGGCAGACATTACCTACCTGTGGACATCGGATTGTGAACGGATAATACATTTTTTTCTTAGAAATCACCCCGTATTTCATAAACTAAAAGGAATTTGGCAACAATGTAAATCAGTGGCGTAACTTCAGATTTTGGACCTGGGGGTAGAACGGTTTGGCGAGGCCCAATTACAATATTGCAGTGGTGTATGCAATATTCTGTTTTTCTTAGGGGCAAATTATGGACCAACTGACCGACCAATGGGATTACAGATTGCGTTTCTATCAGTCAGATTGCATACCTGACAGTTTATCCAGAAGGTGAATGAACCCATTCTAACTTATAAGAACCCAGAATATAGAGCTGTCAGTACTTCAAGTAAATTACTTGGAAAATGTATTCCAATTACTTTTTAGTATTTGGAGTACTATAGTTCAAATACTTTTGTTTTTGGATATTTGTACTTGATTCTACAAATACTTTCAATAAAGTATTTGTATTTGATACTTGCATTAACAAAAAAAGTAATTCAAATACTGGGCATTTGTACTCAAAAATACTTATAATATTTCAAATACCCCAGAAAGTAAGAAGTAATTGAAATACCCCAAAAAGTAATTCAAATACTTCACCAAACGTGAAATTAATTTGTTCATATTCTGTGGTCAGGAGTAGTTGGGACGATTTTCGAACTATCAATTTTTGAATAAAAGGCAGGCAGTTTTCAGCTTATTTGGACTTTTTTTTATTAATTTTTGTTCTGACGCCAGGGCCGTGGCGCCATCTATTTAAATTATAGTTGTGAAAGGTAATATTGCAGTCGCTTGGAGATAAAATTTATGCCATTCGGCCCAGAAGGTCTATTTGGGCTTCGCTTGATTGTTTTTGTTTTTGTTTTTTTCGATACCGTGGGAAAATCTCTAGATTGGCGGCGCCTTTGATCTGAAATTACGTGGATTTGACCCGGGCCAACCAGTTAACCGTGAAACATGATACTCCTATTTGTTCCCACATTGAACGTCGACAGCGTGCTGATTCACGAATATTTCTTATTTACAATTACGGCATCCTGTAAAAGGACACAACGAACTTCACACTATGTACGATAGATGGCGCCACCGATAACATCATGACGTCGAAAAATTTGGGGTCAAATTCACGAAATTTCAGATCAAAGGCGCCGCCGATCTAGAGATTTTCCCACGGTATCGAAAAAAATTTCAGGCTCAGGTGCTCCCTACTTTTTTTGTCCTTATGACATAAATAGCTACTATCATCCCCTATCACTAATTTCACCTCTGGCGTCCAGAAATTCGAAACACTAGAAAGATATTTTTGGCCCTGATAAAGGAACTTCTAGATTTGAAAAAGTTATTTTTGAGCGTGGCTACTAAAAAAAGCTTCGCCTCCTGCTCCAACTAGGGTTACCACCTTGGCCTTTCTTCAAATAAATTGTGGCAGTCCTGTCATATCATTGCTTGTTTGCTAGCGTAAGCTTTGAAGTATTCTACAAATGTTTTTGGGAGTGGCACCCGAATAAATCCGCGGTTTTTCGGCGAGCTTCCTTTAAGCCTAGTTCTCATGGAGCGGAAAATCGCGTTGCGGGTGCGGAATATCGCATTCCATAACTTGCAGTTCACATGACGCGAAATTCCGCAAGCGGATTTTTAGGTATATTTAGTGCCGGTACTTTTGCTCTCATTTGACAGCCGTTAAAAATAATCAGGGGTTAGAATGTGCTCTAACCACATCATACTTATAGACCGTGGCCCATGCAAAACTTTGACAAGGTATCAAATTCGTTAATCGAGAGCAAAAGTATCAGCCCTTAGGGTATTTCACATGATATTTTAGTGATTTTTATCAAATGTCGTACCACACATCTCACAGGTGACAGTAAAAGTGACGGAGAATAAAAATTCGCGCAAAATAATTTAACTTTTTTGCGATATCGCAATAAGTTGACATTTCCCCGCTGAGGGACAAATTTTAAAAACTCCGCGTTCGTCACGCGATTTTCCGCTCGGATGGGGCCCAAGAGCCTCTGGGCCCAGGGGCCACGGCCCCCTCTGCCCCCTCGGTAGTTACGCCACTGATGTAAATGTGTCTTGAATGGGCATATAATCACTAAATGACTGCTTGGTAGACAAGATTTTTACTCTTTTTGCAATAAAGCATATTTTGATTTGATTTGAAATGAAACAGTGGACAAATTAACCAACATAGGAAGAGGACTATACATTCCAAAAAAAATACCCCTAAACAACACACAGATAAACAACTATAAAAAAAAATATGGTACACAATGAAGCTTGGAGAATGTCCTTAAAACAGAAAGACAGATGGTACGCACAAGTACAAGGTGAATTTTCTGCAAACCCATGACATGAAAAGTTCTCCTACTTACACAGAAGTCACACGACAATAACAAAAATGGGATCTGGGCACTGCCTAACCAAAGAGTACTTACACAATATAGGCATCAAAAAATCACCAAACTGTGAATGCGGACAGGTTGAAGATCTAAATCACATATTCCTGGGATGCCAAATTAATGCTATACAGGGTGTCCCAAATTCGAGGGTGACCATTGAGATATCGGAAACTATAAGGGATGCGAGGTCGGTTAAATTATGGCAAAATTGCGCAATTTTATGACCAATAAAATGCCGTTATGAAATTCGAAAAATTCTGAATACTTCCGAAGATATTCGGAAAAAACCTAAATTTTGCAAAATCATTTTAATTTTTTCCTGAGTCTATTTGAAGAGCAATTTTAAAATAAATATCACTTCATCATTGTTACTTTTTCCCCTTTACAAAATGTTGCTACCAAATTTCAGATTGGACGTTTTGTCTGTGGGCCACCATCATCGACTTCAGTTTTATAAATACGAACTCTTATTTTCTATTTCAGATTTTAAGAGATTCTGATGTCCCAAAACCAATGAGGTATGGCACTTATTCGAAAAATTTATATTATTAGCACTTTCCATAAGAACTTAATGTGTTAGAGAGAGAGACAGAGAAGAGAATTTGGTAGGATATTGTTAAAAAGTAATAAAAATATTTTTTCGAATAAATCATAGGTTTTGCGACATCAGAAACAATTAAAATCTGAAATAAAAAATCCAGGTCCGTATTCAGAAAAACGAAGTTGATGATGGCCGCCCAAAGACGAAACGTCGAATCTAAAATTTGGTAGCAACATCTTGTAAAGGGAAAAAACTGACAATGATGAAGTGACATTTATTTTCAAATTGCTCTTGAAATAGACTCAGGAAAAAATAAAAATGATTTTGCAAAATTTCGGTTTTTCCCGAATATCTTCGGAAGTATTCGGAATTTTTCAAATGTCAAAACGGCATTTTATTGGTCAGAAAATTGAACAACTTTGCCATAATTTAACCAACCTTATCTCTTATAGTTTTGGATATCTCAATGGTCACCCTCGAATTTGGGACATCCTGTACAGAACAACGACGTTTACTGCATCTTAAGCAGGGAAAAAAAAAATATGCAATACCTCTATCAATGATCACTGTATTTGAACAACAATACTACAATTAATATATTGAACAATTTCCCAAAACATAACTATATAAAGCTATAACCCACGACATCCCTTAAAGGGGGTCTGACCCAAAAATAAAAGTTTTAGTGCAAAAAAATCTAAGAATAAATATTTAAACCGCATCTTGCTACGACGGTCCGTTTTTGAGTTAGGGCGGTTTAAAGTTACAAATAGTTGTTTGTGACGTCACACAAAATTATCAGGTGCAGTATTAACACGTGTAAAACTTTCCAAAATAAAAGACAATTAGTATCTCGGTAAAGAAAGCCAATTACAACCACTCAAAGTATAGGGTTCACTGATGACTGGACAAACAGACGACTGCGATTTCGGTGGTTGTGACATCACAAGTGCATAATTTATCTTCATAAGGAATTTTCTTGGAGACTATTTTGAATATAGGACTGCGGTTTTCACGAGAGATTTTAGATTATTTTTCTTGATTGAAGTAGCTTAGGTCGTTTTTTGGGGTCACACTCCCTTTAAACAACATCAATTTCTTTCAGTGAAATAAATTATTAACCGAAAATTAAAATTATCCTTCACATATCCCTAACAAGTGCTCTAAATAATCCTGTGTTTGTTTATGTCTAAACTAACACTCAGTCATCTGAAGATAAAAGAAAAACAGTAAAGAACCGAAGAATGAAGACCCGAAGAAAGAAGAATAAAGAGTGAAACTGCATCAATAAGAAAATTACCAACACCAACAATTGAAGAAAACGAAAGTGCAACAACGATGGTCTAGAACCAGATAAAGTTGAAGCACAAGAATAAAATGAGCTGGCAAATTGCCCTTGAAAGGATCAGAAGCCAATAACCATAGAAAAAAAGGCTTTCAATGTTTGCAGTTGCGAAACTATTAAAGTTGCATTGAAACTACTCAGTGGAGATTTGTAAAGGATTTAGTTGTCATTATTTTAAACTTAATTATGTTAAGATCGGATTGAAATTAACAAAGTTGTAAGACAATAAATGTGTCAATTGTCACTTTAGAAGAAAACAAATCTCCAAAAAATTACATTGAGAAGCATTTACGAACAGTAATTCTGTCATTTTTTCCGTAAAAATTCAATAAAACCATAATATTTTATATAGTACCAGAAATAACCAAAGTGGGCATCTCATAATACCAAATAGCAACTCCAATCTAAATTTAAGATTTTTTAATTACTTAGCTCCTAAGTTCTACAACCTGTTACCTATAAATATAAGAATGATACGTAAAAAAAAATGTGTTCAAAAGTAAATGCCTAAACTATATATTTCAAAATTTAAACTTATTCTTGGTTTTCTTGTAAGGTAGGTACTTGTATTAATTTGAACTATTGTCTTTGGTTATGGCTAATTGTACTATAGTATGTTTTTCTCTATGCTAACTGCACATACAGATATTTATGTCTAGGTGCAGAATAATAACAATACCATGTGATAGTGAAGTAATTTTTATTGTAGTCTATACCTAAGTGTAATTTATTGTAAATTAACCAATTCCAGTAATATATAATATAATATAATAATAATATAATAATTGTTTACCTTCTTTAGGTGTGCACTAACCTATTTAAAGCACCAATAATTATAAAAATACATTTTTAAGCTAGGAAATTAACAAAGAAAAGGTTTTTCACGTTTTTGCTGAATTTACGCTTCCAAGGATCTTCTCGAATGTAATACCACGAGAGGTTTCAGGATTACCAGATAATACTTTTACCTGTCACAAAACGCGTTACGCAGCAACACCACGACTCCGAAGGAGGAGTGGTGTTGCTGCTAACGCGTTGAGTGTCAGGTAAAAGTATTAGGTAATCCTGAAACATCGAGTGGTATTCAAAAGGTTATACAACGAACTAAACTTTAATACTTTGAAATTAAAAAAAAAAATTCTATAATAGAATTTGCCATAAATGCCACCATGCGCGATAATTCCAAAAGGCTTATCACTTATTAAGCCTGTCGTGTCATATAGGAATAATGTACAGTGAGTTGTATAATCAATCGAACACTCAAAAATAATTATAAGCAAGCAGGTGCTTTTAAAAAGAGGTTTTTCACGTTTCTGATGGATTTACGTTTTCGAGGATATTCTCTGAGATTTGGCGAGCGAAGCGAGCAGTCCCAGACTTAAAAATGTTTTAACTTTCAAGAAGGTGTTATTTAAAAATGGTTTTTCGTGTTATTGATGGATTTATGTTTCCGAGGATCTTCTTTTTGAGATTTGGCGAGCGAAGCGAGCAATCGGAGACTTAAAAATAGTCAAAAATGGTTTAAATTTTATAAGGTGTTATTCAAAAAAGATGCTCCTTTTCAATGTGGCAAAGTTGCAAATATTTTCTTGAACTTGATCGTTTTTTAATGTTTAGAGTCATTGAAAATTCCAATTTTTAGTTCAGTTCAGTTCAGTTCACTTTATTTGATCTCTTTAAAATATAAAAATACATTTTGTACCCTTTCAGGTGTAGATCACGTCAATATAAAAAAAATAGACAAACAAATTAAAAAAATAATAATAAATAAAATAATTAGACTGCAAGATTAAAACTAACATATGCACATACAAGCTTGTAACAATAAGCATCTAAAATATTATACGACTTTTATGACGAAGACATAGGAAAAAAAAAAAATTAATGATAAAATAACATAAACACACATGAAGATATTCAAAAAAATTGGTCAGAGCATTCTGTCTAGATCAGTTCAAGAAAATTGATTTATTTTTATCCTCGAAAAATTCGTTAACACTATAGTAGGCACGATTTTCCAGAAGCAACCTAATTTTTCCCGCAATTTTTCTGTTAGGTATTTGTCTCAGTGTGATAGGCAATGAGTTCCATATTTTTATAATATTAAAAGTTATATTTTTTCGTAAATAACTAAATTGAGGTATATCTGTTCTTAGATTATCCTTTTTTCTTGTGTCATATTTGTGCTCGATTCTTTGGTTTTCAAATAGATCTGGATTTTTTATAACAAATTCAATACTCTCCTGAATATAGATATTGTAGACTGTCTGAATTTTATACTGAATAAAATTTGCTTTGCAGCTTTGTTTGCGATTTAGTTTTAAAATTGTTCCAAGACATCTCTTTTGCAGAACAAGTATTCTCTCGGCGTATGTAGAGTTACCCCAGAAAATGACACCATATCTTACACGTGATTGTACAAAGGCGTGATAGGAAGTCAGAGAAGCAGACAGACACACTGTGTCTCTAATAATTCTAAGTGCATAGCAATATTGACCTAATTTTGACGCAAGTTTGTCTATGTGAGATTCCCAGCACAATTTTTTGTCCAAGACAACACCCAAAAACATGACGCTGTCTTGAGCCCCTAGCTCCGTCCCTCCATAAATTACACACAATTTTCTTGTGTTTTTGGGTCTAAAGTGAATCAGTTGTGTTTTATTTATATTAAGTGTTAAGTTGTTTAATTCGAACCATTCTGTCAATCTATCTAAGTCGTGTATAATGCCTCTTTCTATCGCTTGTATATTTTGTTCATCATATAGAACAGTTTTGTCGTCAGCGAATAGTACTATGTTATTTATTTATTTATTTATTCAATGAGATATCAACAGCAAATTGTCAATTACAGATACCTGTATGTTTAAAATTAATCTTATAGAAAATATATTAAACAGATAGTCTAAATAAAAATGTCAAAATACATACTACCTAACAAAAATTGGTTCTAAGAAAAAGACAAATAATTTAAGCTACGTATAGATAAAATCGGATAACATGATAAAATAAAGACATTATAACTATTAAATATAAAATATAAAATATATGATGCGGTAAGGCTAAACAGGTATACAGACCACAGATTACAGCAAATTTAAAATAGAAAAACTAATAAAATTAACTATTAATAAAATTTATACTACGATCCGGCAACTACCCAAAATTAACTCTGGCGCAATTTTTTGTCAATTAAGTTTTTAAATGTTTTAAAGTTTATCAGGTCTATGTCTATGTCAGATGCATACAAATTAAAAAGATTGCAAAGACCATAAATGGGGGAGCTTTTAAATAGGTTGGTTCGTGGAAAAGCTAGGTAGAAGATATTTGTGGTTCTAGAATTACAACGATTTACAGAAAATGGTAATTGTTCAAGGATATCAGGGCAGTCGATGTCACCCTTCAGAATTTTAAACATAGTACATAAGAAAATCTTCACACGTCTCTTACCCAAAGATAGTCTATTGAAAACTCCTAAGAGGAAGCCATTATCACAACCCCTCTGAGGGTAGACTCCAAACCTTCTGTAATACATAGTCTTTAAAAATTTTCTTTGCACTCCCTCAATAATATTTATCCATACGTTATATTGATGTCTATCAACTTAGCGAGACAACTTCGAAAAATCGATTTTCCGTTATGCCAAGAATTTGCCGCTTTTTTGCCGCTAATTAAATGTGGAATTAAAAAATTTGCCGCTCTTTTGGTTTTTTCTTAATTACGTGTTTTGCTAACTTGACGTCAAGATAGCGAGACAACATCACTAAATATGTCAGCAGTAGAAAATTAGGTAGATGAAAATTTGCCGTTTTTTTGCCGCTAATTAGTTGTGTAAACCAAAAATTTGCCGGTTCTTTTTTTTTCCATAAATAATCAAGTTTGAAAAAAAAAATCATTTGTTTCGCTAACTTGACGTCAAGTTAGCGAGACAATATCACTAAAAATGTCGGTAGTGAAAAATTGAATGAATGGAAATTTGCCGTTTTTTTGCCGCTAATTAGTTGTGAAAACCAAAAATTTGTCGCTTCTTTTTTTTTACAAAAAATCAAGTTTCAAAAAAAATCATGTGTCTCGCTAACTTGACGTCAAGTTAGCGAGACAATCACTAAAAATGTCGGTAGTGATAAGTTGAGTGAATGGAAATTTGCCGTTTTTCTGCCGCTAATTAGATGTGAAAACTAAAAATTTGCCGCTACCTTGCTTTTCATAAGAAAATCGTGTTCGAAAATAAAATAATGTCTTGCTAATTTAACGTAAAGTTAGCGAGATCACTAAAAATGTCAGTAGTGATAAATTGAGTGAGTGGAAAATATCGCGTTTGAAAAAAATATGATGTGTTTCGCTAAGTTGACATCAAGTGAGCAAAACAGTATCATTAAAAATGTCGGTAGAGAAAAATGGAGTGATAGAGAAAAGCTGTGGAAATTTGCCGCTTTTTGCCGCTAATTAAATATGAAAACCCAAAAATTTGCCGCTCTTTTTCTCCATGAAAAAATCGTGTTTGAAAAAAACTTGTGTTTCGCAAGGTTGCCGTTAAGTTAGACCGACATCGTCACAAAAAACGAATGGCAGTATAAAATTAGGTGAGTAAAAGGGTGTTCCGTTATAAATGATCTCCCACCCTTGATTTTTATTTTTTATGCACCCTGTAAGTATATTTTAATTAGTGAAACTCAACATTTGTTGGAACAAATATTTATTTCTAAATTTTTTGAAAATAGTTTTTCAGTTTTTTTTTTCTTTAGCTTAGGAAAACTCTATTGGAGGCCTTATAGATTTCAAAAATCAGAAAGCGAAATATCGTGTGCTCATTTATACAGAAAATAAAATAAAATTAGAAATAAAATTAAATTGGAATAAAATGGAAATTATCGATAATTTTTGGCAAATTTTCCCGAATGCATTTTTAGTTGAAAAAAAGCACGAGGGACGAGAGTGCCTTTTCCAGTTAAAAATGCATGAGAGCAAATTTCTCAAAAATTATCGATATATTTCCATTGCTCGAGTTGTATTTTATGAGAGAATTTCATGAATCAAAAATTTAAATTTTTAGTATATCCTCGTAAGTATAAAATGTCACCAATCAGAAAAAATGTCAAATGCCACCCGTTAGTTAAGCAATTATCCAATCCGATAATCTTGCACTAGTACAAATTATCACGTAATCGTAATCTGATTGGTTGAAATCAACAATTAAAAAATGCCAGTTTATGCATGGGATCTGTGTCATTTGCGCGAGGGAGAAAAGTGCGATATAAAAAGCGCGAGGGACAAAATCACGACGGAACAAAAACGCGACAGGACAAATGCGCGATGGACAAAAACGCGACTGGATAGAAGCGCGAGGAACAAAAGCGCGAGGAACAAAAGCGCGAGGGACAAAAGCGCACGACTGCACAAAAACGCGACTGGATAAAAGCGCTAGAAGCAAAAGCGCGAGCGACAAAGCGCGAGGGGACAAAAGCGCGACAGAACAAAAACGCAGCTGGATAAAGCGCGATTGGCCAAGAACGCGAAGTGCCTTACTACGAGAACTGAAGATCGTTTTCCAAAATACAAGATATTTTCGGTGGCTCCGGTTCAAAAGAACGATATTTAAAATAGCAACATCAAAAAGGCGACATATTGTTAAAGCGATATATCAAAATAGCGACATTTGGAACAGCGACATCTAAAAAAAACAGCAACATATCAAAAGAGCGACATATGTAAAGAACGAGATTCAGAACAGTGACAAATTAAAAGAGTGATTTACAACGACGACCTCTAAGCAAAAGAGGGAAACATCAAATTTTTCCAATATTAATCAAAATTATGTAGACTTAATCAAACTAACCCGTCCGTCTAGGGCAATCTCGTCCTCGTGAGTTAGCATTTTATTCAATTCAATTCAATTCAATTTTTATTGTTTCCAGAAAGTATTTTCTATAACAATGAGTGCTCTAAATCTAGTAAACGTAGTGGTTTGAATTACAAAAGCAAAAATAAACTTATAAAGGAGGGAATATAATTTGTTTTGAATTTGGATACGTATTTGTTATTAGAAACGAACAAAAAATAATAATAATCTAAATAATCTTAATCTAATTACAAAGCGAAAGATAAAGTTACTTGTATTTCTATGTATAAACTAAAAACCAGAAGGGTTCACATTTTGGTGCCTAATAAAAGTACCTATGGAAGGGGTCTATACAACAAAAAAAAGAGAGAAAGTTGATATTTCTAACAAATTCTAATCATGCGATATCAAAAAGGATCGAAGCCTGAGGAATGACATTATGGTGGAAGCAAATGTTTTGGCAGATACTGGAGCTAAGGTTTCAAGTAAATTGAGAAATGAGTCAGGGCTCGACCATGTTAATGGTCTGACTTCTCTATACATTGGACATCTGAAAAGAATGTGGTCTAATGTCTCTAGTTCAGAGGTGTTACAAACTGTACATATTATGCGGGGGTCAAGTTTATAGAGGATAGAATTAAAGGTAAAAGCACATAGGTATTTGTTGGCAAGTCTTGTTTGCGCTATGAGTTTCAAAACAAATGTTTGTACTCTAAATGTTAAATAAGTAGCTGGATTTTTTGTTATTGATAAAAATGGATAAAAGGTCATATAACTGGAATCTCTAGCCAAAGCAATATCTTTCCGAAAGGATAGCTCTCGGTATTTGTCAATTATTTGATCGATTTTTCGTCTAGTTACAAATCTTGGTGTTAAATTATTAATCAAAATATTATCAAAACCTGTTCCAGTAAGTACCAATTTGAGTTGCGATAGCCAGTTATATGCTAGCGGCGAGTCGATAAGCTGTAGTTGCCTTTTAAGGCAAATTAAGGGTAATCTGCTTTCGTCCATAGAGAGCAACCTTTTGAGAAAGTTGAGAGTCCATTTAAGTATAGTTGTCGCTATAGGAGAAACGCCAAACTCCAGGCGAAGTATGGCTGAAGAGGTGCTTTTAGGCAGGGAAAGAGATTTTTTGAGAAATGATGTTTGTATCTGTTCAAGGACGTCTAGATATCTTAGGGCCCAGATGGGTGCGGACCCAGACATTATGTTAAGTACACACGTTTCAAATATTTTAAGTCTTGAAGTAATTGAAAATGATTTAGACTTTGATAGATGTGAAACTGCCGCGCCAATGGCCTGTTTGCATTTTGAGACAGATTTGTCTGCCATAATTCGAAATTTAGAAGATGCAGTGAAAGTGACTCCAAGGTATGTATATTCATTGACAATTTCAAGGGGTTCGTTTTTGAAAATAAATCTTTTGGTGTAACTAGCTTGAAAACCCCCTCTCCTGAAACACATTATTTTGGACTTTGCAACATTGACTGCCAAATTGTTCTCCTGTACATACTCAGCCAGGATATTCAGGTTGCATTGTAGATCTCGTTCTGAAAGCCCGAAAACAATTAGGTCGTCACAATAGAGCAGCATAAAAAGTTCATTAACACCATCAATATTAATTAGCCTAGCTCCCTTACCCTCAAAAAACTGTATATCAGAGAGAAACAGTAAAAACAGAAAAGGGGATAGTGGTTCTCCCTGAAGTACGCCTTCACTTATTCCAATTGGGTCTGAAAGTCCGTCAGAGCATTTTACTTTAGCTGAAGCGTTACAGTAAATCTGAATTAAGATGTTTATATAGGAGGGAGGAACCCCAAAACTATGGAGTTTTCTCCAAAGTAGTGAGTGTTTAACGCTATCAAAAGCACGCTTGAAATCAATAAAGGCAACAAAGCATTTTATTTAAAAAATACTGCGCTCTCAAGAGACCCTGAGCAATCAGTGAATTAACTTTGCTTTTTTAAATAAAATGCTTACGAGGACTAGATCGTACTAGGTGGACGGGTTATTTTGGGTTAGTTTGAGTAAGTCTGTATTGCGACATCAATTTGAACCAATAATAATAAAGCAAATACAGACTTGCTCAAACTAACCCAAAATAACCCGTCCGCCTAGTGCGATCCAGTACTCGTAAGTTAGCATTTTATCCAAAAAAACAGTCAATTTATTTATAGCGTAGGGTCCCTTGACCGCGCCTTGTTTTTCAAATAAAATTCTATTCAGGGAAGACTAGATCGCACTAGGCGAACGGGTTAGTATGGGTTAATTTGAGTAAGGCTGCATTTTTCTGATTATTATTGATACAATTTGATGTGTCCCTCTTTTGCTTACAGTCCTCGTAGATAGTTAGATACCTCGCGTTGTTGTCCAATCGTGCTTTATTCCAGTCGCGTTTTTGTTCCGTCGCGCTTTTGTCCTTCGCGTTTTTGTTCCGTCGCGCTTTTGTCCCTCGCGCTTTTGTTTCTCGCGCTTTTCTCGCTCGCGCCTTTGTTTCTCGCGCTTTTATGCAGTCGCGTTTTTGTTCCGTCGCGCTTTTGTCCCTCGCGCTTTTAGTATCGCGCTTTTCTCCCTCGCGCAAACGACTGTTGCGCAAATGACACAGAGCCCAGTTTATGGTTCGAATACCAGTTTTGACAGATGAATGAAATTTTCTACCGACATTTTTATTGATACTGTTTTGCTAACTTGATGTCAAGTTAGCGAAATACATGATGTTTTTTTCAAACGCGATATTTTCTTGTAGAAAAAGAGCTAATTAGCGGCAAATTTCCACTCACTCAATTTATCACTACCGACATTTTTAGTGATTTTTTTTGAAACTTGATTTTTGTAAAAAAAAAGAAGCGACAAATTTTTGGTTTTCACAACTAATTAGCGGCAAAAAAACGGCAAATTTCCATTCATTCAATTTTTCACTACCGACATTTTTAGTGATAATGTCTCGCTAACTTGATGTCAAGTTAGCGAAACAAATGATTTTTTTTTCAAACTTGATTATTTATGGAAAAAAAAAGAACCGGCAAATTTTTGGTTTACACAACTAATTAGCGGCAAAAAAACGGCAAATTTTCATATACCTAATTTTTTACTGCTGACATATTTAGTGATGTTGTCTCGCTATCTTGACGTCAAGTTAGCAAAACACGTAATTAAGAAAAAACCAAATGAGCGGCAAATTTTTTAATTCCACATTTAATTAGCGGCAAAAAAGCGGCAAATTCTTGGCATAATGGAAAATCGATTTTTCGAAGTTGTCTCGCTAAGTTGATAGACATGTTATATTGGGGCGACCATATCAAGCACCCATACTCCAAGATAGGCAACACCAGACTATCAAATAAATGTCAAATGAAGGCTTACATCAACCCTAAAAGTCTTAGTATTGCGTGCTATAAAACCTGCTATCCTCTGTGCGCTCTGTATCTTTGTTATAATGTGTTCAGAGAATGAAAGACTGCTGTCAAAAATGACTCCCAAGTCCTTCTGCTTACTAACTTTATCAAGTTTTTCGCCACTCATAGTATAATTAAAATCTATTGGTTCCTTATTAAGTGTAAAAGACATACAAGCACACTTGCTTGAATTTAACTTAAAACTATTTTCTTGACACCAATTAACAACATTAGAAAATTCGTTTTGTAACAATTCACAATCAATAGAAGAAATAATCTCCAAAAAAAGTTTAAAATCATCGGCAAACAAAAGAGCCATACTGCCCTTAACATTGCTGAGAATGCTGTTTATAGCAATTATAAAGAGTAATGGTCCCAAATTAGATCCCTGGGGTACTCCCGACGTACTCTGGTATAGAACAGACTTACAGCCTTTAATCTCAACATATTGAAATCTGCCAGTTAAGTATGAACTTGTAAGTTTAATTAAAAATGGAGAAACTTCCATGTCAGACAAGGCATTTATTATCCCACAGTGACTAACTCTATCAAATACCTTCTCCATGTCTGTATAAATTACGTCAACTTGAGTTTTGTTGTTAAAGGCATTATGGATATATTGTGAAAAACATGCCAGATTTGTAAATGTTGACTTCTTTGGCAAAAAACCATGCTGATTGGGGGAAAGTTTTGCTGCAACTTCGTTATATAAAATCTCAAAAATTATGACCTCAAATATTTTAGATACAGCGCACACAATAGATATAGGGCGGTAGTTTCTAATGTCTTGCCTTATGCCATTCTTATAAATTGGTATGACCTTGGCTACCTTCCATTTATCAGGATATATTGAGGTTTTGATGACCTAATTAAATAAAAACTGAAGGGGGCTCAATAAATGCTCAGCACAACCTTTAAAAATATAGACCATCAGGTCCGATTGCCTTGTTAGGTTTAATTTTCTTCAAGGCATTTTCAATGTCCGCCTTTGTAATTAATTTTTCACAAAAATGAGACTGCACTTTAGTTGAGCCACAATTGACTTGTCCAATATCCACATAAACTGACTTAAAAAAGCCAGCAAACCCATCTGCCACGTTCTGAGTGCCTGAGTAAATATTATTATCTAAATTCATTTCATTAAGTAAGTCAGGACTATCCTTTAAACCCTTTAAGTATGACCAAAAGTATTTAGGATTGGAGACTAAACTATTTTCAACATCAATCAAATATTTTTCGTGGGCTAATTGAATTTTATTTTTAATTGTTGTTCTTAAGTTAGTATATTTAGTTTTCCAATAAAGAGATTTAATTTTGTTTGATTTTATTCGACATTTATGTTTTTCTTTTAGTAATTTTATTATTTCAATATTGAACCATATTGGATACTTTTTGTCACCTTCTGTTGATTTTGGAACACATTTTACAAAAATGCTCTCCAAAGTCCTATAAAAAGTTTCCAAAGCCCTATTAACATCTTTAATACCATAAAGGAAATCCCAGTCCTGATTTCGAAAAAGATTGTACATACTATAAAAGTTTGCTTTTCTAAAATTAAATTTGGTTGAGGGCTGAATTTTACAAAATTTGGCAGGAGATCCTGTCAGCAAACCCACACTCAAACAAGGATGATGCCTGACTACTGGTACTAGAAAATCACCCGTAGACTCAACACAAACATTATCAAAGGAGGCAAGTACAAGGTCCAAGATAACATTATTCTGATTTCTAATTTGGTTTACTTGTTGACAGTGATTAAAAGCAAGAAATGCCCTTAGGTCATTTACTATGCTATTGCATGAAAGAGTGTTTACATATCCAGGAATATTAAAATCACCTATAACAATAACTTCAGAATTATCTATGTTAATTAGATTATTTTCAATTTTTTCATAAAACCTTTCATAAACCTCCCTAGGACTATTTGGCACAATATAGATCAAAACCATGAACAAAATTTGATTACCTTTCAGTTTAATTTGGATACATAGTGCCTCCTGTTCATCATCAAACATTCTTACTTCAGAGACATCGTAGAAATTCTTTACCGCCAAGAAGACACCACCACCCTGAAGTTTCTTGGTAAGAGAACCATTCCTATCTTTTCTAAATGTAATTCTATTACAGAAGCAAAATTCTGCAGTATTTATGGAATCATTTAACCAAGTTTCACCTAAAGCAATAATATCATAATTGTTATTTAGAATATTGTACTTAAGACTATCTAATTTAGTTTTCACTCCCCCACAGTTCTGATAAAATATAGTTAAGTTTAGGTTATTATTGGGACTTGTTCTGCTTGATGAAAATTTTGTACACCGGGAGATCTCTCATTGGAAGAATGGTTATTAATAAACTGTGAGTTATTTGATATGCATGAGAAATCACCTATTGATGTGCTGCTATTGAAACTCTCAGAATAATTAGTTGAAAGATTACTGATATTTTCATCAAGCTTGATATAAGTTAGATTTTTAATGTTAGAAAAATTGACCAGACTACAGATTTTTTCAGAAATTTTAAAATTAGTATTCTTTCTTCCTCTGTTATCGTAGATATCAACAAAATTTAATTTATTTGGAGTACATTTGTCAAAATTGTAAATCAAGTGCCTAAGTCTAATATTAAATGCCATACAACTGTTTGGACATTTAAAACAAATTGGGGATGACAAAATTATTACATTGGTATGGGTACATTCTTTTAGGCATTTTAATATGGACGAATAATTGGGAGCTACGTTTCTAAGAGAATAATCATTGTAGCCGGCCATAATCACTACATGGTCATTAGAGTCAAAATTATTTGTTAAGGCACTCACATTCTCGGTCACTGCTTCGAAACATGCATATGGTTTCATAACACTCTGTACACTGAATTTGGTTGGATCAAGCAAATATCTTAACTTTGAATCCAGTCCTCTACCCATTTCATCGCATAACAATAGGAGTTTGCTTGCTGGTTTTGCAAATGGTTTATCATTTTTAGCAGTATCCAGTTCATTGTGCAGAGTATTATTTTGAGTAGCTGCTATTTTGTCTGTTTGAATAGCTGCGTCAGAGCATGAAAAATTTGATTTGTCATTGACCTTTTTCCTTAAATTCATTGAGACCTGAACATATTTGTCATTTTCTTGTGATAAAGAAGATATATTTTTTATGAGAGTATTGTTTAGATTATTAAGCTCCATTATTTCACTTAGTTTTAGTTCTTCGGACAGTTCAGTATTTTTTCTTGTAAGTTCAAGTAGTTCGTTATTCCTTTGTTTCAATTCCATTTGCTGTGCCTTAATGGTAGATTCAAAGTTCTGTTCAGCTTCTATAACTTCAAGGTCCATGCAGTGAGAACTTTTTTGTAAACGCTTAATCTGATCATCTTTCGCTTTACTAATATTTTCAAGACGCCTATTTTCTTCTTGAAAACTGCTTTTCAGATCTTCAAGATCAAATTCAAGGTGGTCTATATATGAGTCTTTCTTTGTGAGGTCTTTCTTAAGTTGATCAAATTTTTTAGATAGTTGCTCCATGTCTGACAATGACGCTTTGCATCCTTCACAAAAGAACAATATGGTCCTGTTTTGGACATATAATGCATCAATTTCACTAGCTGTAAAGTTTGCACATTCTTTACATACTGTAACTTGGCATACGTCGCAGTTCGTGCCGAAAATCTCTCCATCTTTCGCATTAGGGCGACGCTTAAATAAGCACTCAGATTGGCAAATAGAGCAATTTAAAGCCATTATGTGTTTGCCTTTAACATTCAATGTAACAGAATAAAATAAAATACAAACATTATATTATAAGTACCATACATAGAAAGAAACATTTTACACAGAGCCATGTCGTATTTCCAGCTAAGTTTAACGTTTAACGTATATCGTGCGAAACATGGAAAAATAGGACCCCAATTTAAAGGTCAACACTCTCCGAATTGAAATAAATAAATCTTATAAAAATACTTCAGCCGATATGCAAATTAGGCTGATAAGAAATAGTTGTTTTTGTGACACATGAAACTAGAACTGAATTATTATTTATAGTTTTAATTGTACGATTTACATAACAAATCAAACAGCAGCTCATTCACTTCACTAATCACTAGAAAGAGGAAAATTTATACTTTAGAATGATGCTAAACACAAACATTATTTTTCACTTAGACCCCAGTTACAAAATTTTAATACACACACCTAACAAATAAGCGCGAAAAGACTATAACTATGTTGTCGTTTTGTATAATATTTATTATGTCATTGGTGTATAAAATATAGAGCAGAGGAGACAAAACAGCTCCCTGAGGGACGCCCCTGCTGATTAGTTCAAATTCTGATCTTACTTTTTGTCCATCTTTTCCTAGCTCCTCTGTGCATTGCCATCTGCCTTTTTGAAAGGATTCAATCAGACGCAGAGCCATGCCCATTATGCCACATGCAGCCAGTTTTTTTTAACATAGTTTCATGGTGGACACTGTCAAAAGCTTTGGTCGAGGCTTTGGTCAAGTCTAGGCATAGCGCTGCGGCTGTTTGTTTCCTGTTCAATGTGTCAATTATTTTTTTAGTTGTTTGATAGATTGCCCTGATCCTTGATTTACCCTTTCGAAATCCGTTTTGCTGATCTGAAAGGATGTGCTCACTTTCCAAGAAATTTGTCATTTGTTGATGCATTATTTTTTCAAATATTTTGCTGAGGTTGTTTAAAAGCGAAATTGGGCGATAGTTTTTCAGATCATTTTTTTCACCTTTATTTTTATACAAAGGCTTGACAATTACAAACTTTAAGGCAGATGGAAATTTACCCGTTTCAAAGCTGAGGTTTATTATATAGGCAAGAGGTTTTGAAATTATGTTAGTAGACTCACTGGAATTTCATCAGTGCCAACTGATTTTTTGTTTTTTAGGCCTTTGATGATGTTTTCTACCTGTTCAGGGTTTATTGGCTTAAAGTCAAAGCTTTTTTTATTCAATAATAAGCGGCTACTGTTTTCAGGTTTGGAGTTGTGAGTTAAATTTTGACATGAGTTTAGGAAAAACGAATTACTTAACTTTATTTAAAAATTTAAGGGAACTGATTTTTTTTTCCTGCTTAAATAATGCTTTTACCGCAATTTTTTTTTCTTGAATCTACTATTTGAAATGTAATCTTCCTAATAAAAAAAAAAACAATTTAAAAATCCACTGTCCGTAAAGTCGTCAGGACCCTTCAAATTTTGCAAGTGGAAGTGGATAGGAAAAAGATTGAAACTTTCCTTCTGATCCTTTACCTTCAAGGAGGAAACTATTGAGCAAACCACCTTACGAATTCTTTGCTAAAATCATTGAAATTAGAGGAATGCATGGAAATTGGGGGAATTTATTGGCTTTAATACTGAGCGTAATAAAAATAGAAAAATAATTTTTTTATCGCAAACAATTTTGGGGATTTTTAGGAAATTTGTAACAGGCATTTGCAGGGAATTTGCAAGCAGTTTGCAGGGAATTTGGAGGAATTTGTGGGGAATTTGGAGAAATTATTTGCACAAATTCGGGAGGGTAGTTTCTCGGGTGGTTTACCCCTTGATTTGTGCAGATTTCTCTAATTATATTTTGTATGTTTCTAGGATGGTTTTAATACACAAAAACCATTTAAATTGCTAAAATGAACCGTTTTTTTTACCGTAAATTTGTTGATTTTTACTCAACCCTCTCCTGCCACTTCGGTTAATGTTAAACTCATTCTCCAAGTCGTAATCCGTGATTTCGAATTTCTCCATTTCTTCCTCCATTATTAACACTTAAAACTACACTTCAAGCATGAAATTTCTATTTAATATTGGAAAGATTTAATTCAAATAAAAATCGTATTTATTTCGTAAATGTTTTGACCATCATTTGACAAAATACAATAATGAAGCATGACATTCTCAAGATGGCGTGGAGACCAAACATATAATTATGCAGAGTCAATTTGCAAGAACTTAGGAATTAGGAATTATCCTGACTGGTCAAAGGCATCTTATCTATCAGATTATAATTGGAATAATTTAACTTGCAAGCAAAATAACAACAATTCGCACTATCTCTAATCTCTAATATAAAAACACGTTACAAAACAAACTTGCTTGGCCGCCACGCCATATTGAATATTTTTTTGACAGATAGTTTTGGACAATTTTTAGGTTAGGTTCGTCGAAAAAAGGGGGCCAAAAATTATAAATTTAAAGGACTCCCGACTCTTAATTATTCAAGAAAAGTGATGCAAAGATGTCTTCAAACGCCATAAAAGTAAGTTAAATAAAAAATATTGATCCTAAAATTGAATTAATTAAATTATAGTCAATAAAATCTTTGGGTGTCTTTCAAAAACCAACCATTTTCGATAAAGGCCCTGGAGCTTTACTACCTGCAGCCTACAAGAAATTTTACAAAGAATGGCGTTCCACTGAACCGTCAGCAGTTCACTACATCCCCGAACAAGGCAAATGGAAACGAGACGAAGTTACTGGAGAAGTGAATCCTGTACAAAACATCCCTGTGCCACTATTCTATCCTAAAGAACATAACAGCCATTTTTGGGGCGGTGAAGGAGTAGTACAAGGTTTCCAAGCTCGTAGCAGGAACACCCGAAGGGTACCTCATTTTTGGGTTCCTGTATTAAAACGTTCCGTAGTTCACAGTGAGGTTTTGAATGAATATTTTTCTATAATTGTTACCGAGAGAACCATACGGCTTATAAATGCTAATTATGGCTTTGATCATTATTTACTAAAAACCCCAGCTTGTGATTTGAAATCTCTACTGCCTTTGGGATTGAAAAGGAAAATTTTGAAGGAGCTCGAAGCAGGTTGCCCTAATGTGAACGAAGAAAAACGACAGGAAATTTTGCAGAAGTATGGCAAATACTTAGAAGCCTATACTTCTGAAGAGATTGATTGGTACGGATATTCATTTTCTGAAGCATGTAGAAGAATAGAAAAACAAATGGAAGAACAACAAACTGTGGTGCCGTTGAAACATGTTTATAGGTCTCAATTAATTGATAAACTCCGAGCAGCTAATATTGAAGAAGCCATGGATGAATCATTGAAGTCTAGGTAAGAACTGTATACAAAATGTGTCAATGATTTTTTCTAATTCTTCTTTTCTAGTGAAAGCGGTTTAGCAAATTCCTGGCTCCAAAAAATCAACCCGTTCGCCAAAAAAAGCAACCCTTAGACCAAATATTTGTTGTAGAATTTTCGTTAATAAAACCCTAATTATTATTGGTACAATTTTTATTTCAATTAATTAATCCACAGTCAAATTCCTTTCTTCCTCTTCCAGTCATTTAAAAACAAAACTTAACCAATCAGTTATCACAGAAATTTGACTTAAAAAATAACAATAATATAATAATATACATAATTTGTAGCTTATTTAAAATACTATTTTGGTTATTTTTTCTCACTAGGTTAAAATAGGTTTTTTTTTCTTCAGTCGATAAAAGGGTTTATTATTACACACTACATTTTAAGCTACCACTAGGGGCTCGTCGTCAGCAAAACCCACAATTCTCGGACTTTCTTCTTCTTCTAGGCCATTGTCGTCAAATGTGGCCGCTCCTGACCTGGAACTGTAGTGAGAGTTGGCGAAACGTACAAAACTGTTGTGGAGACTGAAAAAAAAAAAACATAAAATCAGTCGAGGGAATAAATAAGCGGAATTGGAAAAAAATACAAGAATCCAGAAATTTGGAAGGAATAAGGACATATAAAATTTTTTTGTGCCCATGAGGCTTGCATATTTAATATTTGAAGCACAATATTTTGAATTTTAGATATTGAGATGTTTTTTTTTTAATAAATAGGTAACTTGTACTAAACATGATACAAACTTACCGTCTATTGCGTATTACTAAAAACGCTACGACTCCAATCAATGTAACAACGACGAGTAAGCTGGGTACAATAATTGCGGGCAAGTTGACTGAACTTTCTTGCACCAATTTTGCACTGACTTTACTCTGAGTCGCCGATAATCTGGAAATGAATCCTTTCGCAGTTTTAATGCGGACAGCAAATGTGTATGTGGTGCTGGAGTCGTTTGTATACAAAAACGGCGGGTAATCCACAATAAACTTCTGTGCAGAGTTTTCTTCCAATTTGGAACCGTCTTGCACGAGGACTTCGTAGGAAAACGTTCCAGTGGGTTTGATGTCGTGTTCGCTCCAATACACAAAGAAACTGCCGTTATTTTCTGGAAGTACCCGAACTTCGAGTGGTGGGTAAATAGGAGGCGCTGTATAAGTGACAGCCTCGCTGGGAGTTGCATTGAAAACGCCCGTCATTACTGTAATGGTATACACACCGCCGTTTTCTACGTCTACAGTGTGAGTCAGTTTTTTGTTGACTGAAGTGTGCCAGGTTTGGTGACGAGTTTGTTCTGTTATGGTAACCTAAAATAAAAAATCCATTTGTGATATATTTTGTAAAGTCTGTTTTTTTTTTAAAGATAATTCCCCAAGTCAAAAATTTAGTAACTATGTTGGTAACACAAGCCTTTTCTACATAAAGAATTTGAAAGCATTGACAGTTCTACATTGTATTGCCAACATAATGTCATTTTGACTTTTATCTTTAAAAAAAAAACAGATTTTAACTCAAATCGAAAACTTGAATCGATAACTGTCGGATTTATCGTTTTTTGAAAAAATTTGGTGTATTGACTTTATTGACTTAAAAAGTTTGAAAATGTCACTTTTTTTACTTTTACTTTCGGCCTACGGGTTGAAAATTTACTTTCGACCCGTGGGCCGAAAGTAAATGAAATTTCTAAAATTTATTGTATTTTTTGACTTTTACTTTCGGCCCACGGGTCGGTAATCATGAAACCTCTTGTGGACCGATCGCCGAAATCTCCCCTTATAAGGTGTGCGAGGTCCCTTATTCATCTCGATTTTATCGTTCTCAATTGTCTATTAACGTTTTCAGTCTTGATTTTATAAAAGTTACAGAATAGACTAGATTATCGACGTTTCTTTTAAAATTGTATTAAGTACTTTAAAGATAAAAACAACAAAATCGAAGCTACTTACAATATAGTTCTGTTTCTCGTCGTTGATACAACTGGGTTGCCACATAATCTTAATTCTCAAAGCGTCATTATCTTCAGGTACCACTTGCAGTTTTTTAGGCGGCGCCCTCTGACTAGACGAAGTAGAAATCTTTTGGTACTTATCCGAAAGCGGGCCGAATCCGTAAGGTCCTACGATGCCCACCGCGAACAAATACGTTTCACACGCATGCAAATTGCTTATAGTTGTACTGAGGGTAGTCACTTGAGTGCCAGTTGGCTTGAAAATGTTCTCGTTAATTGTACGATAATAAACTCCGTAGATCCATTCAGTTTTGCTGAATTTATCAGGACGTTGCCACGTCAGTTTGACAGTGGTGCCCACATCTTTGACTAACAGTGCTTGGCTAATTAGGATTGACGGTAATGGCGTGCCTAAAGTGGCAATTTCCAAACGCGAATGTGGACCTTCTAGGTTGTTACCGTAAGCGTAAACCTGTAAAATGTTTGTTATAAAAATCTCTCAGTCTCAGTACAATTATTATTATTGACCTCAAAGTAATACACGACTCCTGGGGCTAAAGATAAAGAAATGTTTGATGTTTTAGTGGTATTTGATTCTAATGGAAGATAAAATGGATTTTCTGTGGTGATATTTATGGCAAAACCTTCCATAAAACCATCATAGTCCCAATACAATTCTACTGTAGTGTTTGTACTATTTCCCCTCAAATTTCTTATTTCATTTATGGTGGTTTTTCCATCAAAAACTATCGTAGCTGGAGTTGATTGGTTACTCTCGAATTTACCATTGAAAGCAGTCACCTATGCAAAAATCAATTAAAAGCTGTATTAAATTAATTACAATTAACCTACCACAAAACTGTAAGATTTGCCATGTTGAAAATCAGCCGTTATGATTTTCGATGTGGCATTGTTGCCCGATTTAACTCTGACAGGAGTTTCTGTCGGCGTCCATATAATTTCGTAGTCCAATATTTTGCCATTAGGGATAACAGGTGCATCCCAAGTAACCAACACATGAGAACCATTTTGCTGTTTGGCTTTAACGTTAATTGGTGCAGAAGGTATACCTAAATTTTAATGAAAAATTATAAAAGGTAAGTATAATCATTTTGTTGTTACCTTCTTGAGTATAGGAGATGTAATATCTAGCAGGTGGAAAAACAATACTTTTGTCTTTTTCCCTTACATACACAGTCATGTTGTATTTAGTGAAAGGTACCAAATTTTTAAATTGAAACTCAGTCTCCTCGGTCCAAGACTCGTTGCGCCATTTATCCGAACCCACTTTACTGATTGAGGGTAGAAATTGCAATTTTACATCGGGCAACGCGGGCGAGAAGGCCCAATAAAGCAAAAGGGTGGTAGCATCTGAACCGCGCATGTCCTTCCCCATTTGCATTACCTGTAGGAGACATCAATAATTGAGTACCAAGTCAAATAATGAAATTTAGTTTAACCTGATAGACTCTAGATCTTTTAGAACAGTCCTGTTCGTCGTAGCCGTCCTTGCAGTTAGGTTTACCATCGCACATTACCGATAATGGGTAGCAACTGCCTCCGTCGCAAGGGAAAAAGCCCACACTACAACTGGGCGTGGCTGGTTCGTTTGGTATATTGTACTGATCCTGACAGAAAGCTTCGTCTGTGTGATCTGGACAATCGGGCACACCATTGCAGACTAACGATCTCTGATGAAATTTTAAAAAAAAATCCTTGAAAATTGCTCAAGTCGTACCAAATTTGGCAATAGTATATCTATATCTATTTATACAGGGTAGTCCAACAAGTGCGCCTCGGTCAATAGTAATTTTTAAGTATACAGGGTGTCTCAAAAAGGAATAATCACAAATTTTATGGTTTTTTTAAATAGAATACGGTATGTTTTTGTGTGGCAAATGAAGCCTCTATATGCTCTGTAATCAACTTCAAAATCATATTTGGGTTGGATGCAACGTTGCCAAGTTATGATTTTTCGAAGAAAAAAAAATAGACCAAAACATACTTTTCTAAAATTGTCAGATCTCCGCCACTGTACATTAATTTCCATTGAAAATTTACATGTAATTTAATGTTAGCCTAGTTGCTCCTACATTACCTTCATTTTTCGATTTAAGTATACAGGGTGTCCAAAACATTTGTCTAAACTCGTCAATTTTAAAGTCCATTTTAATTGAGTTTTTCAAATACAACACCCCGTATATTATTTTTCTATCGAAAAGCTGAAAATGTCCTCTTTCAGAAAATATCATATTTGTCGTATCTATCTCGTTAATATTTTGAGATTTTGAGCACAAAAAATGGTGAAAAGTATAGTTATTTTTGTAGTTTTGAGAATTTTGAAAATTTTATAGGTTTCCGAATTTCTAGTTGCGTATTTTTGGCCATATTGAAAAATTTCGCCAAAAAAACACACACTTTCCACCGTTTTTTGTGCAAAGTTAAGGGAAAATCCGAGGGAAAATCTTAATATCTCAAAATAATAATAAGATAGATACGGCAAATATGATGCTTTCTGAAAGAGGACATTTTTAGCTATTTGATAAAAAAAATAATATACGGGGTGTTATATTTGAAAAACAAATTTATTTTGGACACCCTGTATACTTAAATCGAAAAATGAAAATAATGTAGGAGCAACTAGACTAACATTAAATTACATGTAAATTTTCAAGGGAAATTAATGTACAGTGGCGGAGATATGACAATTTTAGAAAAGTATGTTTTGGTCTATTTTTTTCTTCGAAAAATCATAACTTGGCAACGCTGCTTGCAACCCAAATACGATTTTAAAGCTAAATACAGAACATATAGACGCTTCATTTTCCACACAAAAACATACCGTATTCTATTTAAAAAAAAAAAACATAAAATTTGTTATTACTCTTTTTTGAGACACCCTGTATACTTGAAAATAATTTTGGGTGATACCAGAGATGAAATGCTAAAACTTTTATAGAGAACATTTTTCCATAAGTTCAACGGTTTGACTACTATTGACCGAGGCGCACTTGTTGAACTACCCTGTGTATACAGTGTGTCCACTCAACTTCGCAGCATAAGGGAAACTTTTTTATTATCAATTTTACGAAAAAAAGTTATTCTGCTTCTTGAAAAAATAGTATTAATCTATTAAAACTTGGAATAGCATGTATAGGGTGGTCAGAAAATAGAAAAATATACAGAATTTTTTGCTAAAAAACGGTAAAAGTAGAAAAAAAACGGCACGTCACTATTTTTTGAAACCTTTGATATTTTTTTCAAATTCAGCAAGTCATTCTACAGTCAAAAGATATCTTTAGTTATCACAAACAGCCTTGCCAAATTTGAAAAATGGATTTTTAAGCTAAAAAAACAATTTTTTCTAAAACTTTGACAGCCTGTATCTCAGAAAACTACGCATTTCCGGACACATGTTTATGGGAACTTTTTTTCTTAAAATATTTTAAGGAATCACATCCTGAAGTAACGAACCGTACTCAGGAAAAACCCTGTATATTTTTTTATTTTTTGACCACCCTGTACATGCTATTTCAAGTTTTAGTAGTTTAATATTATTTTTTCAAGAAGCAGAAACTTTTATTAAGAATAACTTTTTTTCGTAAAATTGATAATAAAAAAGTTTCCCACATGCTGCGAACTTAAGTGGACACACTGTATAATAAATCTTATTGGCGCTGCACAGATAATTTCTCTTTTGGTATTCAGAATATCAAAATTACCGTTTTTTATTTCAGTTATTCCAAGAATACTGTTTTACTTCCCTGTATCTCGAGAACTAGTCAAATTGTGTCTATCTATGGACATTTTTAATCAGAATATTTAAAGTAGCATCATATCAAATTTTCAGAAAAATTGACTGAATCTCAAGAGAAGTGTGTGGGGTCCTTTATTATTATTGAAGATAAATCAATAAGTTAATTAAACTCAATACAAAATTTTGAATTCTATTCAAACCCACTCACCGAAATGCAGCTACCATCATTGACACATTTATACTGTCCAATGCCACAGTTGCCCGATTCTTCGCAGTGTTGCTCGTCCTCGCCGTTCGGACAATCGTAGCTGCCATCGCAGAGCCACGCAGACAAAATACACTGTCCTGAACTGCACCTGAATTGATTGTTGCCACACAAAATTGGCATGGAAGGACGCTTTGTGGTCGGTACCAAGGGAGGATAGTACGGATTGGTCTTGGTACAACCTCCTTCGTCGCTGAAATCGCCACAATCGTCCACGCCGTCGCATTTCCACCAGAACGGTATGCATCGGTCATTTTGGCACTTGAACATCCAATCCTGGCAAGTACGATTGGTCTTGTCGGGAAGGAACTCGTTGGTGGGTTTGGGAATGATTTCTTTGGGGTTGGTACAATTTTGTTCGTCTCTACCGTCCGGACAGTCCTTGTCGCCGTCGCAAACCCAAATATTGAAAATGCACCGATTGTTGGGAGGACCGCAAGAGAATTGAGAGTCGTTGCAAGTGTTGTTGAGACAATTCAACTCGTCCGAGCCGTCCCTACAATCCGGTTCGTCGTCGCATTTCCACGTGCTCGGAATGCAAATAACCGCACCACTTTTGCACTGGAACTCGTCTTCGCCTTTGCACTGAGTGGGTCGGTCCGGATCGCAGTTTCTTTCGTCTGAATTATCTCGGCAATCATTCTCACCATCGCACCTCCAATTCTTCGATACACATCGGCCATTATCGCACTGGTACTGACTATCAGTACAATTCTGTTTGGGACAATCGAGTTCGTCGGACCCGTCGGCACAATCGGTATCGTAGTCGCACCTCCAGTAGCTGGGCAAACATTTGCCGTCGCCGCAGACGTGGAAAGTCGAAGGACACGTCGAAGACCCACAGCGAGCTTCGTCGGATTCGTCGCCACAATCGTCTTCGCCATCGCATCTCCAGCCTTTGGGCACGCACAGACCGTTGCCGCAGGAGAAATGCTCGGAACTGCACGAGTTGCCCACACTGGGACAAGTGCCGTTGGCTAAAGGTGCTATTTCACCCGGGCAGAGGCACTCGTCGGTTTTGCTGGTTAGCATACCGTCAGGGCATAAACATTTGTATCCACCTTTCGGTAGTCCGACGCAAATATACGGACAGGAGGCGTTAGAACAAGCGTTTTTACCTGCAAATTGAAAATTACAAAAGTGACAATAAGATTTATGCAAAAAGGAGGCTTCTGAACAATTTCAAAGAAACATTTGGGGAGACCTAAACTTCCCTGAGATTTTCTAGAAAAGTTTTACACTCATAATTTTTTAGACGCCCTGAAAATACTTGAGAAATGGATTAGCGAATGGCAGCTAACACTCAGCGCCGACAAGTGCACTGTATTGAACATTGGCCCCATTGAAAAGTATACAGTTATAATAATAGTTTTATAATTTACATTGTGCTTTTTATTTAACAAATAAGAATGTGAAGAATGAAATGTGCGAAAACACAAAAATATATTACGAAAATTATACAACTCACTGTACATTATTCCCATATGACACAAGAGGCTTAATAAATGATAAGCCTTTTGGGATTATCACGCTTGGTGGCATTTATGGCAAATTCTATTATAGATTTTTTTTAAATTTTAAAGTAATAAAGTTTACTTCGTTGTATAACCTTTTGAATACCACTCGATGTTTCAGGATTACGTAATACTTTTATCTGACACTCATCGCGTTACCAGCAACACCACTCCTCCTTCGGAGTCGTGGTGTTATTGCGTAACACGTTTCGTGACAGGTAAAAGTATTATCCGGTAATCCTGAAACCTCTTGTGGTATTACATTCGAGAATTTCATACATCTGTTAAAACTGGTATTTCAACAACAAACTGACATGTTTTGATTGTTGATTTGAACCAATCAGATTGAAATTACGCGTTAATTTGCACTAGTGCAAATTATCAGATAATTGCATAGTAACTGGTGTTTTGACATTTTTTGACAAAAACTTCAAATTTTTGATTAATGAAATTCTCTTATCAAATACAACTCGTGCAATGGAAATATATTTATAATTTTCGACAAATTTTCACTCATGCGTTTTTAACTGAAAAAGGCACTCGTGCACTACGTGCACTCGTGCTGTTTTTCAACTAAAAATGCATTCGGGTATATTTCCCAAAAATTATCAATAATTTCCATTGCACTCGTTATATTACTATTGATAATAAAATTTCCCTATACAAATACAGAAAAATAGATAGTTTGTACTTGCCACCAGCATTTGCCTTCCTTGTTTAACAAATGAAAATTCAGTGAAACAAATCAATGACGTCAAAAATGTTCGTCGGTTCTTAAACCAAAAGTCATTCATTTCAATTTGTCAAAATATTGAATGTATCATATGAATTAATCTACGACAGCCCTTTTTCAAGTTTCAAGGTCAAGTATGAACCCTGGTGAAACGGACCTACTTGAGATGTTTACACCAAAAAAAAGTGAGGTGGCGTAGTTACGAGGGTGGGAGAGATGATGTTTATTACATAAAGAACTTCCAGAAAACCTAGAAAAATAATAAAAAGGAAAAGTTGAATTTGTATTACTACGTCCCTGAGATTCGTAGAAAGTTTAAATTTTGGAGGTAACTTAGGGAGGTCCTGCATATTACTTTTGAGCAAGAAAATTTTTTCTACATTATACAGGGTTGGTCAAAATTAGTAATTGTGCTGGCAGGTAAAAAAAAGATGAAAAGTGCACTTTTTTAAATAGAATACCCTGTATATTATGAAATATCATGAAAGGCAATTAAAATCCCTAACAAATAATGTATTATGTTCCTATACCTAAATAGTAAAGTTTCGGAAATACAGGCAAGTTTCTGTAAGAATTTTATTAGGTATTTAAAAATTTTGTCTTATTAAATAGCAGTAACAAGTGTGTTAAGTGAACTTTTTTTCACGAATGTGACGTGCGACAATCACATAAGTAAAAAAAGGTACTGTACACACTTATTGCATACAATATTTTTTCTGCTATTAATAAAATATGTGAGAAAAATAAATTTAGACAAATACTTCACGCAAGTGCGTGAAGTAATTTACCAGAAAAAGAAAAATACTGAATCGACAGTGTCGACATCTGTCATTGACATTACTTTACGCACTAGTGTATGAAGTGAAATTTAACGTCTTCGCAATAGTGCATAAAGTGAGTACTTTACGTAAAGTAGTAGAAAAAATACTGTCACAACCTATTTTGTTGCATCTGGGGGTTTGGGAATGGGATCTTTTTGTACTTGACCGCATGTGGATTTTGATTATCCCAAAAGTGTTGATTTCTCCTATCAAAAATACCTCCTCTAGAAAATTTAGCTTCATCGGTCCTTATTTTTTTTTTTAGAAAGTTTAGATACTCATAAGTGTGTGTCAGAAGTCTCTCTTAATATCGAATTTGACGTTGGTAATCATCCGGTTTCAGCTGTTGAACTTTTGTGAATTTAAAGGGATGCAACCGTCCGCAAAATTCAATTTCGCGGCCGCTATATCCAGTGTCGGACTGGGGGTCATTTGGCCCACTGGGCAAATGGTGAAGTGGCCCACCCAACCCGAACCCCATTCAATAAAAAAAAAGATAATCATTTGTTAAATCTGGTACCTATTTAAAAAAAAATAGGTACCTAGGTAGGTACTTTAGGTTTACTCCACCTACCTGCTTATATTTTGTTGTTATTTACTATTTATCGATGTAGTGGATGTAGTTGTATATAAATTACCATAAAAATTAAGAGTAGGTCAAGGTCAGGTAAAATTAAAAAAAACAACAGGATATACTGTGTGTCATTGTGTCCATAATGTAAGTAACGGATAGATTCATTCAAAATTTAGGCATATTTTTTTTTTTTTGGAAAACGCTAGGACACGACAGTTTTGATTTTTAGTGGTGCTGTTTTTAAACTAATTCGTATTAATACAAGATGACCCAAAAAACAGATATCACGTGACGTGACACTTCAAATTTTAAAATGGAATGCCCTGTATATTTTCATGAATATCGATAGAGCGCATCAAGATGAGTTTCGCTTTATCAATATTCATCAAAATATACCTACAGCATTCTATTTAAAAAATTTGAAGCGTCATGTAGTATCTCTTTTTTGGGTCACCTTGTATAAATACAAATTAGTTCAAAAACAGCGCCACTACAAATTAGAATCGTCCGAGCATTTTTCCAAAAAAAAAAAAATATATGATATGAATTTTAGATGAATTTATCCGTTACTGTCTGTATATTATCTCGGAATTGGGGCTAGAGGCTAAATGTAAAATGTCCTTCGGATTGTTCTACAGCATATTCTTTTCTCCATGAAGTCGAAGATGGCCGAGCAATCCGGGAATTAAGTCTTCCTGAACCCCTTTTTGATTTTCTGGGATTGAAAGAAGGGCAGATTGTTGGGCTACTGCATGATGCTGCTTTTAACAGTGGGTTATTTCTTGCAATCTGGGATAGTTTTTCTGTTTCTAGAATCTCTGTGGAAGTAGAACATGCAGAAGTATCCTCGAAACTTCCCTCGGTTGACGAATTTGTATTTATTTTAGTACCTATTCAAATAAAAATTAAGACAGTTGTTGGCTGGATTCTGCAACTTCTAATAATTGTTGTTTTCTCGCGATCGCTCTTTTTTCTGTACCCGTTCTATATAACTTCCTCTTTTTTACCTCTCCGTTCTTGGACAGGGTGTATAAAAATAAAAAAATAGAGGGAGGCAAAAGTCGAGATTTTTAAACGTTGCTAATTATGCTGATTTTCTGAAAAACAATAAATTGCGAAAAACGAAGAGCATTCTTGCGAGTCAATATTTTTCTTTTCTTTCTATATCTATATCTACATAATATATAAAAACAAAAAACAAACAAATCAATACCAAAATCAATGTAAGGATGTGGCTAATTTTACAAATTCACTACCCTGTCTCTGTATTTCTAAAAATCAACAACGGGTACATCAGTTGAATTCAAATCGAATTTACTGATATGCGGCGGGCAATTTCTGCGCGACTTCGACTTGAACTTTTTCAGAGCAGGAAGGAAGTTGATATTGATATTCTGAGGCCATACTAAGAAGTTGGATAAGGAGAGATGCTCGAAGCTGATCAGAATTTTTTTTCTGACGAATAGGGTTGTCTATCAGTGGAATGCCCTTCAGGAAAGCACAGTCAGTGCTTCTTCAAAAAGAAACTTGACAGGGGAGAGAGCTAGACTGAATTTTGTGCATTACATGTGACTCATAACAGTGAAAACAAGGATATAACAATACAGTATGTTACGATAAATTTATCATTTACGTAACATGTCCCATCTCTTCTCATTTTCATCATAAAGTTGTATTTTTGTCATTTCAGAATCAGCAAAATAATAATTCATAATAATCTAAAAATTGGCGCCCCACGTTGGGCGCCAATTTGTTACAAATAACAACATTGTAAATATTTTTAAATTATTATGTATTATTATTTTGCTCATTCTGAAATGTCAAAAATACAATTTTATAATGAAAATGAGAAGAGATGGAACATAAATGATAAATTTATCGTAACAAGCAGGAGTCTCATTGGCGTTACTCAAACCCATAATAATGATAATAATAATAAAAAGAATTTTTAATTACCAATCTGTATCCCGTGCGCATAAACTTTCAAATCCATCAATCCAGCCAGATCCTTGACTACCACTTCGATCCCCTTGTACACGTCTTTATCGCTCGAATAGATGGCGTTCTTTTTCCAATCGTCCCAGTACATGTTGCTCTTGAAAACGGCCACGGCAAACGGATGCGACACGACGTCAGTGTTGTGAACGATATTCACGAAACCGTCTCCGTGCAAATCCGCACTACCGATGTAATCTTTGCGTGCGTCCACCCAGTATATTCGGTTCGCGATGTAGTCGATGGTGATGCCGTTGGGCCACTCCACTTTCTCCTTGCCGAAGAGGATTTTCGGGTTTGTACCGTCACAGTTGGCCCGGTTGACTGACGGGCTTTCGCTGGACCAATCCGTCCAGAAAATGTATCCGGCTTGAGGATGCACCGCTACGCCTCTAGGTTTTTTCAATTGCTTGTTGTCTAAGATGGTCTTGCGCATACGCCCCGAATGGTTTATGTCGGTACGAATCAGTTCGATTTTTGATCTTGTGCCATCGACAAAGTATAATAGGTGGCCGATCCAGTCGTAAGCCATACCTTCTATGGAAGCCAAATCGTTAGCTAATAGGGTTTCTTGTTTGCTCCCGTTGGCAAAACACTGACGATTGATAGTGTCTAGATTTATATCCGCCCAATAGACGCAATTGTTCTCCAAGTCAAAATCGATAGCGATAACATTTTTCAAGTTCTTAATTGGCAATTGTTCCAAGCGACCACTTATTAAATTATAGCGGCTGATGTTTTCCCGTTGAGCGAACAACAGAAAGTCGTCCAGAGCTGTAAAAGGACACGGAACAGGGTCCGGTAAGTAGTGGTCTTGGAAACCATCAATGCATTGATCATTGGGAATCTTTCTGTAACCTTTGGTGCGCAAGTAAAACTGTCCCTGAGGGCAAATTTGGGGCACTTTATATGGATCGTAGCCGATGAGGTTCTTATCCAAAACACATCTTTGGTTGGTTTTTTTGAAGCCAAAGTCGCACTCAAAGTCCATGTAGTCGCATTCGCACGGTTTTTTCGAGATTAATTGCAAGAAATTGGGACCTTGCAAGCATTTGCTGTTTCTCAAGCGTCTCTGGTAAGTGGTTTGCTGGCCTAAGATGCACGGGATGTAGCTTCGGTTTTCTTCAGTTTGGCTCGGAGACCACATTTTGAAGTCTTTATCTGCGCACTTTTGCTTGAACACTTTTTTAAAGTCCACCTTAGCGATGATCCATTGATGTTCTTTCGGCAACGAACCGAACATGGTGAAAATTGTTGTATTTTCTCCCGGTTCAGTCATCAAACCGTATAAGCGAATTTCCTCGTTGTGAAACTGAGTCTGATTCCAAGTCATGCCCTCATCCGTAGAATACAAAATGTGTCGAGTTTCTCCTTTGGTTTTGTAATATTTGACAGCAGAAATAATACCACCGTGATCTCCCATATTGAAAAAATACAATTCTCTCAGAGTCTGTTTCCAAGTCAAACCAGCATCGAGACTTATATAAACTCCATAGTGTCCTTTAAGATTATTACCCAACACACCAGTAGCAATGATAACCCCCGGAGCTGATTTGCTCGATAAAATCGGCACCGACCTACTTTCAGGATACAATTGACTAAACTTTTGGCTCAAGTGCAAAGAGCAACCTTTGGAAGGCGTACAACCGGTGTCTTGACCCTCGAAGTCTTTGCTAGGAGGTTCTAGAAGCCTCCACGAAGCCCCGTGATCGTACGTTATCATCGACCCTAAGTGCTGAGGTCCCAAATTAATTGTTGGCCTACTAATCACCTTCGAAGCAATATAAATCCCATTCAAACCTTCAACTTTGTAAACATCAGCGAACGCTTCCTCAGAAATGTGATGCAAAAAGGAATTCTGCCACGTTATATTTGGAAAGAATGCAAAAATATTCTCCATTGACAGAGTGAAGCGCACTTTGGAATCTCCATTTAAATTATCAGACACATACAAATTAGATAAATACTCGTTGTGGCTTGCTACAACTAAAGCCCTGGTTCCACTAACGTCAGCAATGAAATAATTCGTTATATTCAATGAAGTATCGAAAACGCACTTCAATTGTTTGTTGAGCTTGTAGGAAACGTACAATTCAATGTTGCCAAGCGAATTGTTCTTGGTCGTAAACAAATAGTCACCCTTTATGAAAAAATCCTGGATATTAGTAGCGAAAACTTGACTGATGCGCGTCCTGAATAAATTATTCGAATAAATTATGCTGCCCAATCCTGTCGGCTCGTAGCGTTGCACTAGCAACAGCAAATCGTCACCATTTTTGAGCCAGTAGAAGCTTTTGACGAACTCGTGGGCCTGACGAAAAGTCTCACCAAAGTCTTCAGTGATCCATAGCTGAAACAAAGTCAGCTCAATAATAGTATCAAATTAATGTAGTACGATGATTTACTTACTCGATGTCTAGTGTCGTTTTTATCTAGAACGACAAAAATATTGGCATGGAGTTCGTGGAAAGAGAGCTCGCTGGGTGTGAATTTCAGCGGGATCCTTTTAAATTCGTTACCGTGATCGGTGGTGACATAGAGAACATTGTGTTTGACTTCGGTGAACACAAACTAAATTTGAATATTGATTTATTTATTGTTTCTTTCAATAACAAGTGGGACAAATCCGAGGACAAATCCATTTGAGAAAGGAGTGAAACTTCTTTGCTGAGGTGGCTTGCGTAAGGGGAATATGAACAGTGCGTCAGCGGCATACCAAGGAGAATATGCACATGCTTGATTGGGAAACGGCAGGAGGGAAATTGGATAAAAGTGGGTAAGTTTATCAATTTTTCAATTTTCTTAGTGCCTTTTTTCATAGATTTCGACTTCAAATCTCAGAATAATTCAGTTTATAGAGTTTGGGGAGTCCCCAATGATCATTTAGACAGAAAATCTCATCATAAAAAAAGTTTGAAATTTCATCATTTTAGCACTAAGGTAGCTTATATACCTTATGATTTAGATTTTGGAAAAATTAAATAGGGCATAACTTTTTTTCTATTGAAGATAGAAAGCTATAATTTTCAGCGATTCTCATCCCAATAGAGGACTAAAATCCCTGAAAATTTCAGCTCAATAGTTCCAGAAATAAAATCCTATGTGTAGGGTGATTTATCAATTTATCAATTTTTCAATTTTTCTGAGTGCCTCTTTTCATAGATTTCGGCTTCAAATTTGAGAATAATCAAGTATATGGTGTTTGAGGTATGTTGATTGATCATTAGGATACAAAATCTCAACAAAAAAAAAATTGAAATTTCATCTTTTTAGTAAAAAGGTACCCCCCTTATGATTTTTTTGAAAAACTTTGAAAGGTCAAAACTTTTTTTCTAATATAGATAGAAATCTGAAATTTTCAGTGGAGAATAACAATCTTTGAAAATTTCAGCTCATTTGGAATTTCAGAAATAAAATCGCGCAATTTTTGGATTTTTCAATATTCCTGACATATCTACTTTCTTCAAACATTTCAGTTTTAAATTTCAGAATAATTTAGTAAATGGAATTTGAAGGATCCTAAATGATCATCCTAACACAAAAATAGTATATTACATACCGAGTAGGGAAGTGTTTCAATACTGTCGAGAGATTTATATAGTCAATCGAGACGCGAAACGTCGAGATTGACTATTAATCTCGAGACAGAATGAAAACTTTCCTTCGAGGTTTGTATTCTATTTTATTTACAAGCACACCATTAATTATGATTAGTTATTCAATCCTCAATTTTTTTAATATTAAAAAAATAAAACAGACAAGCCAAAATGTGTCAATCACTGTTTTGACGTTTTTACCTGACATGTTCTCATTGTTGCCAGCAAAGATAAATAAATTAGAGTGAGGGAAATCGGTGAGGGAAGTCGAATAGGGAAATCGGTGAGGGCGATCGAAGAGGGAAGTGACACAGGTAAAGTGTCACTTCCAAATTTTTAAAAAGTCAGTAATGTCAAGATATGGTCAAGATTACATATATGGTTGCAAATAAAAAATTGTAATTTCATCATTTTACTATTTAAAAATAAGGCCGTGGCTAAAGTAACAGAGGTGTTACCACAGCATATACAAAAACAATCAGCAGGCTAACTTGAGTGACAGCCCGTGTAATAAAGGAATTCATGGTCGGGATGTCACTAGCGGCCATTTTGGGATACGAGACAGGACATGAGCTGGAATTCTGTAACGAATAGAGATATTTTCGCTATCGCTATCGACGTCCCCTCTCTATTGAATTCAAAAAGAGAGAAGAAGACAGCATGTGCCATAGCGATAGCGATAACAACCTCTATCCTTTACAGAATACTGCCCCTGATTAACAATAATTTAGATTTTTTCTCTCGGGTCACAGAGTCGTATTGGCTTTAAATAAACTAATTTAATATTACTTTCATATAATAATATTTATCCTTACTAATTTATTATTATTTTTAAATATACAAGAATGATAACTGATAACACCATAAATGACAGCATGAATAATATACTAAAATCACTTTGAAAATCATAACTAAAATTCCGCTCTACACCACACGCCTATGACCTCCGTCAGAAATAAACAAATAAATTAAAATGTCCGTGTCCCTGCCGTTTAATGACAGGATGATATCCCCTAATGGCGGCGTGCGCAGAAAAGATGCGCATGAGAGTTAGCCTGCTGATTGTTTTTGTATATGCTGTGGTGTTACTATAATATTTTTTAAAAGTAACATCAGTTCAATGACGTCACCGACGACAACGTTACTTTTAATAGGGGTTATAGTAACAGAGGTGTTACTCTAATTATTTTCTTGAAAAAACGTCAATATAGCAATATGTAGATAGCTACTTTCTTTAGCAATAGTAAAGGTGATATTCAACATAGGGTTGGAAAAAACCTGGGTTTTTTTGAAAAAGTCCAACCCGTCGGGTTTTTTTGGGTTTTTATGGGTTCGATTATCTACAATCCGAATATTTCGGTTTTTCGATATTTTGCGAAATTTCAGAAATAATCCATAACGACTATAGGCAACCAGAGATAAAGAAAAAATCTCTATTCGTTACAGGGTCCTAGCCCAGATATACACTTTCCATTTTGATAAGAACGCAAATTATCGAAAAACTAAATCCATCAAAGAATGTTTATGCCAATTTTGAGCCAATTCTGATATGAGTTGTTCTTTCTCTTTGCAGACTAATTTTTAAAAATCCACATAGAACTGACAGATTTCAATGTCATTTACGCCCCTTCAAGTGCGCTCTTATGTATTTTTATTATTTCTCTGTTTTGTTAAGGTTTTAATCAGTTATTATGTACTTTTGGAAATGAAGTTTTTGCACCTTGTTGTGATTTTAAGTAATGCTGAAAGTGAAAATGAGTTTGCCCCCTCTAATGTTTGGTTGCCCCCTCTGGAATCAAAACCTGGCTACAGGCCTGACCACGCCTCTGGCTGGCCACCCCATAGACTCCGTGTCATGTAGAATTCTTCATATCGACAAGATTCTATAGACTTGGCACATTCGATATATTGAATTCTAAATTCTACATGGCACAGAGTCCCTGCACTCCCTGCCCAAACCTACAGGCCAATAGCGAACAGCCAGGGACTGGAAAATCATCGGGAAATCCTTGATATTTCCTGTGAAAATGACACTCATTCAACTGAAAATTTTATATTTTTGAAAAAACCCAAAAAATCCAATAATGGTGGGTTTTATCAATTGAAAAAACCCGATAAACCCCACTGGGTTTTATAACCTGAGGAAAATCTATGCCAACCCTGATTCAACAACATAACAATAATATTTTATTTTTTATAAACCAAAAATTTGAATCAACATATTGATAATCGAGCTGATTATATATCTTTTGTGAAAAAAACGGCGCCTCCATATTCCTATTCCTCACATGCCTTTACCCAATAGTTATTTGTAAACCAAAGGGAGGGGAGTGTAGGTATAGTTCTCTCCTGCAGGTAAAATTCGATTAATTACCAAAGGGAGAAACGGAACTTTACTACTCCAAGGGAATATACCTACTTAAGTATATGATTTTTCATACGGCAAAATAATAGTAATTAATAATCTATACCTAATACCTGCATTAAACATGAGGAGATATATGATACCTATCGTTTTAAATTTTTTTATTAGTGTGCAAAGTGAAAATCAGTTTTCCATTTTTAATCATTAGCGGTATAAAATAATGGTCATCAACTTCAAGGAATTTTTTTTTTTAGCAAATGAAGGTAGGTAATTTATTTATTTGGAGCTAAAACTATGATCTACAGCAAAAAAACTTCTGCCTAGGAAGGAAAATAATTTACTTTCCTCCCTAAGGAGGCGAAATTACTATTTTCCTCCCTGAAAAGAATGTAAAAAATTGTCACTTTCTGACAAGGTCATAGGAATACGTGTCTTTCCTGCCTTGCCTATAGTGTGTGTTTTATAAGTAGGTATTCTACTCTATCCTTCAAAGTCAGGTTATTTTTTTATATATTTCCATTTTTACTCTCAAACAAATGCCAAGAACCAAGAATATCACCTTTACTTTAAATTGCTAAAGAAAGTAGCTATCTACATATTGCTATATTGATGTTACTTCAAGAAAATAATTAGAGTAACACCTCTGTTACTATAACCCCTATTAAAAATAACATTGTCATCATTGAACTGATGTTACTTAGAAAAAATAATTATAGTAACACCTCTGTTACTTTAGCCACGGCCTAAAAATAAATACTAATAATTCTAAGAAGTTTCACTTCTATTGTGACTTCACACCTAAGTATCTTTTTTGGATTTATCTTAGGATTTGTCCCACCATCACCATAAAACTCTCACATCACTTACATGTGTATTATATCTGGGGTGATTATAGAACTTCTCCAGCACCGAATAATTCCCATCGGCCAACTTAAACTGCTCAGTTCTGTTTTGGTAACTGTCGCCGTCATCATAAGAAATATAAACTGCGGAAGGGTTAATAGGCTGTAAATCGTAGAGCCCAAACGTCGGGTCTCGAGCAAGGCAAATCACCACTTTACTGTTTTCGCCCACCCAATGAACCATTAGCTGTTTGTGGCTGTCGTTCAAATGACTAATCTGGTGAATAAAAATAAAGCTTGGTTTTTCTATTTTGGAATGGAGCTTGGGCATAAATCCAAGAAAACGACTCACAATAATAAACAATAATTTCTTCTATTTATGACTACATGGCAGATAACAAGAAGCAATTACGCTTAATAAAAGTTGAATATCATCCCAGGAAGTAATTTAATGCATACTTAGAGGGGAAAAGGTCATTTATAAAAGCGACTCTAGAAAAAGCCAAGTCAACAAACTTATTTTTCTTATCGGTAAGTGAATAATAACAATAGCGGATAAAGAATGAGTAATACATGAATAATGGGTCACATGTTGAGTATTTTTGATAAAAAAAATTTGCGTCGTTATTTATTAGGGAAAGTTTCCAAACTGTTTCAGACAATTGATAAAGACTTTAAATAGCTTCTTGTTATCGAAATACATGAAAATTGCTTACCTTTGTATAAACTCCATCGTCAGTTAAACCGCTATCAGCTTCTTCATTGGTAGCCTCTCGTCTGTATCTTGCACCATTTTCAAAGTCGTTTTCTGGAAAATTAAACGTAAAAACGCGATTTTCCACAAGGTCCAAATTTCCAAACAAGCTGTGAGCCGACAAAAATGGCACGAATATCAACAGAAAGATTGGTTTGAAACGCATCTTGGTTTCCGGTGCACGTCAAGGTGAACCGTTTATGACGGGGTCACTAATACCGCTGAACAATGAAACGATTTCGAATTTTTAATTTAATTAATTGATAATTTTTATAGCACACAACAAAGGGAACAGCATTACAAACAAAAACACTTCGACGAATGAATGAACGAACGACGAACGACGTACGACGTTTCTATTTTTGATTAGTATTTTGAAGGAAACATTGCAGTTGTCAGAGTGGCGCCATCTGTGGTTACAAATAATTGTTTCATTTTCAAGAGAACTTCATGGTAGAATAATTGAAAGTTTCGTGATTTTATCATTGGAGCGAGCGACTGGTATTGTGGGGATGTGGGGATTTACAAGGTTCCTAAAGGTCATAGGTTGCCGTACTTAACCTGATGACGCTGCTGGGGTGCCTTCTGTAGATTTGCATTATGTTGAGGTTCCCCAGATAACGTCATAAGGTTATCAACCTACCTCTCTCAAAAAACCTTGGGGAATTTATTTCTCTTTCAAATAAAGGCCGGCGTGTTTATGCAACGATAATAACACAGCATATACAAAAACAATCAGCAGGCTAACTTGAGTGACAGCCCGTGTAATAAAGGAATTCATGGTCGGGATGTCACTAGCGGCCATTTTGGGATACGAGACAGGACCTGATTAACAATAATTTAGGTTTTTTCTTTCGGGTCACAGAGTCGTATGGGCTTTAAATAAACCAATTTAATATTACTTACATATAATAATATATATCCTTACTAATTTATTATTATTTTTAAACATACCAGAATGATAACTGATAACACCATAAATGACATAACACGAATATACTTAAATCACTTTGAAAATCATAACTAAAATTCCGCTCTACACCGCACGCCTATGACCTCCGTCAGAAATAAACAAATAAATTAAAATGTCGGCGTCCCTGCCGATTAATGACAGGATGATATCCCCTAATGGCGGCATGTGCAGAAAAGATGCGCGTGAGAGTTAGCCTGCTGATTGTTTTAGTATATGCTGTGATAAATAGACTACTACACAGGATTGTTTATCGGCCTCGTTTTTACTGTGTATCATCATTAACGACGTTATCAACCAAGGATAATACACACTACTACCGAATTTGGGGTGAAGTCGGACGATTTTTGCAGTTTTTTGTTAATAAAATCTACAATTAAAAGAAAAAAATCCTAAAAAAATTATTAAGAATCTTCCATTTCTCCGTTATCAAATTACTTACTAAAAGTAATGACATTTGTATGCCCCCCTTTTTTTTTAGGTAAGTTGTGTGTCCGCCATCACCCCTATGTGTGGAGTAAAGGCGGACGACCATTAATTAAGCATAACAAAGTGTCTGCCCCTAGTCTAGTACGGGGTGCAGTCGGACAGAAAAAAAAAATATATATATTTATAGCAAAATATTAGGTAAAAAAAAAACTCCAAACGTGCAAACGCCATGATTCTTCATTCTTATTCCCTTTTTCTTGTCATGTAAGGTGGATTTGGGAACCCCATAATACTCAGCAGCTTGTCTATACTTTTTCTGCCTCCTCAAAGGGCCCCATACACTACGATGAAACACGACGGTTTTCACCGCCACGTCGTTCCAAAACCGAAGTGTGTGGTAGAAAACCGTTCGTGTGTACGAAATGTAGAACCGTCGTGCCAAAAATCAAGCTCGGACTGAATTTTAAACCGACGATGAAACACGACGGTTTTCTACCACACACTTCGGTTTTGGAACGACGTGTTTAATCGTGGCGATGAAAACCGTCGTGTTTCATCGTAGTGTGTGGGGCCCTGTAGAAAACCGTCGTGTTTTTCTGTTACACACTTCGGTTTTAGAACGACGTGTTTCATCGTGGCGAGGAAAACCGTCGTGTTTCATCGTAGTGTATGGGGCCCTTATTCACCTTTATATTATAAAATGAGTACATTTCTTGAACATTGAACTACCTGTATCTCGCAAACTAGTCATAGGATCAAGTTCGGCCAATGCTAAGAATTGATCAGAAAGGCCAAATTTATATCACACTAGAATTTGGTTAAATTTGGCGGAAGTCCCAAATCCCATAAGAGGTGTGTTTTTTTTTTTCTGTTGTCTACATTGTCTTAGGTCCGTTTCACCAGTCACCAGGGTTCATACTTGACCTTGAAACTTGAAAAAAAAGGGTTGTCCTAGATTAATTCATATGACACATTCAATTTTTTGACAAATTAAAATGAATGACTTCTGGTTCAAGAACCGACGAACGTTTTTGACGTCATTGATTTGTTCCAGTCAATTTTCATTTGTTAAACAAGGAAGGCAAATGCTGGTGGCAATTACAAACCCTGGCGAAACAAACTTTACATAGTTTACATAGTCTACATGGAAAAAGTGGATGTAAACAATTAGGCAATCCAACGACCTGTCCAAATGGCGTCTGGTTGGCAAATAATAAACAAAAAACATATGTTTTTATTTTGACGAGATTAAGCCTAGTACTCATAACCGCGAAATTCTCTTTTTTTTGACGTTTGATTCACACATAAAACGTCAAATTGTCGAAGCAATGTCAAAAAACAGCGAATTTCGCTGTTATGAGTACTAGAGCCGCATTCTTTCGGACCGAATCAGTTGATCAAAACGCGTTATGTTCCAGTGATCACGTTCTTTCGCATTTTGGCAAATGACAGTTAACGAATCATGATCCGAGAAAGTCTGAACATATTGAAAATTTTTTGTTTGTGATTAGTTTGTTCCGATCGCGAAAATCTAACCTCAACTTTCAAATTATTTCTTGTTTACTTTTTGCGCTTTCTGCAATAATATATAATATAAATTTTGTAAGCTCGTCCATTACTATAAGCACAGAAAAACAAACGTAGCAAATCAAAAAACTGCAAAATATAATAATAACCAACTCAAAAAATAGAGAATAGAGGAAAAGCACCAGCTGGCAGTGACACATCAGTGACAGCGTTTTTTCGGACTAATAAATGAAACATGTTCCATCTGAACGAACGGATCAGGATCTCGGAATCATGATTCAAATATTTTGCGAAAGAATGCGGCTTAGGTTTTATCAATACTGACATCGTTGACATGTAACAACCCGTACTCTAACCTCATAAAAATTTCAAAATGCCGGCTGGTTGGCAAAAGTCACTTGGTTTGGATTCCCTAATACGTAGACAACGAGTAGACAAACCGTGTAAAGTAGATTTCATAGTCTACGGCACATCCCTGGTATATAGTATATTACATCTTTGTCCGCTAGGAGTTTTCACTTATTGGCTTTAGCGTTTTAAGCCTTTGAAATGAACAACTAAACTACTGGACAAATGAAGCGGAACAAGCGAATTTTTAGGTTAACTTTAAAATCCAATATTACGCGAACTAGAAAAGATATTAATGAGCGGTTTGCGAAAATTAAGTCCTAAATTACGCAAATCACTCATTGATATCCTCCTTAGTTCGCATAATATTGGAATCCAATCCAAAGTTAAACTAAAAATTCGCTTGTTCCGTTTCATTTGTCCAGCAGTTTAATTTTAGTACATATTGACATTCTAAAACAACGTTTTTGTAGATCTCGTTTGCATCTTTTTCTTTGCCTATTATTGCCATAATAAGGGCTGGTTTCTCAATAGCGAGTCGCCTCCGGGTTGACTTTAACTCCAGGTAAACGTATCTAGCTGCAATAGTTGTATTCCTTTCAAGAGCTTGAAACACTCGAGCTACTCGCTTCGGTGCTTGGTCGCCCCCGATTTGCAGGGAACTTAATATGCGTGGTGCAACAAACACTTTTCGAAAGGAATAAGCGCTTGAAGCCCAGTTCCGGAGCTCCTCCTAGGTGTGAAAGGAATACAACTAATGCTGCAATGTTTAACCCGGGGCTGACTATTGCTATTAAGAAACCGGCTCATTAATGTATATTCTAAACTACGATTGCTGGTGCAAACAGCTGACGACGTACTTGATGACGTTGTCAATGGTGCAATACAAAATAGCAGCGTATCCCGAAAACGAGGCCAATAAGCAATCCTGTGTAGTAGTGTGTATATTACTCTTGAGTTGTTAGTGTTTTTAATAGCTTTCTAGAGCAGTAGTAGATTTTTTTTCTTGTTGGTTTGCTTTGCGCATGTCTGAGCTCCAATCCAAGTAGGCTTTGTATATTCCCTAACTGGCAATAAGCGGCCATCTTGTCGTCGTGTGTGGCAAGTGTCATCGGTTTTTCGCGAAATTTTGTAGTTTTTCGATCAATTTTAATGCAATTAAAAGTGTTCCTCGGGGTGTTTTGCGTTCCACTGGACCATTAAAGCAAATATCACAATTAGGCTCTTCTGCAATTCTGCATGAGTTCTATTAATGGCAAATTGTTCAACTAAGGGCCGGTTTCTCAATAGCGAGTCACCTCCGGGTTGGTTTTTAACTCCAGGGTGAGCGTGTCCAGTTGCTATGTTTACCCCGGAGTTATGCTTAACCCGGGGGTGACTCGCTATTGAGAAACCGGCCCTTAAGAGCCAATTAGAAGCTGCGGAAGAAGAAATTTTGATTAATATCAACTTAAGTGCTACCAATGATCATTCGAAATATTGATTATTACCGGCTCTTGAGCTTTGAATGCCCTTAGAACAATTCTCTTGCGAATAGAGTTATACAAGTTCAAATTTTGACTATAATCGGCTTTTGATTGGCTCTAGGAAATTTCTCCAGAGAATCACGAGCCGGTAATAGTTCAAATTTTGATTATCTGTATCTCCTTTTATCCATTAAATAATTTTTCTGGAGCAACTAAATACCGAACATCCATATTGGATGCTGTGCTGTGACAAAATGGAAAGATCATGCAGTTTATGCTGACTTATGGAATGGAATTTCTCTCACATATCTCTGGTTCAACCAACCGAACAATTCATAAAGCGTTTTACCAACGTTTGTATCCGGTAAACGCGCTTATTACGTTTATTGATGGCAAGGATAATACACATACTACACAAGATTACTTATCGGTCTCGATTTTAGGAATCGCTGCCATATTGTATAGCACCATTGACGACGTCATCAACTACGTCGTCGCGATCATAACCTTTGGTACAAACACAAGTCAAATGTCAAGGCGAGAAACGATTTAATATGGTGCGTAAGGTCCAGCTACTGACACTTTTTACCCTGACCCGTCATTAATATCGCACTTTTTACACCATTCGTACCGTTAAGCGTTCCATATTCCTGGTGCAGTTTAAATGGTTTCCAACTATTTATACTCAACCGAAATTTCAAGACTTTTCTAATATGCGATCATTTGAATAATAACTGCAAATAACTGCACCGCATCAACGCTAACCGGTTCAGACAAATCGTACGTACCATTTGTAGTGTGTAGTTGAATAAGTAGTGTTTTTAATAGCTTTCAAGAGCAGCGGTAGAATTTTTTTCCTTATTGGCTGGCTCTGCCCATGTTTGTGTTTCAATCCAAGTAAACTTTGTAAATCCCTCGACTGGCTGCCATCTTGTCGACACAAGTTCATGTCGTATGTTGTGTGTGCCCAAGGATAATACACACTGTAGATTGCTTATCGGCCTCGTTTTTGTTAATCACCGCCTATAGGTGTATGACCATTGCCGACGTCATTAACTAATAAGTCGTCAGCTGTTTGCGCCAGTGATCGTAGTTTAGAATTTGAATTTATGAAGAAAAAATATTATTTAATTTTGATTAATATCATAGGCAAAGACAAAGACGCAAACGAAACCTAATAAGAAGTTGTTTTAGAATGTTAAATAATGTAGTAAAACCAAGTACAGTGTGAAGTGAAACTTCCAACTCGAATCTTCAAGGGACAGGAAGTCGAGTTCGAGTTACAGAAAATTCGATTTATGGAAAAATACACAAAATTGAGGATTTTTGAATCTGTATTGGGTCTGTTTCTGCAAAAATCGCAAACCAGTCACAGCGAATTTCATTGATTGAAAACAGTCAGAAACAGTCAGAAAACTAGTTTCAACCAATGAAATTCACTCTGACTGGTATTATGTATGTATTACAAAAAAGTAGTTACATATAGGTACCATCGTCACCAAAAGTAACTGGGACAGCATCACATTAGCTCTTGTCCTATTACATGAATTTTATTGTCAAATATTTGTCAAACTATAATTCAAATGCATTGAAATGAGTGACAGTAGAATTAGTCCAGGAGATTATTATGCATTATTTGTGTCCCAGATACTTTTGGTGACGATGGTACATTATACAGGGTGTCACGAAAGGTTTGTTACAAACTTCTAGGGATGGTAGATCTAGTAAAAATAAAACTTTTTTCTTAATAAACATGTGTCCGGAAATGCTTCGTTTTCCAGATATACAGGGTGGCCCAAATTTGAACCTCATCATTGGGATCTCGGTAACCGTAAGAGATACGGGGTCGGTAAACTAATTTTACATTCCCATTGTCACTTTTACTTCTCTACAAGATGGCGGTATTAAATTTGAGATCCGACGTTTTTCAAATACGGACCTGCTTTTTTACCGTATTATTGAAAAATTATAAACAGTATCGGTTTTAGGATGCCCAAAGATGACAAAATCGCAAATAAAAAAATCTAGGTTCGTATTTAAAAAACGTAAGTTAAGGATGGCCGCCTGAAGACGAAAGGTCGAATTTCAAATTTAGTACCACCATCTTCTAAAGGGGAAGAAGTGACAATGATGAAGTGACAATTATTTTAAAATTGCTTTTCAAATAAGCCCGGGAAAAAAAAAACGATTTTTCAAAATTTTGGTTTTTTCCGAATATCTCCGAAAGTATTCGGAATCTTTCTAGTTTCAAAACGGTATTCTATTGGTCATAAAATTGACAACTTTGCTATACTTTAACCGACCCTGTATCTCCTACGGTTACCGAGATCCCAATGATGAGGCCTGTATATCTGGAAAACGAAGCATTTCCGGACACATGTTTATCAAGAATTTTTTTTTTTTTTTACGAGATCTACCATCCCTAGAAGTTTGTAACAAACCTTTCGTGACACCCTGTTTAAACCAAGACAAATCTATCTGTCGCCGCTGGTAACTGAGAATCGGTAATTTCCCCAAGTTCCAATGCCACTCAATTTTAGGTCCAGTTTTAGAAATATTCGAGTTATAGTGATTAGAAATTCGACTTATGGGGACAAAAATACATAGTGAGGTTGTAAAAACCTATTTGTTTGTGAAGAAAATTCGATTTAGAGAACATTTCTACTTCGGCAAGTTCGAGTTAGAGAAGTTCCACTGTATGTATAAAGGAAAATCCCGCGGAATCATAACCTGTGATGCAAGCACCCTACGTCAAGGCAAGAAACGACACGCTGCCTACGTCATGACTTGCTCTTTGGCATGGTGGGGGGCTTGAGATTGGATTTATAGCAGGCCTTATAAGGATATAGCAACTGGCGGCCATCTTGTCGACACAACTTCATGTTGTATCGTATGTCGCGTATGCCCAACAATTGTGCCTAAGGACTAAATTATGGACTGACTGGTAAACGTCGGGTTGTTACCTAGTAGGTACTTTCTATGCACAAGAGAATAGAAAGTACCTGCTAGGTAACAACCAGACACTTACCAGTTGGTCCATAATTTGGCCCTAAGGATATTACACACTACTAAGGATTGCTTATCGGTTTCGTTTTTGGTAATCGACACCATATTGGTTTTCCACTGTTTTCAACCATTGCCGACGTCATAACTAAGCCGTCAGCTGTTTAAACAGCCTACATCAAGGCAAGAAACGCTATGCTGTTTACGTCACAACTGGTTGTTTGGCGTTGGGGGGAAGGAGGGGATTTGTTACACACAGGTCTTATGAGGATAGGCCATCCTGTAGTAGTAGTGTGTGTATCATCCTTGGTCTCCACTGACCATTTTTTAGGGAGGTTTAACGATATTTAACACTTAAAGTGACATTTTTACATGTACTAATGTCACTTTGAACGTTGATTATCGTTAAACCACAGCATATACAAAAACAATCAGCAGGCTAACTGGAGTGACAGCCCGTGTAATAAAGGAATTCATCGTCGAAATGTCACTAGCGGCCATTTTGGGATACGAAACAGGGCCTGATTAACGATAATTTAAGTTTTTTCTTTCCTGTCACAGAGTCGTATTGGCTTTAAATAAACTAATTTATTATTACTTACATAGTTACGTATAATACTATTTATAATTACTTATTTATTATTATTTTTATTAGATATACAACAAGGATAACAGATAACACTAGAAATGACAACACGAATATACTAAAGTCACTTCGAAAATCATAACTAAAATTCCGCTCCACGCCTATGACCTCCGTCAGAAATAAAGAAATAGAATAAAATTTCGGCGCCCCTGCCGTTCAATGACAGGATGGTATCCCCTAATGGCGGCGTGCGCAGGAAAGATGCGCGTGAAAGTTAGCCTGATGCTGTGGTTAAACTTCTCCTAGAATGGTCGGTGCAAACGGACATTGAAATGTTAATCAATGTAGTGAAACCAAGTATGCATAAAGCAATAGCCCGCGGAATGATAACCTGTGGTGCAAACAGCCTACGTCAAGGCGAGAAACGATATGCTGCCTACGTCAAAACTGGTGATTTGACATATGGGGGTTTCCAGATTTGTTTTACACAGGCCTTATGAGGATGGGCTATCCTGTAGTAGTAGTGTGTATTACTCTTGCATTCTCTACAGTTTTAGTTTATAGACACGATATTGATTACTATTTATGGAGTATTTATCTCTGGTCAAAGAAAAATTTAATGTTTATCAATAGGAAAGGTTACAGTCAATAGAAAAAATCAGATTAACGTGCGGACAAAAAATTTGGTGGTTTTTGCTCTGCTCGGAAAAATAAAGCTAAATTCAACGTTATCAAATAAGGGAGATCTCATTGTTAGGTCATTGGGGAGATCAATATTGAAATTATTGACATTGTGGCGAACTTTCCCAGAGGTTAAAATTTAAATTTTTTAATACAATTCGGCGCTTGCACCAGACAACATGTAGAGATCGCGCCACATAGATTTGTTGAAAATTTAGTCAAATTGAAATGATATAATTTTGAAACTAATTCAATCCAATCTAGGTATTTGCTTTTATTCTTTAATCCAGTCAATTTGACTAATTTGAGGTATACCTACACCAACCAAAATCCAATGATTAATCTTCAATTTTCAAGCATTTATCATTATCATTGGTCATTAACCGTGACTCGACGTGCCGCAAAAAAAATAACGAGCCATTAAATTCTAATCATTACATGCACTGCACAATCCCGTACTTATTTGAAATCCTTCTAGTGCTTCGAACAGGTGAACAAACACGAAACAGGTAATCAGCGGAGTGGTCTGCACGAAGAAGTAGAGTATGGCGAGGAGGGGAAGGCAAAAACCACTTGCCCATGTTGAAATGTGAATACCTTCTTCTTCGATAGCGTTTCATTTGGTTTTTCAGCGGTTTTCAACCGCGTCGCGTCCGGTTTGGACGATTTTATTGACCTTGTATACATAGCGTAAAATGTGTTTTGTGTAATTCGCGTACGTTGCCCTGGGATTTTTCTAAGGGGGTGGATTATTTTGTTTTATTGACGAAACAAACGCACAAATCAACCACGAGGGGATGTTAAAAGTGAACTTTTGTGTATTGGATTATTAAACAGAAAGGTATAAGCTAATTTATTCAAGTTTTCTCTTAATTTTTCGAATCATTTTTAAGTTGTTTCGAACTTGTTTTTGAACTTATGAAGCGTACGATAATATAATATAGACCATCATATGTTAGCTTAAACTGGATAAAAACGTTTAAAGCTCGGTTTACAGGGACTCTTATAATCAAAGTTTCTCTTTACTGACTGGCTACAAACCAACAACTAATTGCCAAACATGATCTTCACAAGAATGTATCTTCCTCTACTCGATATAAAATAAGGCAACGCATTCAAACTCAATCTTTGACTCATCTAGCTTCAAATTTTTTTTAAATTATAAATTCCAGTAAATTAACCCACTGTTGTTAATTGTGTGTGCTTTAAATTTCTCTCTGATGAACTGATGGCTAATTCCGAGCTACTCCAATTCATTAAAACGGACAATATATTAACTTAAGAGTGAACTTATTTTTCTTGATTAAAATGTGTGTTGAACGCGCACGATGCTTTTCCAGTTGGAGCTTTCGTGTTTTCTATTGTCTTTGAGCCAGTTTGGGAGTGCGTGAACAAAATCCTCTATATCTTTCTCTTTTAATAGCAAGCATGATTATTCTCTCCTCAATTTGATCGAATTAGACGTCCTTAATTGGAGCAGTTAGAGTACAAATTAGATCATCGCATTGATGTAATATGACTCTCTTGCTTTGTTCTAAAACTATTCTGAAATGTTTCAAACTACATTTGAGTTACAAAGTTCATTAAAGTACTTTAAGCTCCAACGACTTCAATAAAAAAAAAAATCAAAAAACAGGTTCTGGTTAGTCCAATAATATCATATTTCTAAATTTGCAGCTGCAGCATTCCTGCGACTACATTCCGAAAAGTGTTGCGTTACAACTTTGTTAGGAATTGCACACACCCAGGGTGGTACCAAAATAAAGCAGTTACCGGTTATCGAGAATAGCTATACTTTCTTTGACAGATTATTGACTAAAAAGGAGAAAGTACCTACCGTGTGCAATAAAACAAGTGTTCCACTCTCCATCGCATACGCACCAATTTATTGTTTATTTGCTAATTAGTACCGCGTTGCCAAATTTTTTGGCCGATCGGCCCAGACAGAGTGGTACCCATGTACCATCGGATAGTCATATGACTCACTTTCCCTAAAAAAAAGATAAATAAATAAAAAGAAAGCCTTCGGTTTATTCCTTCGAGGTATTTGGTACGCCACTGACCCACTTTTCAGTAGAGTATAATACCATATAAGCCATGTGTTACCGAGAAACAGGGAAAGTAAAAATTTTCACTTGTTTTTCCTCGTAAATATTGATATGGTCTTAGGATCAATCTAAGAATTTTCACTTTATACCTATTTGTTTTCTTTCTTTGTCAAGTTTTTGTTTCGGAATGTAGTCGTCGCTCTCTCTCTCTTTGCGTCATTCCATTTAATATTACCTTTTTATCATTCGAATTACGTATTGCATCTATTATTTTCCGACTTAATAAACTTAATTTGTTGGTTTCATTTCTGTGTTTCATTTTGGGGAAAATGCGCATATTGACCTCTGGTTTTCCGTCTCCAACTCTTTAAAAGCTAGAGCAAGTGGGCCCTTAACCACATTAATCCTAAGGGTGGCGCCCGAGTTTTCCGAAATCAACCGCTTTCTCACCGGAAAACCAAAGTAGCGCTACAAATTTGGCGATTGAGTATAAATTTTCGAGAAATATACAGAGTGATTTACATAGTCCGTGCATTAGCTTGCAGGTAGATTAGAGGCTATTTCTACTAATCCACCTGCAAACTAAATAACTTCCAATGCACAGGCTACATAAATCACGGTGTATATATGGAGTTTCGAAAACAATAAGGATTATTTTAAAGCCACAACTTATTTATAGTAATGGAAGCGAGGGAAAGAAACTTTCTTATTTTAAAACTACAACATCATCCTTATTACCTAATTACATATTGAACTTATACATTTCAGCGCATTCATCATGTTAGCCATGATGGAATATGGTACCATAAAATATGCAAGCTCCACGATGTCTTCAGAAACTTTGAGTGAAAGTTGCGGTAGTCGCAATAATCGCATCAGGACTGTGAGATTGGTGAGACCCAGTCACGGACCATCGCCAGGACTCTGCTACAGACACGGACCCTCGTTGGGGTTCAGCATCAGAGGCGGACGCGAGCACGGCACTGGGATTTTCGTGTCTCAAGTTCAGGCGGGATCCGAGGCTCATACAGCAGGACTGAGGGTAAATATTCGTCTCAACTTTTTTCTCATCATGTTTAATAATAAATAATTGTGACTTGTAAAGATTAAAAATCTAGCCGCATTATATGCATTATGAAGTATCAACTCTCTATGTTATAAGAAGCTTCAAAAACTCTGTTTTCGTTTCTCATGAGTTGAGATTATCCTTGGGTGAAGGTAACCACAACATCAAGTAAAAATTTTTGCTGTTTTTGCTAAATCTCAAACTTCTAGATCAGTGAAAAGTAAAGGGTGTCTATATAGTGCAGTCAATCTAGCCAGGTTTATGCAGGTGAGGTAGAAAAAATTAGTAACAAAGTGATCTCTACGTAAATGAGTAGTCAATAGGGTCCTAATTAATCCCTCAAAAATCGCACTTTGTCGCATTGGTGGAACTTGGAAAAAAATAGCCGCCATCTTGATTTTTTTCGAATTTATTGAATATTTCGGAAAGTATACATTATATCAAAAAAACTCAGGATATCTTTTTTGTAGAGAATGAAAAGTTACTTATATTAAAGGAAATTTCATTGCTTTTAGCATGAAAACAAAAAAGTTATTGGAATTTAATTTATTTAAAAATCTAGACATTTTTGAACTTTAGTTAAAATCGCGAAATGTATGCATTTTTCTAATAAAATTCAAGAATGCCTTTTAGTATAGGTTTAAAGATACCTATATTGAAATAATAAAAAAAAAAACATCAGTAATTATTGAAAAGTTTGGTGTCAAAGGTTTAAAGCATGGTTTCCAGTGCTTACTTGGTGCTCGACTTGGTGTCTATCCAAACAGTACACGGACATCTTAAAGACGTCCTTAAGATATCCACAAACGACATTCAAGACGTCTTTTAGACGTCTGCTTACGTCTTCAAGGCTGCACAAAAAAAAACATACTTATCTGAGTTTTTTTTAGATGTTTTTAAAAATTCCATGTTGCCAAATGAAATAAATGTCAATAACTTTCTCGTTTTTCAGCTGATATTCTTGAAATTTCTTTCAATATAGGTAACTTTTGATTTTCCACAAAAAAGTTCTCTTGAGTTTTTTTGATATAATGCATACTTTACGAAATATTCAATAAATTCCAAAAAAATCAAGATGGCGGCCATTTTTTTCCAAGTTCCACCAATGCGACAAAATGCGATTTTTGAGGGATTAATAAGGACCCTATTGACTACTCATTTCCGCAGAGATAACTTTGTTACTAATTTTTTCTACCCCAACCACCTATTTTGACTAGCCTAATACTGTGCAGGCAAAGTCTAGAGTGTTTATGGTTCATTCAATCTATTCAACAATGGAATATGTAGTTTTCAAACGTCTATTAAATTTAATTAAATTAATTGCAAATACACACAATAGAAACGGAAAGTGAAACATAACAAAAGAAGATTCTTTTCCCAGGCAAAATAAAAAAACAAATTCAATAAATTAAAACAATTGCATTTTTTTTTCTGTTTATACTTTCAACTATTTAGCAACGTTGTGGTTGTCTAGAACTCCGTTCTCAAGCCGAAAATCCGTTGCAAAAAGGCACGAAAACAAGTTTCATAACGGATATTAATTATTATTAGGTATTACGGTTCATTTGACATCTCTTTCTATCTCATTATGGCAGGTAGGCGATCAAATAATCCGCATCAACGGGTTCGCCATAGACGACGCAGTTCACAAGGAAGTCCTCCAGTTAATTTCAAATCATTCTCATCTTATACTGAAAGTCAGAGGTAAGAAGGACAACATTAACCTTTCATTATTTTTCTGCCATATTGTATTAATAGTGCTGGACTTTTAAAGTAAATTTCACTTTTACGCGCCCATCAAATTCAATAGTTTGTTATTTGATATGCTCGTTTCACTTTTATCAAGAAAGAAACAAGAGGCATTTTTTTCTAGAGCAATATCTTCGTAAAATTTACTGATAAACTGATTCATGGCCTGCTAGTTTTAAAAATACGTGTCCAACCTACAAGTAGGTACCTGAGTAATTATCTTCATAGTGACTACGCAGTATAGCTAATAAATCCTAGAAGTTACCCAGTGTGTTTTCTTCAGGTAGTCAGAAATACACTGACATCTGATGTCACTTTTATTTTTATTTTTTAAATCGCTGGTACACGTAATTTGAAACATTTTTCAACACTAACTTAACCCTTTAGGGGGGGAGGGACCAACCTTTACTATTCCAAATGGAACAGGGGCTCGAGTGATACCTGTTTTAAAAGAGCGTTCAATTTCTTTTCAAATGAAAGAGAATTGAACGCTCTTTCAAAAGAGGTATCACTCGACCCCTTTTTCCATTTGCAATAAAAGGGATGGTCCCACCCGCCTAAAGTGTTGAAGTTGAATTGCTAAAAATGGTTGCAAAAACTTTCCCCTTTGAAAATCAATAATTCTATTGGTCGGCGGATAAGTGGCCGACTAATGGGATGGCAAATTGCCTTTTTATCCGTCAAATTGCATACCTACCTGACAGTTTATCAGAAGGTGAATAAACCGGCACTTAGAGCCGAATTGATTGTCGTTCCTTGAATCTTCCTTGGAGTCGCAAGTTTAGAATGGACACTTACTATTATTTGACAAGTTAGTCGTCAATTCTAAACGTTCAAGGCTTCCTTAAGGTCTAAGGTAACCTCAAGGACCGACTATAAAGGACCCTGCCCAAAATATACGGAGATTGTGTTTATGTCAGAATTGGCTAAATTTTGTATGTAATGTAGATCACGCCTTCCTGATTAAAAGTTACCATTGCACCGATCCTGAAAAATGATTCCTTTTTGAGAAAATTAATTTCATAGGTAGCAAGTAAAACGCTTGGACATTGTAATGAACGTACATACAAATAAGTGGATTATTGCGGAACTTATGGGTGGACCTCTGCGGGACGAGCGCAGCGAGTTCCGCAGCCATCTACTCACCAATATACTGTTGAATTGTTCAAATAAATCTGAAACGTGTAGATTTTGAACTAATGAGAAAAATTCACAACTAAGTAAATCAGGTTAGTATTTGAACAACATATTGGTGAATAGATGGCTGGGTCCACCTATAAGTTCCGCAACAATCCACTTGAATAACTTGTCACAATATATTATTATAGTTTGGTAAAGTAACATTACTAATTCCTGTTAAAAGGCAAATTAACAAAAAGTGGATAATCTTACAAATTCTGAGTTTATATAATAAATTATTGTTGAAGTACAAATAAGTGGATTGTTGCGGCACTTATGGGTGGACCTCTGCGGGACGAGCGTAGCGAGTTCCGCAGCCATCTAATTACTAATATACTGTTGAATTGTTCAAGTAAGACATTCACCTGCAACGTTTTAAACTAATGAGAATAACGCACATTTGAGTGAGTCAGTTTAGTATCGTAATTAAACAACATATTGATGAATAGATGGCTGCGGAACTCGCTGCGCTCGTCCCGCAGAGGTCCACCCATAAGTTCCGCAACAATTCACTCATTTGTACTTGAATAACTTGTCACATTATGCTACTAGTTTGGTAAAGTAACATTACTTATTCTTGTTGAAAGGCAAATTGGCAAAAAGTGATTATTCATAATCTTACAAATTTTGACCTTATATAATAAGTTATTGTTCAAGTACAAATAAGTGGATTATTGCGGAACTTATGTGTGGACTTCTGTGGGACGAGCGCAGCGAGTTCCGCAGCCATCTACTCACGAATATATTGTTGAACTATTCAAATAAGACACTCACTTGAAACTTATAGATTTTGAATTAATGAGAATAACTGACATTTGAGTGAGTCAGGTTAGTATCGTACTTGAACAACATATTAATGAATAGATTACCAGAGGTCCACCCATAAATTCCGCAACAATCCACTCGTTTGAACTTAAATAACTTGTCACAATATATTACTATTTTGGTAAAATAACATTACTGATTCCTGTTGAAAGGCAAATTGACAAAAAGTGAATAATCTTACAAATTCTGATTTGATATAATAAGTTATTGTTCAAGTACATACAATGTAACACAAATAAGTAAACTTCGTTAACCAGTTAGAAACAACTACTGCGAGGGCAAATACCCCTACCGGTGTTGAACTACACTGATTGGTCTGAGCTTTCGTTGGCAATGAAAATTGTTATAAAGTTTTTTTTCAGGTAATGACCAACATGAATTCAGGGATACGACGGTCCCTGTTTGGGAATCGACCCACTGAGCAGTGGACTCAGGCTTCCTGTGCCAATCCTTGACGCGTTTCGTCCTTGTTAGGACTCATCAGAAGGACAAAGGTTGAAGCTCCTTGTCCAAGCAAAATTGAACCCCGTTGACCAGTCAGAAACAACTACTCCGAGGGCAAAGCCTGCGGGAAGGCTGAGTCCACTGCTCAGTGGGTCGATTCCCAAACAGGGACCATTGTGTCCCTGAATTCACGTTGGTTGTTACCTGAAAAAACTTTCTAACAAATAAGTAAGATTGTGGCGCAGTGGTGTGCTACGCCTAGTAATTTTTCAGGATTGGTGCAATGGTAACTTTTAATCAGAAAGGCGTGATCTACATTACCTACAAAATTTAGCCAATTCTGACATAAACACAATTTCCGTATACTTTGGGCAGGGTCCTTTAATTGGCCCTCAATAATATCAATTTTATTAAAAAAGAATCAAGAATCCCTATACCTATATGAGAAAATCAATATTTTTCTTTTTTTTTTGTTTAGGAGTAGGAATGATCCCAGTTAAAAAGTAAGTTGGCATTAAACAGATCACAATCTTAATCTAACTATTCACCTTTATTTAGTAAAATTTCTGACGGATTGAGTTGGCAAATAATCAGCGCAGACACGGAATCGCCTCTATTACAAGAATCCCCTCAATTGAATGACAAAAATGACGTTAGAATCAACATTTTGGTGGCTCCGAAGAGCAAACTCGGATGCGGGTAATTTAAGTCGAGTTCGGTTAATTCTCAGCGAGCAAAAAGATGACAGGCCCACATGATCAGTTTTGAAACTTCTAATCAAAGATCACATAAGCTTCTGCCAACAGTCATTTTTCAGTTCGTGGAGTATTAACCAAACTCGACTTTGATTGGTTCGAACCATCGGTCTTTAAACCGTTAGAGAAATTACAATGTCACAAAAGCTTTGTTATAAGCATGAGAAAAAGACGCGTCTCATTCTAGAGCCAGATAAGTTTCACAGCAAATGGCATTAAATGATCGATGGTTAGAACTATAGCGCAGATCACCTAAATACAGATGCGTATAAGCATATAAGTATCCTTGTCGTCGACGATTCAAAGCTACGAAACCACGGCTGCCGGCTCCCTTATCGCTAATGCGGCCAATCATTTATAGTGCATAAGCGTGTTTCAGCCTGTTGTGTTTACATATAACCTTGAACCAGGTGCGCCCGCAGAAAAATATGTTAAAGGGGGGTCAAAATCAATTGAATAAATTATTTATGGGTAAAAAAGGGCACTTCAGTCTAAATTATCATTTTAGAAGCAGAATCAGAATTTTAAATGCAACATTTGCAAAGCAAAATTTAAAAAAAAAGGCAGTTTGAAGAGACACAAACTAACACACTTGGACGAGAAGAGTTTTAAATGCAACATATGCAATGCAAAATTTAAAGAAAAATTTAAATTAGGAAAAAATTAAACAAAAAGGTAATTTGAAAAGTCACATATCAACAGACTTCGATAGTTTTTATCTTTTTGAATGTGACATTTGCAAAGCAAAATTCAAAGGAAAACACTGTTTAAAGAGACACAAACTAACACAGTCTGATATTTATCCTTTTAAATGTGACACATGCAATGCAAAATTTGCACACAAATGTAGTTTGAGAAGCCACATATTAACACACTCGGATGAGGAGAATTCCAAATGTAACATTTGCAATGCAAAATTGAAAAGAGAAGGCGATTTGAAGGAACACATATTGATACACTGGTATTTATCCATTTGAATGTGACACTTGCAAGGCAAAATTTGAAGAAAAGTAATTTACAAAGGCACATTTCGACACAATCGGATATTTATCCTTTTGAATGTGACACTTGCAAATCAAAATTTAAATGGAAAGCCGATTTAAAGATTCACAAACTAACACATTCGGATATTATATCTATTTGAATGTGACACTTGCAATGCAAAATTTAAGCAAAAACATAATTTGAAAAGCCACATGTTAACACACAGATTGTTTATTATTTGATTCACTTAATAGTGACATGTGTTTAGCTCCGGGATCCTTGAACTCAGCTACAAAATTCACCAGTTCCGGAATAAGGAAAGGGTGACAATTTATCTTTATGCAAATCGGTACACTGAGATATAGATATTAAATCAACTTATTTACTTCTTATAAATAGCTAAAATCTCAGGCATGGTAGAGGAAGATTCAAAACTTAGGCTTATGCATTAAATATAAAAAAAAAGATTCAGAAATCGGTAAATCGTTACATAATTGTTTCGGAATGATGTTTTTGGAGAATCAAGAAGTTAGAGATTTCTTTGTTTTCGAGTTGTTAGCTATTCAGCCGAATCACGTTAAATTTTCAGATTATCTCATCGACACATGGCACATGCCTCGATAGACCTGGATAAGAAAACAAATGCCTGTGAATCTTTCCATAGTCATTTTGGTAGATCTTTTTATTTTGCGCATCAAAATACATATTTACACTTTTTTAGATTTATTAACTCATATGCAATGCTGAATCTGTCAACATCATAAGGTAAGTTTTATGGGAAGTAGGTTGGGTTTCATGATTTGGTCGAATTCAAAGGTAGGATTACTGCAGCTACCTGGTTTGTGGCCGAATTCAAGTATGCCCGTTTCGCTCATACGAGCATCATCGGACCTACAATATAATACATATAGAAAATAATTAAAGTATAAGAAATTTCCAGGGGGGGTCGAGTGACCCCCCCTGACCCTACCTGTGGGCGCCCTTGCCTTGAACCACGAATTCACCGCTCTTTCGCATCTGTATGTAGGTGATCTGTGACTATAGGTCTTTGTTTATTATCGCAACATAACTTCTTCTACAGAATCTGCAAAGGTCCGGATTGGAAACCTGGCATATTCGTGCAATTCACCAAAGAGGGCGGCATCGCGCGCGAAGCCGGTCTAAGGCCGGGCGACCAAATTCTCCACTGCAACCAGGTGGATTTTGGCGATATCAATTTCAACGAAGCTGTGAGTCTGATGAAATCCTCGAAACAGTTACAGTTGACGGTGCGCAAGGGCGCAGGTTCTGAACTGTTTCCTGGTGAGTCCAGCGGTTACAATAGCTCGGCTAGTAGCGTTACTGGAGATCAAAGTCCATCGTGGGCCGATTCGAAGCGACTGTCAATCGTCAAAGAAGAGTTGACGCAGTTGGATCAGTTCAAGAAAAATTGTTAGTGAATTGCGTTGTTTTTTAACTTATTATATTTTGAATCTTTTAGTTAAAAAATGGGACTCTTGGGACGAGGATTCTGAAGACAAGCCGCTATTCAAACCCACAATAATTAATTTAACTGAAACTGGTACTACGATTCATAACAATGGCTCACAATCACAGTATTCGTTTAAGGAAGAACCATTGTATACTCTTCCTCAAAAAACACATCCAAAAACTATGGCAGAAGTGCACCATAACTCTGAAAAAAACGGTCACTTAACTTTGACAAAAAGCGCCTCCACTAGTAGTTTTGGCAGTGTTGCTAGTTGCAGCAACAGCGTGGCTAGTAATGTGACTAGCACCAGTTTGTCTTCGGCTATTACAATGGAAATTCAACGAAGACAAAAGAAAATTTTGACTGGGAAAATATCGATAGACGACCAATTGAGGGGGAAGATTTTTAAAAATACTGGGGATTCGGAAAAGCAGTGGCAACACAGTCAATTAATGGACGAATTTAAAAAGGCGCATAGGAGAATGTTTAAAAATTGTGGAAACGAAATTAATGAAAATTTGTCCAGTTGTGAAGTAAGTAGAGTAGGAATGATTCTATTATTCATTGATTGACTTTTTAGAAAGTGGTCACGAAAGGCGAATTGTTGAAATTATTTCAATTTTTTAAAGCTGATCTGTTAAGTGTTACAAAATATATTTTTAACAGAATTCAGCAGAAATACGACTCAAACCTATTAAAAATCAAGTTTCAATTACTTCAAGCCTCTACGCAAATTTATAAAATTCTCAAAAACCTGCTCGAACCTTGGTAGGTATATACCTACCTACCTACTTTTCAATAAATCGCTGAAGAGACTACTATAGTTATTTTTGTCACAAGTACCTAAAATGAAGTTTTTCAGGACGAATCATAGCAGTTTCCGGAATAGCAGATGAGTCCTGGAAAACTTCTTTAGGTACGTGTGACAAACACTATTTTTTGTCATACGTACGCTTTTTAGAATTCTTCAGAACGCTAAAACTTGCAAAATTTCCCTAATTTTTGAAATCATAAAGGTACATTCAGAAAGAAAAAAAAAAATCCTAAAAAGAAGCATTTTACGGACTTAAATGAGTCCGTAAAATAGCTGTTTTTGGGATCGTATAATGACAAAAAAAATTTTTGCAATTTTTGCCCTTCCCCTTTAAAATTTTCACTAAAAAAAATTCCCCAAACCAAGAATATCTCTCCTAAACTTGACAACGCTGCCAAACTACCTAATTTTAGATATCCATAGCGCAGACGCTTTTTTCTAATAATTTGATTATTCCGTGTTTATATTGTTGCAATAATAATTGTTTTTTTTTACCTAAATTCAGGTTCAGTGTTCAGTTCAGTTCGGTACCGTCAAGTACCGCTTAGTTTTCGTAGAAATTTGTTTTGGCTGGGCGTCATTGCGATTGTTTTCTGTTTGTGTAATAATAAATAGCTAGTTTTCAATTTCGGTTGAATAATCATGAAATCCAACAGAAATGGACCTCAGTTTGTGTTGCAAACTTACGAAGTGGGTATATTTTTTTTGGGTCATTTAAAAAATAGTAACAATATTAAAATTTTTAACTATGACCAGAATATTAATTTGGTATTATACGTGTTGACTATTAAGATAAGAGAGGCTTTATCGCTTAATGCGAAATGTATGTTATTTACTTTTTCTTAAAACAATTAAGTGGATTATTTGAAAAATCTGTACTTACCGGAATTTGTTTTCAGGATCGAATTAACAACAATAACGAATTAACGCAAAAATTATCGAAAAGATTATCAGAAATACAACAAACGAGTGATTGTTCCAATGGTGCGACTCCTCCACCACCACCGCCGGTGAGAATTTTTTATTTTTTTTTTGATATTGGGTGATCAATTTTAGATTTTATTTTTCCTGCTACGCCACTGTCTGACTGAATTCACTCGTGATATTCCAATGAAATTCATATTCTATCAGGATATTTTCCGTATGGGAAATTTATAGTAGGTACCGGGTGGTTTGTCTATATTTTGCACCAACACCTATCTCACCACCTGTTTGAAGAGATTTAAACCGAATTTCCGCGACGAACTACTTCCATGATTCCATGAACCCAAACGCTTTCGCGCGAAACGTCTATGTCAGAAACAATACAATGAAGTTAGTTACAATAAGTATACAGGGTGTGTTACAATGTCACAAAAGTATGGCGAAGCAAAGTTATACTTTTTTAAATGGAACACCCCATATATTATTGACCTATTGGATTAGTCTTTCAAACCTGATTCCAAATATCATAGGTTTTTTAGATTTACTAGGTCATGAGCGCGCTTCGCGCGCTTTTTTTTTAAATCAAGTCCATCAAAATAATTATAAAATGGAAAATATTTATTAGGTGTTGTACAAAAAACAGCATAATTTTTGATTTAAATGTACATTATACATTAAATGTAACAGTGAGATAAGTTGTATAGATGTTATTCTAGTGAAGAAATTTCAAATGCGATGGATGGAGTTGGTGACTAATTATTTTTGTATGGTATATCATAATGATTTTAAATCGATCACATTTCTTGAATGTACGGTGTGCGTATGTCTACTTATCTCATTCTGTTTTATGGAACTCGTAGGTGTAGGTATACATTATTCGAAGTGGTTTATTTAAAACAGAATAATCATAACCATAATCAAGGTGTTATTATAAACCGAGTTAGTAACTATTTATGTGCTGTGGTATAATACGAGATATCGAGTCTTAATTTTTTTTTTACATTTTCATGAAGTTCCTTTTTTTTTATTAGGCCAGTTATTGAAGTCTACTCGATCAACATTTTACTGCAAACAATCGAAAAAAAAAATTTTTTAAAAGATTTTAAATTCAATTGCTCAATTATTCAACTTCATTTTTTGTTTGTACCTACGTGGTAGACATAAATTTTAAATGTGATCAAAGTAGTTGGTGAATTATTACTTTTGCGGTACATCGTAATGACTTTAAATCGATCTTATTTTTTGAATATACGGTGTGCATATGTCCAGTGCAACTTATTCTATTTTATGGAACTCGTAAGAATCCAAAGTTTAAAGAGTGCTAAGTCTTCATGTCGTTCTTCGTTATTTTCAATCATTTATGTTTATCGTGTTCAGGTTTTTGTCTTGTGATCTTCAAATATCTTGTAAATAAGTTGTAAAGATCTTCTGAAATCACCTATGACTGCGAAATTTCAAAATTAAATTATCAAAAAAACAATTCTTTAAAAACATGGTTTTTGACAACACTATTGCCTCTTTGTTTCCCTGAATAAAGTTTGAATGAGTCCCACGAACGAACTCTGAAAAGCGCCACATAAAGTTGTCCGTGACTAATACATCCTTTCTGGAGATCAATTACTATCCTATCAAATGTTTGTCCTTGAGATTTGTTAATCGTAACTCATTGCAAAGGCTAATTTTATTTTAAAATTGTCTTTGTTTGAACGTAAAGGGGTAGACGTTTTCGCAGTAGAGTGTTATTCGATTTATGAACACTATTTCTCCCTGTTTATCTACAGTCAATATCTCACAGCGTAACAGATTATCCCCAAGTTCCAGAACTAAAGGCCTTGTACCATTGCAAAGGCCTGCACTGATGCTTAGATTTCTAATAAGCATACAATAGAATTCGTTTTCAATCGTAAATCATGGAGCGGGAATTCGGCGGATTAAGCGAATTTAAATATTTTGGAAGAATAGCATCATTTAGATCACTATTATCACAGTTCTTGACACTATCTATACTGGTGTAGAGTTTTTCGGTCTTGACGTCCAACAGTTCGACAACTTATTCGTTTATTTCTTCGACATCAACATTTCTTGCAGAAAGTATTGCAGATTTGGTCAAGTCCCTGAATCTTCCTTCTTTTAGTATTGTTCGTCGACTTTTCGTATGAGGAGCGAGGGGGTGAAGCGAAAACCAGGGGTGACCTTAGGTGACCATTGGCGTTCAAATGTAGGGTGCCACCAGCTCACATTCCTTTCGAGTATTAGATTAAAATCGACGGACTTTACTTCTCATAGATGTTTTCAACAATATCCGAATTATCAATACATTTCTCCGACAATTTTAGATTGTCGTTAGAATCATTTAGTGTTCGTTATCGCATAAAAATGGCTCAATTTCAGCAATAAGTGCTTAATATTGGCCTTTAAGGCGGCAACCGTTCGAGATTTGTCAACATAGACTTTGGATTTTAGAATGCCCAGAGAAAAAAATCCAGTGACGTTAGGTCGGCCAATTGTGGATTCTGAAGGACGATCGTTGACATCATAAATTGCACGGAGTGCACGAAACGTTTTCCGAATAGAACATTGGTTTTGATAATGATAATAATTTTTAACAATTCCGACGCGTTGCTCAATCGTGTAGCGCTCCATAATAAAATGCAGAGACTAATTGAATACGGCTGCCAAAGATAGCACCTGTGTGACTATCGAGTTTTTCATGGGCTATTGTCAAACATCGAGCGTTACTATTGGAAAACCCTATACATACCTAGATTCTTCTATTGGACCTAGAAAAAATATTAAACCACTTCCTTGCTTTGAAAAACAACCATCTACAGAGCAATATCTAATAGCACAGCTAATAGGCATATTGTCAGAGAATTGTCACATAAGTAACAAATTCACAGTCCTTCACAAAGATGCAACCGAGGAGAACATTGAAAATGCCGAAGCAAACTTCAACGCTAATGCTTGTGATTATTGTGAGCTTTGAGATCCGCTAAAATTCAACCCTTTCCAGATTTTCCAGAATTTTTCCGACCCAATCCAGAAATTTCCATGCGTTTTCCAGACGTTTCCAGAAATTTCCAGACTTTATCCAGATTTTTCCAGACTTAGCTAGACTTTATGCAGACTTGTCAAAATTTCTCCAGACCTTATCAAGCCTTTTCCAGAGGTTTCCAGACATTTCCAGACTTTCCCAGACTTTATCCAGACTTTTCTAGACTTGGCTGGATTTTTCCAGACTTTATCCAGACTTGTCTAGATTTCTCCAGACCTAATAGAGCCTTTTCCAGACGTTTCCAGAAATTTTCTGGCTTTTCCAGACTGTATCCAAACTTATCCAGACTTTTCCAGATTTAGCTAGACTTTATCCAGACTTGTCTAGATTTCTCCAGACCTTATCCAGCCCTTTTCTGACCTCTCCGGACTTCTCCCAAACACTTTCCCGACTTCAAATACACTTTTCCAGACTTTATCCAGACTTGTCTGAATTTCTCCAGACCTTATCAAGCCTTTTCCAGACGATACCAGAAATTTCCAGGCTTTTCCAGACTTTATCCAGACTTTTCTAGACTTGGCTAGATTTTTCAGACTTTATCCAGACTTGTCTAGATTTCTCCAGACCTAATAGAGCCTTTTCCAGACGTTTCCAGAAATTTTCTGGCTCTTTTCCAGACTTTATCCAAACTTGTCTGAATGTCTCTAGACCTTATTAAGCCTTTTCCAGACGTTTCCAGAAATTTCCAGGCTTTTCCAGACTGTATCCAGATTTTTCTAGGCTTAGCTAGATTTTTCCAGACTTTATCCAGACTTGTCTAGATTTCTTCAGACCTAATAGAGCCTTTTCCAGACGTTTCTAGAAATTTTCTGGCTCTTTCCCAGACTTTATCCAAACTTATCCAGACTTTTCCAGACTTAGCAAGACTTTATCCAGACTTTATCCAGACTTATCTAGATTTCTCCAGACCTTATCCAGCCCTTTGACCTCTCCGGACTTCTCCCAAACACTTTCCCGACTTCAAATACACTCTTCCAGAACTTATCCAGACTTGTCTGAATTTCTCCAGACCTTATCCAGCCTTTTTCCGACGTTTCCAGAAATTTCCAGGCTTTTCCAGACTTTATCCAGACTTGGGTAGATTTTTCCAGACTTTATCCAGACTTGTCTAGATTTCTCCAGACCTAATAGAGCCTTTTCCAGACGTTTCCAGAAATTTTCTGGCTTTTCCAGACTTTATCCAAACTTATCCAAACTTTTCCAGACTTAGCTAAACTTTTTCCAGCCTTATCCAGACTTTATCCAGACTTGTCTAGATTTCTCCCGACCTTATCCAGCCCTTTCCTGACCTCTCCGGACTTCTTCCAAACACTTACCCGACTTCTATTATGTATAAGTAATTGCCTATCTATGAGTCGGCACTCAATGTATGCAAAAGCGGTAACAACCTTGAACTAACATAAACATATCGATTTTATATTCCGATTGCCTTATTTGCATAATTAAAGCGGTGACAACCTTGAACTAACATCTCGATTTTATAGTCAGATTCCTCATAGATTAACAACTAAAAACGACACATACAACAGTAAACAAATAATTTGCGATCCAACATCCATAAGGTCGATTTTTTCATGAAATGCCTGGTTGCCAATAATCTGATGTGATTTTCAATATTAAATGTCTTCACGGATAATTTCAAAATATGTTTTAATATACTCCTGGACAAAATTATCGCACCACTGCACATAAGCATCACCATAAGCAGTGGTGCGATAATTTTGTCCAGGAGTATATAATGTAAAAGCTTTTTTGTATCAATCTTTGTTGAAACATAACTTATCTAAATGCCTTTTTGAATAGGATAGTTGTTTTTTTTTTAAAATTTTAATTGGTGAAAAGTCTGGAATAACCAGAAATATATTGCTCAAAAAACGGCACATCGGCAACGTTGCATCTACGAGCAAACAATCAGATGATCTTATGTGACTTATGTGATCCATAACGAATTTGGCAGTGTTGCTGTGAAGTGATAGTCGGTCTTATCCATTTTGTGATTTTGAGTTAATAAGTGGTATTCTGTGGTAGTATTTTTGGATTTAAAAACGTGGAAAACGTTAAAATGGTACGTCGATGTATTATTTGTAAAGATTCCAAGCACATTTCAATATTTCGGCCGTGACAGTGTTGCCATTTTATAGGTCTATCTCTCTCTTAGTTATGTCATGGACAAAAAGATGATTGATTGTAAACATTGGGCGATTTCTAAATGCCACGTTTGGTCTCTAGTTTTATTATTATTTTGAGGTCCAGTCTCTGGGTCCAGTCTCTGAATATTAGGGTTGCCAGATTTTCAAAATTGAAAAGCGGGAGGTAGTGACTGGGAGGAAAAGATAAGTTTCGTCAATTTTTTTTTGAGCATTAATTTTGTCACATTTTATTATATACTATACAGAGTATACGAAAAGTAACGTCCAAGACTCCAAGTTTATAGCCAGGGGGCTGGCGTCAAAATTTCATGGGTCATTTCAGCATAATTTTTTTTCATTCTGTAAGGTAGTTTTTACTTAATAAATAAGTAACCCTCCTGTCAGCTGGCTCACCCCCGTGGCGAAAGGGTAGTAAGAGACCCCGAAACTTGTAACAAAAAATAAAAAATCGGGTCTTTTTAGCAAAGCTGGAAATTTGACATTTTATTTTTATGATGATTCCATGAAAAAAGAAATGGGTCAGCTTCCTGTGGTGGGGGGCAAAACTTGTCAGCTGCGCATGAAAACATGCATGAATGTCGAAAAAAATCGGATAATTTCAGCAAAGCTGAAAATTATTTATATAATAAATTACGGTATGAAAATAACAGTTTTTAACTGGCTAATGTAAAATACTAGTTCGTCATACTGTACTGTTATCCCACTTTAGCATGAGGGAAATTGAAAAGGTATATTCAAAAACCGCCGGCCGTGAAAATATAAATAACGCCGCCGGTCGTTATTTTCAAACATTATAGGGGTGTGTTATTTTTTGTCAGATTGAAAAATTCTTAAAATCTGCAGTGTGACGAAAAATCTAGAACAAAACAAGGCCGGTAACTTCAAATAACAGTCTTGAGCTAACACAAACTTCAGCCTAGCCGTTGTTTGCTATTTACCGACCTTATAACGTTAATAACTAAGTATAACTAAGTAGGTACCTTGGCAAGCTGACCGACGCTCTATATTTTGGCGGTAAAGCTGTGAAACGTTGATAGCACACACGATGGTACAGGGTGATCCATTATAAATGTCACCCCCCTGCTAACTTTTTCATTTGACGTTTTTGATAGAAGTGTCAAATACAAAAGTTTTAAGAAATTGTCAAAAGTTTTTAACTAAATCATTTTTAGGCATAGAGGGTGCGTCAAAAAAGTGTAGCAGTATGAAGTTATATTTTTTTAAATGGAACACCCTATTTATTGTATGCTTATTTGTTAGTCTCTTTCAACCTAATTTCAACCATATACGGTTGGATATATTTATCTCTCGGTTTATCTCTAATAGTAATAGGGAAAAACGCGAAAATCTCTTCCTAGGTCTCTCATGTTATTTTTTTTAAATTGAATTTATTATAATATTTCACCTTGTATATTAATGAATAAAATTTGAACAATAAACTGTTTATAAAAAAAAATCTCTAAAGCTTAAATGGTATAATTTTTCTTTCTTCAATAAGAAACCTTGAAAGGGATTTTCATGTTTTTCCCTATAACTATTAAAGATAGACATATCAAACCGTATATCGTTGAAATCAGGTTGAAGGGGACTTATAAATAAGCGCACAATATACAGGGTGTGCCATTTAAAAAAATATAACTTCACACTGCTGCACTTTTTTGACACATCCTGTATGCCTAAAACTGACTTAGTTAAAAACTTTCGATAATTTCTTGAAACTTTTGTATTTGACACTTTTGTCAAAAATGTCAAATGAAAAAGTTAAAAGGGGGTGACATTTATAATAGATCACCCTGTACACGTGGTTTTGTATCGTTTCTGGTGAATCAACATCTTTGAGAATTAAAGTATGTTTCTGACGAACTACCAAAACACCTTTGCACCTATTTAAAGGAATGTCTGTGAATGGCGAAAGCGTTCCTGAGGCGGAATTCTGTGATGGATAGAGATCGTTATCGATATCGCTATGGCACTTGCTGCCTTCTTCTCTCTTTTCGAAATCAATAGAGCGGGGACTTCAATAGAGATAGCGAAAATATCGCCATTCGTTAGTCGTTACAGAATCCCAACCCTGAACCTTTTAAACAAATGACACAAAGAGGTTTCGACATTTTCGTACGTTTTTACTATTCAAGAATAACGTATAGAATAAAGTGGTGACTGGCTAGTGCAAAACAAGTGGGTGGGGGGTAATGGTGTGTTCTATGGCTTGAGCCAAGACGAACTACAGTGACTCAATATACCATAGTGAATGGTTCTCTAAAATTTTATATATTTATATTGCAAATGAGAAAGAATATGGCGGCGGGGGCGTGGGGTTTCTAGATTCTGATTGAAAATTAGCAAGAGTATGGTGGCGGGACCTCTATTGTCACTTTTCTACTGTAGGTAGATTTTTTCCAACATTCATGCCTGTTCTCATGCGCAGTTGACAAGTTTTGCCCCCCACCACAGGAAGCTGACACATTTTTTTTTTTCATGGAATCATCATAAAAATAAAATGTCAAATTTCCAGCTTTGCTAAAAAGACCCGATTTTTTTTTTTTTTTTACTAGTTTCGGGGTCTCTTACTACCCTTTCGCCACGGGGGTGTGCCAGCTGACAGTAGGGTTACTTATTAAATAAAAGCTACCGTACAGAATGAAAAAAAATTATGCTGAAATGACCCATGAAATTTTGACGCCAGCCCCCTGGCTATTACTTGCACCGTGTCAACCGAACCTTGCTTAAATAAAGTGAAGCTTGGCAGAAAATTCTTGGAGTTCAAACCCCCTTTACAATCTACAATCAGCGTCACAATACAATACTTCCAGTTCAGATTATAGATGCTCAAGCTCTCAGGCTTGAGTAGTTCTGTCTTCGTTTGAAATTGGAGATAAAGAAAGATGCAAATAATAGAATTATCAAAGTGCGCCCGCCGCTCGACGTTAATTGAAGCTCCCCAGATGCGTTGGGTTGCCAGATTTGTAATGAAGTTGTAAAATTATGGTAAAAATAAATATGGGCACCTAATTCACAATTATATTTTAGGTAATTTCTATTTTTGGTAAAAGCGGGAGTTTCGTGTAAGTGCGCGGGAGGCGGGAGGTATGGTAAAAAAATATCCCATTTTGAAGAAATAATATTATCGATTTTTTTACTTAATATTTTGCTGGTGGTTTCTATACTTTTTTAATGAAAATACACTTATTGGACCTTTTTTTTTCTTATTTTCTCCCAGACTATTAGAAATAAACCCAAAAAACCTAGTATAAGAAATCAGGTTTGAAAGGCTAATCCTATGAGTCAATAATATACGGGGTGTTCCATATGAAAAAGTTTAACTTTGCTTTGCAACATTTTTGTGACACACCCTGTATACTTGTAACTAACTTCCAATGACATATTTGGTGCGTACGATAAGTCCAACTACTGACACTTTTTACCCTGACCCGTCATTAATGTCGCACTTTTAACACCATTCGTACCGTTTAGCGTTCCATATTTCCGGTGTAGTTTAGATGATTTCCAACTTTCTATATTCAACCGAAATTCCTTGCAAGGCAGGCTGTTTCGATATCAACTGCCAGTACCCACTGGATTTACTGTGCTGATTTTACTGTCATTTGCCGTTCCGATTTCAACAGCGTACTCTTGTGGCCAAATCATTACTGAATCGACTGAATCTAGTGTACTGAAAATAATATCGGAACGGCGTCCAGTAAATTCAGTACTGACAGTTGATATCGGAACTTAGGCTCAGTGAAGCTGCAGACAACTGCACCGCACTAACGCTAACCGGTTCAGACAAATCGTACACACCAATTAACAGAGATAAAGTCTGGTTTTTTTTTAAAAGATAACTCCCCAAGTCAAAAATTTAGTAACTATGTTGGCAACACAAGCCTTTTCTACATAAAAAGTTTGAAAGCATTTAATTTTACATTGTATTGCCAACATAATGTCATTTTGACTTTTATCTTTAAACAAAAACAGGCTTTAGACAGTAATAGATATTTATTTACGACTAAGGTATCGGGTCTTCAAAAAAAAGCCAATCAAAGATTGCTATGGTTTTTTAAACGTATGTCTTAGCAATATTTTTCTTTAGTTTTGTCAATGAACTTTAATGTCAAAATGTCATGTCAAAAATCCTGACCAATAAAGAAACAATAATGCGACGTACGTTTTCGTAACCAAAGCAATCTTCGATTGGTTTTTTTTTTTGAAGACCCGATATAATGTGCGTATTATATTTGTGATTTTGGCAGTATAATGACATATGTTATTCCTCCAGGGATTAATGACGAGTAGCGGGATAGACCTATCTATTTTTACCTGGTATGCGCGCGCAACACGAGGCAATCTCTTTTGATTGGCTAGATAATACAAGTGTGAGGTGATCGTTTTGCACGCTGGGCATCTCTTTATCCTTGTTAATTGCACGTGGTTTGACAAAAATAAATCTAAAGTTGATATTTAACTTGACAAGCGTCATTCAAAAGTTGTTTGACATTTTCATTGACAAATACGTTGCACAACACGCGCTTTTTCTCCTTTCCTTTTTATCCTGTGCAAATAAGAAGGACGGATTGCTATACGTAAGTCTAACATAATTTGGTACGTTTTGCCTCGTCTTGCGCAATGAGCGTTCTGTGTCTCTTTTTATTTAATGAAGTTTTCGTATTATTACCTCTTTGTCTGGCAAAATAGATAGGTCTATTAATGTTCATTATTCTACAAAAGTGTCAGTGTCAAACGTGTAGTGCTTGTGGATTTGTATTGAAAATTATGAGACGGATAAAATTTGTTCATTGAAAATCTGAAATAAATTAATTTGTCGTAAATAAAGTAGAGTATACTACTCGCAATAATGGCTATTATTCCCTCGGAATGTTACTCCCTCGCCGCTAACGCGGCTCAGTTCGTAATAATCTTCGGGAATAATAGCTATCATTATTGACTCGTGGTATAATCTACTATTATGTTATAAGGATCATAATGACGATCATTATGGTACTAGCCGTGAATATAGCACGGCGTGTGCCATAATGATTGTTTATGATCCGCATTTTATTCAATATTTTATATTCCGGCGATTATAGTCAATACATTTTTCTGTCGCATTTGAGTTTATCGGACATGATTGAAAAAAGCTAATTTCGGTAATGTGCTTGACAACTGGTAACAACGGAATTGTTTGTCTGTATTGTCATATTGTCATTGTTGAATTCACTGAAATGTTCATCAAACATTACCCCCAAAAATGGAAAATTTGGCTGATAATGTAGTTGCTGGCCTAATGCCTGAAAAGTCTAGAAGTGTGTATGAAAAAACCTAGGAATGCTATACCTATATATTTTTTTTCATTATAGTACTCAGTACTATAATGAAATCATTATAGTACTCAGGACTATAATGAAATCATTATAGTACTCAATCCAATAAAGTATGCCATTATGACACTACAAATGAAGTTTATAATAATGTCATTATGACATGCCGGAATATAAACAAAACTTTGTGTCGCTAACATCTAATCTATCCCGTCCAATTTGGTTGTCTTGTCAAATTGGTGCGAATTGATGTTTTACCTTGTCATTACTTTGCTTCAAAAAGTTGGAGGTTCAAGACTAAAAACGACTACTGGCAACGCTGGTTCTGTAAGACAGGCGAAGTATACGCTGCAATCGATTGGCATGTCAACGCGCCTATCAAACTTAAATCATATGAGTTAGAGGCAGACAGATATATAAACGAGTTGCACCCCTGCGCATTTCTTCATTATTTTGGTCAAATGAATGACGGATTCAGAGAGGAATATGGGTCTTATTTACACCACATGCATCCTTACCTTAGATCCTTACCATGACCCCTCTCGAGCAGCTCACCTCTCCTGGCACATGGGGGGTCTTATCATCACAACAAACATCAGTTTATGAATGAAATGTGGTGTCTATCAGTGTTAGGATGTTATTGCTAACTTTATTGAAACCCAGAGATAAATTGAAACTCTCAAGAATATTACCTACAATTTTCACATTTGACCTTTCTGGGTATTTCTTCAGGTGAGATAGGTGTGGGTGCAAAATATAGATAATCAATGAATTATTTTTGTCCCAGATTCTTTTGGTGACGATGGTAGGTAGCTGAGGGAGAGGCGAAAAAAAACCTGAATTTTTGGAAAAAATTATGAAGAATTTCGAAGACTAAAATTAAAGATCCTGGGATAGATAAAAATTGAATTTTTTCGGCTGTAGAACAAAAATAATATCGAAAGACAAGTTCAAGGGCTTATATCTTCGGAATTTTGACTCAGAAGTCAAAATTCAAAGTTTTGAGATTTCGTATTTATACGGTGTTGCCAAATTGTGAACAATTACCTTAACTTAGGGAAAACGTGAATTTAGTAACGCCGTACTCTATAGTCCATTATCATAGGGTCCGCTCGCTTCGATCTCGTGCTAAGTTTAAAAATGCATTATTTTATGAAAATATGGAACTACTTGATTACCAAATGGTATGTTGGCATTTCTGTAAATTATTTTTTTTCCGAAAAACAGCCACTTCAAGATCGCGGATGGAGCAATTTTTGAAAAATTCGTATCTTCATTATTATTTGATCAATTTTCTATTTCAAAAAAAGAAATTACTTGGAAAAGTCTATAATTTATTAAAAAAATTGTTTCAACCACACATATTCAATAATAAAAGAAAGTTTCCCCCAAAAATTGAAAAAAAAAAAAGATTTTTTTTTTAATTATTTTTTTTTTAACCATTTTTCTTTCTATAATTATAAATTATAAAGAAAAAAGTTTCAGATAAAAAATGCTCAGAATTTTCTGCTGAATCGAATGATATATAATTTATTAGAGGTTGTTCAGTAGATACTACTGAAAAGTGAGTTACCAAGTAAGAAATCGAGGGTTGGTTTTGAAAAAATTACTTTTTCTACAAACGTATTAAAAATGAAATTTTTAACACCCCCCCGAAGCATTAAAAATGTTACTTTATCGCACTAGTGCCATAAAGTCTTTATAGCATTAGTGTTAAAAATGAAACATCAAAATTTGAGAGCGAACGTCAAAAAAAGTTTGTATTTTTAGTTATTTACATTGATATTAATGGTGAAATTTGAACAACTGAGGTAGCCCGATTGGCCGCCTCATCTATATTTTTCAAGGGATCGATGCAACCCCCCTTTTTCTTCTGTATTTTGTTCCATTTTAAGCAAAAAGCATTACTGACCACGACAGACTTTCAAGAAACTGACAAGACATTTCATCATCCTGTAAAAACAAGGTGCTGGTTGTTTGGACTTGACAAATGTCAAATTCAATAATTTTATGTAGGAAAGGTGCTTCCAATTTATTATTCATTTCAAAATCCAATTTGTTACTGGTTATTGCTTTTTATTTCCGTTTGTAGAAAAAATATTGTATGATATTTGTGTTAAAAAGTACATTTTTAAGGCACTCATGTGAATTGCAGAATTCGCTTCGCTCATTCTGTAAACTTTCACATGCGTGCCTTAAAAATGTACTTTTAACACTTATATCATAAATAACTATTATTAACAATCCGAAAATTTATACTAGCGAAAGCACGTTACAATAAATGTTACATTATAATTAATTTCAACTGACTGACTATCCTAGGAAAAAAACATACATTTATAATAAACTGAAAAGAGAAATAAGCCTTTGGCATTTTTGTAAATAATTTTTTTCCGAAAAACAGCTACTTCAAAATCACGGATGGAACAATTTTTCAAAAAATTCGTATCTCCGTTATTAATTGTTCAATTTCTTATTTCAAAAGATGGATTACTTGGAAAAGTCTATATTTTAATAGAAAAAATGTTTTTACTACAAATATTTAATATTAAAAGAAAATTTCGACCAAAAATTTAAAAAAAAACATATACTTTTTTTTTAAATTATTATTTTTTAACCATCTTTCTTTCTATAATTAAAGATATATGCTGTGCCAACAGTGTATAATAACAAGTGTTCCAAAATGACATTTGGCAATTGATTCCTAATAACATATTTGCAATCAATACATGAAAAAATCAAATAACCTATACCCTGATACATTATTAGAACCCAATAACGGGAAATAAATAAACTTCACATAAAATCTAATAATATCACAAACATTCTCATATTTCTTTTAAAAGAAGACAGAATAAAATTGATACAAAATGAAAATATTCCTCAGCCACAGAGAAACAAAAGGAATAAATTAATGACTTGGCTCAATATTCGAATCTCTAACTGGAAACCTGGACGCATCTGACGGAGAACGTCACAAGCACATCATTAGGGAATTACAAAACAATAAAAATAGTTTACAAGAAAATATTCTGAAACAATACTCGCTTTCTTTAAAAGTAATAGAAAAATTTAACTAAATTATTAAACAAATAAATATCAACGAACAACTTCTAGAATAAAAAAATTAACCAAATTGCACATATTATGGCACAGAAGGCAGACATAATAAATCAAATAGGTACCTAGTCAATATCTATGAGATAATCGACTCTATTTACAAGATATAGAAAATTCCTTAACTTTTTCAAAATTGAAAGTCATGCATCCAGGTATAATAAAAAACTGAGTGCCATGATTATCCTAAAATTACTCTACATACTTTACTTAATTTCAGAAAAATACAAACTCAATTTTATCTTTGTAAACTTTTTTGACAGAGGGCTGTAAACTTCATTACTTCAGTATTTTTCCCCTAGCTCAAAAACTAGAATAGGAACATATCACTTTCATAACAATACTAAATGCAGTATTTTGAAGCGAATCCAACGATGTAATACATGATGGCGCCTCCAGGATCAAAATATTCCGGAGGTAAAATACCCGACCACTCGGATCTCCGGGCGTCGGGTGATCCTGGGGGTCCTTCATCGCAAAGATATAAAGAGAAGATCAAAAACTCAACTCAGAATTGATTTTAGCAATATAAGAGGAATAAGTACAAATATGAATTCAGTTCACCAACATCTTGAAGAACAAAGACCTGACATCCTTGTTCTCAGTGAAACTAAAATCAGTTCTGCAACACCTATTGTGAACTATCTTTATCCCGGCTATGACCTACACCACCGATTTCGACATAATTTTGGGATCTGTGTGTACATAAAAATGACCTTTCATGTCATCGAGAGGAGAAGCTAGACACCAGCGAACCTTGATATCATATGGCTAAAATTCACCCTCAAAGTTCATCGACCAAGTTTATCTGCTGCCTCTACCGACCGCCAAGTAACACCGATTACCAAAACTTTTTCACGACATTATCCGAAAGCTGTGATAGTATACAGTCAAACTATCCACAGAGGCGGAAATTGTCTTTTTAGGCGATTTCAACGTCCACAATATACCCTTGCTGAAACACCACAACAAAACAGATAACGAAGGCAGAGAAGCAGAAGCTTTTGCCATAAGTTGTGGTCTAACGCAGCTTGTCGATGAACCTACCCGTATCTCAGAAAGGGGCGAATTTGCAGCGCTTTTAGACTTGTTCCTAACCACCAATCCTGACTCGTACACAATTCAAGTAGATGCTCCACTTGGTTCGTCCGATCATAAACTTATAATAACAAAGTGCGAAATGCTCATCCCACCAAGCCTACAAACCACTTCCTCGTAAAATGTGGCACTATAAATCGGCAAAATGGAATGACCTAAAACAGTATTACCTGGATTTTCCATGGCAAGAGGTTTGCTTTAAAACAGCTGATCCACTATTTGCTGTAATGAAATAACACAAGTAATCTTATCTGGAATGGACGCATATATCCCACATACAACTAAACGTAGAGCTAATGCAAAACCTTGGTTCAACAGCCAGTGTCAAACGGCTGTACAGAAAAAAACACAGAGCATATAACCTTTGGAAACGACAACAAACCGCTCAAAACCACACAGAATTTATAGAAGCCAGAAATAGTTGCAAAATTACTATCGACTCCGCTAAAGAAACATACAATCAAAGAATAAAAAACAGGTTGCTGAATTGTCCAAGTAGTTCTAGGTCTTTTTGGTCTCTTGCAAAAGCTGTTGGATCTAACTTCACCAAGTCATCCATACCACCACTTACAGATAAAAATAATCACTTAGCCACAACATCAGAGGAAAAAGCCAATATGCTTGCCCAAATGTTTTCCTCCAACTCCAACCTAACAGTGCCAAACGGAAAAACTCCACCGTTCATTGAAAGGGTTTCCCATAGTATGCCAGAGGTACCCTTTTGTCACAGAGAAATACGAAAATCCCTAAAAAGCTGGATACAAACAAAGCAATGGGTCCGGATGGCATTCCCGCAATAGTACTTAAAAATTGCGCCAACGAACTCACCCCAACTTTCGCAAAATTATTCAATTTGTCTTACAGGCAAGGAGTATATCCATCATCATGGAAGTCTGCCGCAGTACAACCCATTCCAAAGAAAGGAAAAAAGACAGATCCATTAACTATAGACCAATTGCTCTACTTCCGGTGATATCAAAAGTAATGGAAAGAGTTGTGAACAATCACCTAACCAAGTACTTGGAAAAGTACAAAATTATCAACGATAAGCAATACGGATTTCGAAAATATAGGTCAACTGGCGATTTACTTACATACGTCACTCACTTATGGCAAAAAGCGATTGAGTTGCGGGGTGAAACAAGAACAATTGCCTTAGATATATCTAAAGCATTCGACAAAGTTTGGCATGAAAATCTGCTCAACAAGCTCAAAGCAATGGGATTATCGCCGAAACTTTGCACTTGGTTTGAAAGTTACCTAAAGGACAGATCCATTTATGTTGCACTGGATGGCCAGAACTCCAACTCTTACCAAATAAATGCTGGTGTGCCACAGGGAGCAATCCTTTCGCCAACTCTTTTCCTGATTTACATAAATGACCTCATAGATAAAACAGTAAAATCCACTTTATTGCTTTGCAGACGATGGCAATGTAGTCTCCTCACTCTAACCACCCACAGGTCCTTCCGCACGTGAATTCCATCATCTTAGACTAACTCAAATATCGCAGATAAATAACGACCTGGAGATAATAGAGGACTGGGGTAACAAAAACCCTTGTACAGTTCAACGCGCAGAAAACCCAAGCAAGCTCTGTTTTCAAAAAAGAACAGCACCGGTGAGCCAAACATCATGCTATCTGGAAGTGCGGTCACATTACAGAGTCAGTTGAACATCTTGGGGGTTACTGCAGAGACCAACATGTCTTGGCACAGTCACGTGGCAGATATTGCTAAAAGGGCTTCCCAAAAAGCTGGGGGTGCTATTCGTACAAGACATCTGTACACACCAAGCCAATTGCTGACACTCTACAAAGCCCAGATTCGACCAACTATGGAGTACTGCTCACATATATGGAGTGCAGCACCCAAACATACCTTAATGCTTTTGAATACCGTGCAAAAACGAGCTATCAAGCTGATCAATGACCCCGCACTTACTCGTAACTTGGATGGTCTGGAACATCGCAGATCTGTGGGCGATTTATCTCTCTTCTACAGGTACTATCACGGAAAATGCTCTGAAGAGTTGGCACGTATGATTCCACCGAGAGTAGCACCTACCAGGCGAACCCGTCAAACAGACGGTAACCATGAATTTACTGTCAAACTAGAGGCACCAAGAACCTCATTATATCAGAATTCATATCTCTGGAGAACAGCATCGCTGTGGAATAAACTCCCTGCGACGGTTTTCCCTGCAGGTTACAACCTGAACCGTTTCAAGACCAACACACACCGACATTTCCGCGCACTTGCCGCTTCTCGAGCGTGATAGGACATTTCCTTGCGAGTGCGCATATCCGTAAAAAAAAAAAAAAAAAAAAAAATGACATTTTTCTTAATTTTCGTTCAAATATTTTTGTTTTTTTATGTAGGTAGGTTTTCTTTTCTACTTAAAATATAATTTGAAAACAAAATTTGGACAAAACTCGATTTAAAGTGGTACATTAGGACGTAAAACGATCTGTAGAATCCAAAAAACAAAAAATATACAGGGTGTGCCGTTTGAAAATCGAAAGTTTCGGTAATTTCCGGTGAAACCGGAAGTCAGAAAAACTTGTCGTGAATGCACAAAAATGACGATTCGTTAGAATATCAAGCCTACCAAGTTTCGTTGATATCGATGAACAACTAAAAAAATGGCAGCCGGAAAGTAATCTCGTGGGCAGCCGGTATACAAATAATGTATTCGGGCATTTTTGCTAACTTTCATTTATACTCGGTTCCAATGATTGCTCAGAGTGAGTTTAAGGTTGTCTTACCGCAAAATAAATTCTTGCTGAAAAATAAATTGCAGTACACATACTATGGTCAAGAATGTCCAGAAATTATCCAGAAATTCAATAATTGTGGAAGAGAAGACATTCATGAAATCCAAAGAGACAGCCCATGCGAAATTAAACTAGTAGAATCTGACAAAAATACCTCCACCTGAGAACAAACCGAAGTTAAAGTCCCGCAAATTATCATCAATCAATTGGACGATTCCAATCAATGGATATTGGTCGTTCCTGTCAAAGAAGCCATCTAATTCAAGGAAGTACAAAACATCATGGGAACATTTATGCTTCAAATACCAATTGGTTGTTAAGTGGCCACCGCTGATGCCATGATGCCGACCCTCAATTTAAGTCGACATCTAAAATATTTGAAATTAGACGACCTTCACCAATTGAGCAAAGAAGAAATGGACATACGCCCACAACTGAGTTTCACCGAAATCAATAGAATACCCAGCCTTGGGACAATCCTTATATATGTCCTCATCGTTATTGCCTGTATCTTCTTGGTTTACATGAAATATGTAAAAGCCGAAGAAGGAAGGAGTTATATCGCGTCTATTTGCTGAGTTTAAAAGGCTTATTTCTCTTTTCAGTTTATTATAAATGTATGTTTTTTCCTAGGATAGTCAGTCAGTTGAAATTAATTATAATTGTAACATTTATTGTAACAAGCTTTCGCTAGTATAAATTTTCGGATTGTTAATAAAAGTAATTTTTAAAAAACCAACCCTCGGTTTCTGACTTGGTAACTCACTTTTCAGTAGTATCTACTGAACAACCTCTAATAAATTATATATCATTCGATTCAGCAGAAAATTCTGAGCATTTTTTATCTGAAACTTTTTTCTGTATAATTTATAATTATAAAAAGAAAAAATGGTTAAAAAAAAAAATAATTAAAAAAAAAATCTTTTTTTTTCAATTTTTGGGGAAACTTTCTTTTATTATTGAATCATTTGTGGTTGAAACAATTTTTTTTAATAAATTATAGACTTTTCCAAGTAATTTCTTTTTTTGAAATAGAAAATTGATCAAATAATAATGGAGATACGAATTTTTCAAAAATTGCTCCATCCGCGATCTTGAGGTGGCTGTTTTTCGGAAAAAAATAATTTACAGAAATGCCAACATACCATTTGGTAATCTAGTAGTCCCATATTTTCATAAAATAAAGCATTTTCAAACTTAGCACGAGATCGAAGCGAGCGGCCGTTTTTGAGCCCTATGATAATTAGACTACTATGGTTTATAATAGCATGATTTGAAAAAATTCCAGATAACACAATTTTTTTGGCTTAACAGGTATTTGCGCAGAAAACGAAAAACTTCACGTCGATTGATCATCAAAAATGTCAGTTGATTTTTATAGGTGATGAATTTGACGTTTGATACACGCATAAAACGTCAAGTTGTCGAACCAATGTCAAAAAAAGAACGAATTTCGCGCAAATGAAAATGAGGCATAAGACAATTTTCTCTGAGCTAGAAACGAAACTTAAGCCTAGTACTCATAACAACGAAATTCGCTCTTTTTTGACATTGCTTCGACAATTTGACGTTTAATGCGTGAATCAAACGTCAAATTGTCAAAGCAATATCAAAAAAGAGCGAATTTCACGGTTATGAGTATTAACAATGGTACTAGGCTTGAAGCCGATGGATAACGCTTTTTCCGTCATAGAAACAGTGGTGTAGCATTATAAACAACACATCCAAGTAAAGAATTAAAAAAATTTCAGCCTCCTCAACTCCCCTTCAAACCACTTACCGCTACCTTGAAAAAACCTCCTGCAGTCCCTATTAAATATTCAGTACTATCGTCGCCGCCACCTTGCCCCACCCCCGACTACGACACCTTAAGTTTATCCAGCAGTACCTCCTCCCATACTCCGATAAATAAACGGATTTTAAGCAAGAGTCAATCGGAAACGAGCACAATTAGGAGAGGGGGCAGGCCTGTAAGCGTCACCATTGGCGAATACCCTTCAATGAGACGTGAAGTGGGAAAATTGGATTTTCTACAAAGTACTAACAAAACCAGTGGCGGAGCCATAAACGACAGATTAACCAGTGAGCTAACACAGACTCTGAATAGGTCTAATTTAAAAAAACGAACGGAGTCTATGGTAAGCATTCATTTTAACGAGATTATCCAAGTATTGACGATACAATATTTTAGGAAAATTTAATCGAGCAACAACGTAACGGCACCGTAAAAATAAATTTAAACAAGTCTACAAACGACCTCACCAATGATTATATCACCATTAACGTCAACAAAAACAAAAGTATCACTTTTGCCGATGATAATAATTAATGGATGATATTAAATAAACCACTTTCCGTTATCCTATATTATGTGGATCCAACATTACGCTGTTTTGTGCAATTATTATGAATGTATGTATTTTTATTGAGTTGTGATAAGTTTTTTACTGTCTAAATAAATTATTTTCTCGAAAAAATTAATTATTTATTTAGTTTTATTGTCTTCTAAACTTAAAGAGTTGAAAAAATTGTGTTCGTCCTCGAAATAGCGCGCCTTCAACAAAAATTCTCTCGCCATTTGGTTGATGCTGAAATTGTAATGGACGGCTCCCAATTGGGATTTCTCCAGGAATTCTGTGGTACCTTGTAGCGAGTCAATTAGCGTGTCTTCGTGACAGTTTGTTTGTTTCAAACATGTGTGCAGCCCTTGGGGTTTTATATTAGGACGGATTTCATCACCTGCGCCCATGGTTTTTGGTGGCGGACTAATAAAATTGAATATTTTCGTAAAAAAGTTATTCTCTCGACAATTATTGTTTGGTGTTTTGCTTTTGATTGAAATTTTTGAGGCACCTGAAAAATTAAATTTATTATGATCTTATAATAATTGCGTTCCTTCATTTAAAAAGCATATTAAAGCTCCACCCATGGATAGCACCTTAATAACGGGTGACTCAGAGTAAATTTCCCCGAACGCGTCTTGTACATCCAACTCAATATTTGTAGAGGGGTTAGCGCTGGCAATTTACGGCGACTGCGTGCGGATTATCAGTAAACATGGAGCAGTAGTCGAACAAGCAACGCGCGTTTAGTGTCGAGGCGTTTTTTAAATCAAACGATTCCCATGTCGCGGCACGGCGACGTTTTTGTAAGCGTTACAATATTCGGAGTAATACGTGATACTCCGTCAAAAAATTTATTGAAATTATGGGTTCAAAGATTCAAAGAAAGTGGTCCAATGGCAAAACCGAAGCGTCCCGGCCAACAGAAGTCCATCAGAAAGCCAGAGAACATTGGGATTGTGCGACATGCTGCGACTGAAAATCCGAGGCGCTCAATTCGAAAACATGACGGGACGCTTCTGATTTGCCAATTGCCCCTATACCACTCAGTGTTGCCAGATAAATTAGAAAAAAATCGTGAGAATCGAGAAAGAATAATCGTGAGACTAAAAATTGCTTAATATTGTAAGAAAATAAAGCACAATAATGTTCTCTCATAGATTTTTGATGTGGTGACGTCATCCTCGCAGATTTCGTACCATTTTAAGGTTGTTAAGAATTAAATCCTCTACGACATATCAAAAAATGGGCAAAATCCATATAACCCAAAAATCCCATGTTAGGTGTGCGTTATCCTTTAAAAAAGGTGATTTGACGTTTATGAATCAGTTTTTTCGACTTGGATAATGTATTTTCTTCCAAGAGTTGAGGTCTACATCTTACGTCACAAATAGTGGGGTCTTATTGACTTGACAAAGACTTTCAGCTCAATAAGCAGTCGTATAATACGTTAAGTGTTCAGGCGCGCATATACCATGAACGACGTATCATAACTAAGTATTGTATAGTGGATTTTTATTTCGATTATTCTCGATTATATTATATTTGATTAGTGATTTAAGAGAGAATTCGTAAGAATTGCTACCTCATTCGCGAGATCGTGAAACTCTAACCAAAATCGTGTAATCTTATGAATATTCGTGAGATCTGGCAACACTGGTACCACTTTGAATCTTTGAACCCACGATTTCAATACATTTTTTGATGTAGCGTCACGTATACGCCGGATATGATTACGGTTACAAAAACGTCGCCGTGCCGCTACATAAGAATCATTCGATTTAAAAAACGCCTCAACCATAAACGCGCGTTGCTCGTTCGACCACTGCTCCATGCTCACTGATAATCCGCACGCAATCGCCGCATATTGCCAGCGCTTACCTCTCCACAAATATTAAGTTGGATGTACAGGGCGCGTTCGAAAACGGAAATTTACTCTGAGTCACCCTGTATAAATCAAGTGCCTTTACACCCAAGGATAATACATAATACTACAGGATAGCTTATCCTCATAATAAGGCCTGTGTAGATCAAATCTCAAGCACTCAAATTCCGGCAAAGAACCAGTGATAACGTAGACAGCGTGGCATTTCTCGACTTGACGTAGGGTGTTTGCACCACAAGTTATGATTCCGCGGGCTTGGTTTTAGTACATTAATGGCCATTCTGAAACAACGCTTTTTAAGATCTCGATTGTATCTTCCTTTTTGCCTTAATGAAAATTAGATAAAATTTTACATCATAAACGTATATTCTAAACTATGACCGCTGGTGCAAACAGCTGACGACGTAGTTGATGACGTCGTCAACGATGCTACATGGCTGCAATTTCCAAAAACGAGACCGATAAGCAATCCTGTGTTATTATCCTTGGTTTACTACACCTACACGAGCTTAACTGTCTTGATTGTAAGGTTTGAATTTTATATTCGGGCAGTTTGTTCAGCAATTTGGCAACAATATGGCCGATCGATGGCAAATATGGAGGACGCTGGGAGAACATAAGAAAGGTTTTTTGGTAAATGGGCATCCTGGGATCGCGGTACAATCGACACAAATATTCAAATACCCTGAAAAATGATTCGTCAATAAAGCAGATATCAATTTTAAATAAAATACAGCTACTGGTATGTGGAAGCGTGTTTTTTTCTGGCATAGGCCCACGTTTGCCGTAACCTAAAAATGGGTGGACTTTGTAAACCACCCAATACGGACTTGCACGAATGGAAATTTGACATTCGGTGACATTTATCGGCAACGATAATGAAACGGGCTACCAATCTGGCTCGGACCTAAAAAAAAACAGATTACGGTCCTGAATAAACTTTCTTTTTAAGCTCGACTTTTATAAAGTGTCCAAAATACCATGATAAACTACTGAAATAGAGTTGCGATTTATTTGTATTTCTAACTTAGAATCAATGGTAGAGTCCGCGTCAGCATAGGGTTTCCATAAAGGTTTTTCGGAATTCAGGACAAAGGAGTCAAGAAATCCAGACAAAATCCGGACTTTGCCGAAATAGCTATTGAGAGTGTGTAAAGTGAAAGGCGATTGCGACAAAATTCACATTTGTGAAAAAAGGTTCACTTTACACACGTATTGCATAATATACAAAAACTTTCTACTACCAATAAAATATGTATTAAAAAAATAAATTTAGACAAATACTTTACGCACTAGTGCCTAAAGTAAAGTAATTTACTATAAGAAAATTACAGTGTCGACATCTGTCATTGACATTACTTCACGCACTAGTAGGCAATTTTTCGCGAGGATAATCAAGCATAATCTAATTATGCCATGCTGGATTATATGATGTGTCAACTGTCTCCTCCCGTAACTTCCTCTCCATTCAATTCTGGGCCTGCGCGTGACGTCACTATCAGCAGCTTATAGTGATAACGTCACCCGCAGACCACGATGGAATGCTTGCGATTCAGGCTGTGCTAGTGAGTTAATTGTTTCGTCGATTTTAAATGTAGAAAAGGTGATTTTCGGTCTGCTGTTCTCACAGAAGAAGTTAAGTGTTCTTGATTCTCGAGTATCTCAGAATTTGATGATGAGTGAGTTAGGGGAGTATCACAACTGGAGTATGACACAATTGACATATCACATAATCTAGCATACTTGAGTATGCTTGGTTATCCTCGCGAAAAATTGCCTAATGACCCTAGTGTGTAAAGTGACTTCCTTTACGTACTAATGCGTGAAGTGAAATTTTACGTCTTTTGGATTGTGCGTAAACTGAGTATGAGTTTTGGATTGTGCGTAAACTGAGTATGAGACAGTATGAGTGTTCTCCGAGTTTTCCGGACATTGTCCCGAATTCCGGCCGGACTTCCCCGGACACCCTAAAAACCCAAACATGTCCGGGTAAATCCGGACGTATGGAAACCTTAGAGCAGTAAAGAGTACGGTGACGACACGGAAAGCTGCGCGAAGCGGGTCCAATCTCTCTCCCTCGTCTATCTCTCGCTGTTTACCGTGACCTGGAGCGTGAACTGAAACCAGCAGCGGGGTATCTTTTTACACAAAACTTGGATAGAAAATAAACTAAATAAATATGCCTGCTGGCCGTACGACAATGAACCACGTGCTTGGCGTTCGGCAGCAGCACCGAAAAATACGATAGTTTGGTTAGTCTTCAAAATTGGGTTTGTGCGCATTTGACGTCACCGTACTCTTTACTCTTGACGCGCATCATAGTATTTTTTGGGCACTCTATTGCGATGTTTCCACATGAATACCAAGCCTTTTATTATAAAATGGAACCTAATCGCGTATTAATAGGATAAGACATGTATTCTTGCGGACCATCTATCACCTCCTAAAGTGAAATACTTTTTCCGATTCTCCTCGTAAAATTTCGCTACCAATTAAACAAGCGATTCGATAAGAAAAGGACACCATTGCCGTAACATTGGGGGCATTCTTCGTGCTTCTCTGCCATAATATGTAACGCAGCTCGTCCGACGAGATTTTCAAAAACAGTTCCTTGTCCAGCAGGGTCAGTTGTTGAGCGAGGGTCGTCGAGTCAAAATCCCAAGCTGTCAAACTATTGCCAGGTGCCAATAACCTTTTGAGGTGCTGCAAAGTAGTTTCGTTTGGTCGTTTCAGAAGAGAGTCTTCGTTTAGTTTGTTATTGGTGCCTAATAAGTTCGAAATAAATTTCGTTTTTCTCTTTTTCCTATCGGTTTTAACTGTTTCGTTGTCCGTGCCGTTTTCGTTGTCCTTATAGTGCGACCTGCGAAATTTTTTAAAGAATTTCCTTGGCCTTTTGCCCAAACATTTCAGTTTTCTTTTTGAATACTTTTCTTGATTGTCGCGAATTTTTTTCAAATACTTTTGCTGTTCTATATAGGCGTCTCTGGCTGTCACCGGTTTGTACCAGTAACCGGGGGTCCAAAATAAAATGAGGGGTTTTTTAGGGGCATTACTAAATAACAGAAAACGCCTGATGATAATACAGGATTGATAAAATCAGAAAAATCATACATAAAATTGTACTCATTGTGGCTGGTGAACTCGGGACAGGAAATCGAAGCGACCAAATGTTGTTGGCTTACGGGTAAAGTACTGCCACTGTCTACTGTCAAATTGACAGTCGATACGGCTTTATTCAGATGCAACGAGTACTCGTCTGCGCTGCTAGTGTGCCAAGGGCCTAAACCGTAAAGAAATAGCGATTTTGGAGCGAAACCGCAACGTCTTCTGTGGCGTAATCTGAAAAATTGTTAAGAAAATTAGATAGGTAATGGTGATTTTCTCTAGAATTTATGCAGGATGCAGTATAGGAAACGGTACAATTTACTGTTACGATTCTGCGCAAAACTTAAAATTTGTTCGCACGGTGTTTTCGGTGTTGGAACAGACCTTAGACTAGACTATCAACAAAGTTTTACCTATTCCTCTGAGACCAGACACCGAAATATTCCCAAATCAGCACAGCCGTCTCGGCAATTTCCTCGTAATCCACCGAGTCCCAATCGACACTCTCTGTTAACGTCGTAGTAGTCATAGCCGCGTCATAATGAACAGGAGTGACGTAATCATCGACTGTCAAATAGAGGCCAGTATTACAACCTTCATATACGCCAGAAGCGAATCGGTTCACTTGAACAGAGTCGCCAAAATTGAGGTTCCTTTGATGGATTTGAGAGAAATGTTCAGGAGGTTGGCTTCTATGAAAAATACAATTTTTGTGAGTTTTGTGATGCTAATAGATTTTTGTGATGCTAATAGATATCAACATTGTTACAAACATTTCTACAATGTTAAATTAGTTAGTTGTGAATTAAGACCAAGGACCATACTTGTAAATTTTTTACCTGATTTTTCGTTTTTTAACTTTAAGAAATTCCTCAGGTCGAGGCTTGTGCATTATAGGATCGTAATTTTCAGGGCTATCTTGAAAATCTTTGCCCAAAAATAAAAACTTGTTGGTCCACTACTACAAAAAACATTAGTGATTTCTAAACATTAAATCCATCAAACCGTATACATGCCCTTTTATTGCTCTTAACAACTTCGTTTACAAATCTCGTATCTACTCCATAATTCGGTCCGAATTTGCACCACAACTGTCTGATATTGTTGTTCTTAACAAATCTCTTATCCACTAAGTATAACGTGCTCCTGGTCGAAGATGTAGCAACGCTAGTCTCGGATCTGGAAGATCCCTGGGGACTGGGAGAAAGAAACTTGACTTTTTCGCACCACAAATTCCAAAACATTCCGCGCTTTTCGAAACCCCCTAGCTCGAAATAGTACACGCGATTGTTACAAAAACGCGCTTTAAGGGCTTGACGTTTTTTGTTTCTGTAAACGCTCAAATTTACACATTCCACTGGATAAATGGCGATTAATTCGAACGCTTCGATTTCCGGATCGATATTTGGATCGATTTCGAATAAATTTGTATTCAACCGCGGTAAAATGTCGGTGGCTAATATCAATTTGGAGGGAGTAAGACCTAAAAACCGATTGAATTAAATTTCTGCTTTTGACACATTTGACAACTCACCTAAATGCACTTGCCTTAAGCCCCAACCGTCTTTCGTCGTTTGCGCAAAAGAGCTTTCGATCAAAACCAAATCCTCGAAATCGCTGTATTCGGATAACAGGAGCTTCTGGACGCGATTAAGGGACATACTTTTTAGGGGTAAAAACTTGGGAATTTATTTAAAAATGACATTCCACGGTGACAATATTGCCACATAGAAAAACGCAGGTAAATGGTATAATAATTATTCTTTAAGTTGATTTTTCTGCACTAGCTTATGAAGTAGGTACACTATATTTATCCAAAAAAATATTATTAAGATTTTCAAGATTCCAGAAATTCCAGAAGAGACAGCAATTGGGCGATATAAAATTAGAATCTGTAAGTATGTGTAGGTATGTAGTCTAAAATGTTTCACTTCAAAAATAAGTGTAGTTTCATAATGAAATGGTGCCAAAAAAGTAGTGCTTACCTTGCGATTTACATTGCCCCAGCAGCACACACAAACAAGTAATTTTCGAATTGATTTGTCCCAATCGAAACACCCCGAGGAACACTTGCCGAGCCTACTTGAGTTGGAACTCAGAAATGCGCAGAGCTAGCCAACAAGAAAAAAAAATCTACAGCTGCTCTAGAAAGTTTTTAAAAACACTACTAACTCAAAGATAATACGTACTACAAGAGAGCTCTTTTTAAGGCCTGTGTAGATCAAATCTCAAGCCCCCACCATGCCAAAGAACCAGTGATGACGTCGCAGCGTGTCGTTTCTCGCCATGATGTAGACTGTTTGCAGCACAGTGCGGCAGCCGCGCTCAATGGAAACTACTTACCGCGCGATCCAACCCGTGCTCGAACATGGCGCGGCAAAGTGACGTTTTGCGGCAGGCTGCTCGTGCACGTAAAACGTCCATGGTTGCTTCGCGAAAACTAAATAAACATCTGGATCGCAAGCCGCGAGCGGCAGCCGCGCTTTAACAAAGTTCGTGTCTCAAGTGGCTCGTGCGGCAAATGAAGGTTTTTCGCCGCGCGCGGCTGCTTCGCGAAATCGATACGCGGCCTTTATTGGTGTGTCACCATTTCCGACGTCATTAACAAGTCGTCAGTTTAAAATTTAAATTCACGATGAAAAATATTATTTGATTTTGATTCACATAATAGGCAAAAAGGAAGATGGAAAACGAGATCTAAAAAAGAGTTGTTTTAGAATGTTAATTACCTTCTTTTCCAGGGTGAACATAGCAACTACACACGCTTACCCTGGAGTTAAAACGAACCCGGAGGTGACTCGCTAAGATTGAGAAACTGGCCCTAAGGAGTGCTTATCGGCCTCCTTTTTGGTAATCGACGCGATATTAGTTTTCAACTGTTCTCAATTATTGCCGACGTCATAACTAAATCGTCAGCTATTTAAACAGTCTACGTCAAGGCGAGAAACGCCATGTTGTCTACGTCACAAGTGCTTATTTGGCACGGGGGAGTAGGGGGGGATTGGTAACACACAGGCCTTATGAGGATAGGCCATCCTGTAGTAATAGTGAGTATCATCCTTGAGTTTCCACCACCAACTATAACCTAACGAGCTGCTTGATAAGTATTCCTCAAAATGACAGTCTCCCATGAAGAAATGTCAGTTTAAAACTTAGAGCAGGTGAAGGTAAAGAGGAGTAGTAACCTGGATTTGGAATTGTCAACTTTGAAACATAAACAATGCCGCTTATTGGTCGCTATTGTAAAACTGATGTCAACCTGCAGAAACACCTCATTTTGCGACCAATCAGGGTCAAGCGTTATTGTTTATGTTTCAAAGTTTTCAATGTCAAAATCTAGGTATCTTGGAAAAAAATAAAGTGTAGAGTAGTTGTTTATCAGAGTGATCTGACGTCATCACTTGGAGTGCGTTCGAAGAAGGGTTAAATTTTATCCAAGGGTGAGAGTGGGTATATGGTCACGTGGTCAGAAGAGTAAATTTTATCTAGTGTGTTTTCGAACGCAATGGTGTATAATTTATAACCTAACATAACATTAAGGTCCAGTGTTCTGTGCATTCCATTTATCTGTTTTTGCCTATTATCAACAACAACTTCCGAGAAACAGAAAATGGAATAAATAAATCTGACTAAACCTAAAAGTAGCAGATTTTATATAATGAAAAACTGACAAGTATGACAGGAGTAAAATTTACCCAGCAGCAGAGTTGGTTAAGTAAGAGTGTACACTGGGTAGCCTCCCGGATATTTTCGAACTAGCGTGAAAGTTAACCAGAGCTTATACCAATTCATTTTCGAACGGCTGGGGTGCACTCACTCGCTGTGACGCCCAGACTAATTTCGAACGCACTCTTGGAGTACACTCACACTCTGGGTGCGAAATTTCTGAACGTATTGGGTGAATGTCGTGTCATGAATCACGTCAAACCGGTAAAAACCGCAGGGAGTTTTCCAACCCAGTCCCTGAGTGGGGTAATTTGGGCGTACTCTGGGGACGTCAACTTTTGGCGACTGGTACTTGAACTTCCCCATTTGAAATTCATTGCTGTCAAAATTGATGAAATTTGATTAATAGCTGACAGCAATGTATTTTAAACGGAAAAGCTCAAGTACCAGGCCCCCAATTCTTGAATTATCTCGCATACGAAAATTGATATGAATTCGAATGTTTCCTATTCAATTTACGTTGCTGTCATTCGAATTCGAATCAACTTACGTATACGAGAATTTTCAAGAATTGACCCGCAGGCGAGTTCAGTTGAACTTTGTTTTGAACCGAGATTGCACAACTGGGCCTTATGGTTATTCAGTACTGAATCGATTGAATCCAGTGTACTGAAAATAGGATCACTTTCACACCCAGACTGGTATTTCTAAACACGCACTCCGAGTGACTCCATTCGCACGCCAGCCGTTCGGGTTTTGCTTTTTACAGTATTAAGGTTGACTCCATTAGCTCTGTTCACTCCACTCCAACTCCGCGCTGAATAGCCGAACCCAGCTCCTGTAGTTTAGTGTGTATTATCCTTGGTTTATTCAATTCATGCAATTGACATAAATGACGACGGTAAACCTTTTAACAGCTGGCAACACTGTTTTATAATTGTTTCTTTAGTTTGCATCAGGTTGTGCTAGTATTTTTATTTTATCAATAAAATAACGAATTTTCAATTTATTTCTAGAAACCAATAAAATCCAATTTTTATGTGATCCAGATATTGTTCTTTGAAGGAAACAATGGCCACTCCATTCCAGAAAATGTACGAAAAGTACGATATTTTGTCGGAGGCCAGGGAGCATATAAGTGAGGTTAGCTTGCATTTATTTCCATTCAATTTAAATTACTCTTTCCTGCTTGCCCTACAGTAAAGTCCCTACCTTATGTTTCCTTCTTCCACCAAATTGCATATTGGAATTTTTTCAATATACCTACCTTAATTTTATAACTATTCCAATCTTCATTTCATAGATTAACCAAAGTTTTGTCAAAAGTAGACCTGTTAGGGCCAAATTATGGACCAACTGGTAAGTGTCTGGTTGTTACTTAGCAGCTACTTTCTATTATCTAGAGCATAGAAAGTACCTGATAGGTAACAACGAGACGTTTACCAGTCAGTCCATAATTTGGCCCTTAAAAATGCTACAATTTCGTGTAATGTGTAATTAATAATGAATCGGAATTACATGTCTATAAAGATAAAACAGAATTGAATCCTGTATTATTATCTAGAGTAATTTTTCATAAAACCTTCAAAGTGGATTTTGCACAACTGAATCGTCAGGGCTAGGTACCATATGTACCTACAGGGTCATTTTTTATATTTTCCCACTCCCCTTAACTTTGTTATGCCATTGTTTATGAAAAAATGTAGATAAGGAAGGTGTAGTTCTTGAAAAATAGTTCTCAGAAAACATAGTTTTGTTCATACAGGGTGTTGCAGAAAGTTTAAGGAACAAATTTTCTTTTTTTTTTTAAATGGGACACTCTATATATTATTGAATATTCGGATTCTACATAAAATTCTGAGCAGATTTCATGTGATATATTGTTCATTGATTTTTATCTGACACTGGAAAAAACAGGTGTGACGTCAGGTGACAATTGGTGTTTAATGTAGGGTGCCTGGGTGCCACCAGCTCACATTTCTTTCGAGTATCAGATTAAAATCGACGGACTTTACACTACAGTGACTAAATAAACGTTTACATACAGTAGCGACAATAAAGGTCCCGCCGCCATTTTGTGCCCAAACTGCCCAACCTCTTGTTACTTTTAAATATGAATATATGGAATTTAAATTGACATCTATCATAAAAAATTGAACAACAGTAACAGTTGCATTATTTTTTTATATAGAAATTATTTGAAAACCAAATTATGCTTGTTTCAGAAATCTTCAGAGTACCAGGACTGTATACAAGGTACCAAAGGCGGCCCGAAAGAAAAAAAACTAGCTGCCCAAATAATCGCAAAGTTTTTTAAACATTTTCCCCATTTACATGATCAAGCTCTAAACTCCATTTTGGACTTATGTGAAGACTGCGATAGCGAGATTCGTATTTGCGCCATCAAAGTCTTACCGACTCTGTGCAAAGAAAATAAAGAGCTAGTCATTAATATTGCGAGCATTTTAGCACAGCTTCTACAATTGGACGTGCCAGATTATAATGTTGCTTGCAATAGTTTGGTGCAAGTTTTCAAAATTGATCCTCTCAATGCTATCAAAGGGATATTCAATAACTTACATGCCATGGATGAAGAGTCTCTACGAGAGAAAATTGTTGAATTTTTATACACAAAATTAATTAAACTATTAGAATCTAATGAAACACAAGAAATTAATGATATTCTATTGAAAGAAGCTAAAAAAATGATTCAAGATTGTTCATCAGAGGAATTTATGATTCTCATAACATATTTATTAGGAACAAAATGGGCTAAACTGGAAGGACAGCAAGAAATTATTAATTTAATTGCTGAGAAAATTGAAATAAATGACATACTTAGTCTCAATGATATTGATCGCTTAATCTTATGCGTGGATTTAGTAATACCTTTATTTAACTTTAATAATGACTCGTCAAAATTTGTTACATATTATTGCCAAGAAGTCCTCCCAAAACTGGATGAAATAGTAACTTTACAAAATGGAGAACAGCTTCAAATAAAATTACTCAGACAGTTAGCCTTAATGAGCTCCCATTGCAATCATATCACACAAGAAACCCTAAACAGTTTATTTCAATGTTTAAAACAATTCATTCCGTTGCCTCCCGAGGATGTTGACCTGTCGAAAAGTCCAGATTTAAAATTTTGCCATGTCGAATGCCTTTTGTACTCTTTCCACAAGTTGGGCAAAAGTTTGCCAGAATTTTTGCTAAACGATCAGGAAAAATTGACCGAATTTAGAGCTAGATTGCAATATTTTTCTCGTGGGGTGTCAGGATGCAAGCGAGGTCTAAAAATTGCAACAAATGAAAAATTGTCACAAGCGGTTTTGGATAAAGTGAATTTGACTCCGCAAGTTTTGGATAATCTGCTCGTTATTATAAAGGACCTTTTTCATCAGACGCCGTTGTATAAAGCTAATGTAAAATTGAGTTTTACCATGATTGAAAGTACTACTGCCAAGGTAAGGATTTCAATTTTGTGGATTATTCTTGTAACATAGGTTTCTGAAAGTAGGTACTTGACAACCAAATACTTTCAATTTTTTCATATTTAGGTAAATGGTTTTTTTTTTTTTTTCATTTGCTTAATGTGTGGATTGCAAAACAAATAATTCAGGACAAACATCTTCAAAAATACCTGTTGTGTAAATCCTAAATTTTTTTAGCAATCCTGGAATTTTTCTTTAAAATTTAAGTGCTTTTGATTTCTATAGGCCTTTTCTTCATATTCCCAATTAATTTGACTGGCTTATAAAATATATACAGGGCTTTCATTTCAAAACTTGCCACCTATGTTATCAGTGTAAAGAGACAGATTTCTGGAAATCGCCGAAACACATCGAAAAATTGATTAAGGGGGAATGTTTTTTACGTGAACCTGAACTTGGCTCCTTCAACCCTCTAAGCCCTAGGGCTACCACCTCAAAATTTTCAAATGAGACAGGGGTCGCACTCGATCCAAAATGTACAGATTAAAAACTTCTTTAAAATGATCTATTACTCGACCCCCTATCTCATTTGAAAATTTTGGGGTGGTAGCCCTAGGGCTTAAGGGGTTGAAGAGGCGAAGTCCAGTTTTACGTAAAAAACATTCCCCCTCAATAAATTTGTTGAGGTGTTTGGGCGATTTCCACAAATATGCCTCTTTACGCAGATAACGTGGGTGACAATATTTGAAATGAAAGCCCTGCATAATACACTTTTTCTTCAAGTCAATTTGAAAAATTAGTTAAAGCTTTCTCAATCCAGAATATGTTCAATATTCCAAGTATCATGTAATACAGCATAAAATAGGGCGTACTTAAAGCAAGATTGCTGTAATGATTTTGTCAATTGTAAAATGTATATTAATTACGGAAAGTAATAAACCCTTCTAATTATTAATCTATATTTAGATAGAAAAAAAATCTACGTCATCATCTGCAAAACGTCCCAGTCACACACCAATTACATTTGATTCCGCCAATGGGAATTCAAAACAGCCAAGAGGAGAAGATAGGAAACTGTATCAGCCCCCTAGTGGAAAATTTAGTAGTGGTTTTGGTAAGTATTACTCAACTTATAAAAAATGTATTTTAATTTTTGTTTTTAGGTGGTAGGAGTCGTGCAGGTGGAAGTTGGAGCCGCGGCGGGCAACGGCCCAAAGGGCGAAATACCTCATGGAGGAATTAAAAATCCATGACACGTCTGCAGCTAATAAACACTTTTGCTATAACGATGATTTCTGGCATCGTTCCATCAACAAAAGGATAATTTTACTCATGATAATATAAGTATATTTGTTATTTGTTCAGCATATTCAAATAAAAATGTATAATTTTCTTTCAATAGTTTTGTAACATTGGTCTTCTATCTTCATCACAACAGTTGAATTATGCCTAAATATTATACTTATTTAAAATGGCATTACTTTTATCATTACAGGTAAGAGTATTTTGCACAACTGTGGCCTGGTGTTGCTAGAATTATTTAATGTTTTTTTAACAGTTTATTTTTTAGATTCTAGAAAATTTTGTGGAGAATTCGTTTTTTAATTAAAGCTGATGTAGGTTTTAAATTTAGAATTTGCTTTTTATTTTGTTTTTCCTAGATTATTATAATAAGCTGCATTTATGACATTCATACTTTTCAACAAAAGATAAAGCTTAATAACAGAGACCTAGATTGGGACTATGTAACAAATAGACATATTTTCTCTATTTCTATTCATGCCCCTTATCTATTAATTACGAAAAGAGAGAAGAAGACAGCAAGTGCCATAACAATAGAGATAAGGATCTCTATCCGTTACATAGTCCCAGTGCTGGCTTCACAGCTAATAAACTTTTTCGAAACGACAGAGAAAACAAAAAAGAATGTGGAGTTTGCATTTACGTGAAGGAAAACCTTGATGGTAACAAGGTCTCCGCTGCAGTGGATTCCGACTTTGAGGTTGTCACAAATACAAGCTCCTTATGGTTGCGAATCAGAAAATCTGCTAATTGCATATATTTATCGACCCAACTATCTATCGCAAGAAAAAAACGTAGTCCTTCTGAGAATCATGGATACTGTAATCCTTTATTTTTGGTGATTTCAACTACTCCGAGATTGATTGGAAAAGTTTTAGGCCGCATTTCAAACAAGTTTTCAGTGATTTTCTTGATATTTATATGTACGATGAATGCTTCCCAACCAGATTTAGAGGCGATCACTACTCACTCCTTGACTTAGCAGTGGTAAATGACAAAAAACTTCTACTGGGTGATTCAAAAGTAAGCGGCATCCTTTCGTAGCATATTCCTTGCATAAAAATAAGACGAAAAGTTCCTATTAACATGGGTCCGGAAATGCTTCCTAAGGGAGCTACGCCCTTTCGATTAGGACACCTGAAAGACGTGTTTTTCTGTATAACTTCGAAACCCTTCACAAATGGATTTTGAAAATTGGTGTATTTTATAAACATTTGATGGCAATTAAGATACTAAACTGAAAATTCAAAAATCTTAATCAGTGTCACATACTGGAGAGAGTGAAAACATCCCTATTTTTTTTTGCTCGTCAGGTTTTTGCGAAACATATGCAAATCAGAAAATTTTCAAAGTCAATTTTCTCGGGAACGGTACGCTGTATCAAATTGAACCAAGAGTACCTTTTAAATAAATAAATAAATTCTTTATTTACGGACATGCCATTTTTACAAAGGTAGACTTAAAGTGTAGGTACACGCAATAATAAATATTTGGAATAACAAGTAGGCAACAGACAAATTAGTATAAAAAAAACAACATTACATAAGCCTAAACAAATATTTTGTAGTAGGTATCAAAACACAAACAACAACATAATACGCTTAAAATTGAAAACAAATACAAAAAACGATCATTTAAGGATCGACTTTAAAATTCTTTTGAATCTATCCAAACTTATGTTAAAAACATCCAAATCAGTCTTCAAAATAATATCATTCAGAGAACGACAGCTTCTAAGTAAAGGTGAATGGTAACCATAATTGGTTCTACGAAAATCAAGGTTAAACAATGTGTTTCCTCTCAAATTTCTAGATGGTACATGTAAGCCAACTCTAGCAAGTAAGTCTGGAGAATCAATAGAATTATTAACAATCTTAAACAAAGTACACATATCAAAAAACTGTCGCCTCTGGTTCAGATTTTCAAGATTTAGGACAGACATTAACTCATTATAATTTATAAATTCACTTGGGATGCCCAATCGATATGCAATGGATCTTAAAAACTTTTTTTGGATTCGTTCCAAGTGGGAGATGTGCACAGCATAATAAGGGGAACAGACAGGGCAAGCATATTCTACAACTGATCTAACAATTGCACAATAAATGTTTCTTAGGGTGTAGATATTAGTAAATTCTTTTAGTGACCTGAACATAAAGCCTAGTAAATTCATTGCTTTATTAGCAGTTATTTCAATGTGCTCTGTGAAGCTTACATTTGTGTTGAAATAGACTCCCAAGTCTCTAATAGTTTCAACCCTGTTAATCACCAAATCATTAAGAACGTAATTATGCAAGTATGGTGTTTTTTTCCGAGAAAAAGTAATAATCTTACACTTCTCAACATTTAAGGGGAGTTTGTTTCTTTGACACCAAGTCCGAAACATATCCAAGTCCACTTGCAATAATTGAGCATCCCTGACATCCCGAACAACCATAAAACACTTCAAGTCGTCAGCCAAGAGCAAAAAATCGGAATTTCTGAAGACACCTGACAGATCATTAATAAATATACTAAAAAGCAAAGGAGACAGGGTGTCCTCCCTGAGGCACCTCCGAGGTCACCGAAAATACTGAAGAGATGTAATTCTCAATCTTTACAGCCTGCTTTCTACCTGTGAGAAGACTTCCATTCAAGCTCAATAGACCTCCATGCAGTCCCACATCGGCCACCTTCTCCAATAGTATCTTATGGTCAACCCTGTCAAAGGCCTTGGAGAAGTCAGTGTAGACCGAGTCAATCTGACACTTTATTCTCCAACCCCTCCAACAGAGCCTCCTCATAGACCAGAAGATTAGTCAATGTAGATCTACCCTTAATAAAGCCATGCTGTTCTGGTACAATGACATGTTTCAAAATTGGTGTAAGAAAATCCGTTATTATAGTCTCAAATACCTTAGAAAAAATAGACATTTTGGATATGGCCCTATAGTTTTTAATATTATTTCTTTCTCCACTCTTAAACACAGGAGTTATATAGCTCAATTTCCACATATCAGGAAACCGTCCCAACTCTAAAGCCTTATTGAATATTTTACATAATATCTTTGAAAGAATACAACTACAATTCTTAACAAACAATACTGGGATGTCATCTGGACCACAACCCAATCCATTCTTCAATGAATGTATCTTGTTAAATATATCAAGAGGGGTAATTTGAACTGAACTGATACTACAATTAGACAAACTAGATAAATTAGAGACAGGAATGTTTCACTCACCTCAGTATAAACTGAGGAAAAACTATCCTTAAAGAGATTGACAATTTCATGAGGTGTGCTACCTTCATGCTCATCAAAAAACATAGAACTGGGATATCCACGATTTTCATTTTTCGATCGTACATATCTCCAAAATCCATTTCTGTTCTGTGTCTCGGACTCGATTTTCTCAATGAAATTCCTATGGCTGATATGAGAATAAATTTTACATTCTTTCCTAATTTCTGAAAAAACTCTATAATCCTGAGCGGACATGGTATTTTTATAGTTTTGATGTGCCTTTTTTTTTAGACAAAATTAAATATTTTAAATGATTATCCATCCATCTTGGAAATTTTGCTGTTTTTCTTTTTGAAATGGGTGTAAAGATCTCAATAGCATGATAAATTTGATTATAGAAAGTTTCGACAGCAGAGTTTATATCATCCATATCAACAAAAGAGTCCCAATCCACACAAGACAGATAAATATTTAAATCCCTAAAATTACAATTCTTATAATCTAGAAAACAATAATCATACTCCAACTTATTAGAATTAATATTTGAAATCAATACATCAAAAACCAAAGCAGGATGAGGTGTGTCCAAATTCAAAAGTGGATCGTCTGATATTGAGGTACATACATCTTTATTACTACAAAATATCAAATCCAGAAAGTTCCCATAAATATTAGAAATATTATTCACTTGATATAAGCTGTGGAAAGCCATGCAGTCAGCCAACTCTGTGGTTTGTTCAGATTGTTTATTAATAGCCCTAGTCCCATGCAAATCATTGATCCAGGACACATCCGGTCTATTAAAATCTCCACATAAATAAATTTCCAAGTTTTGACAACTACTACATATTTCCAACGCAGCTGTTACGGATGAGCAGTAACTTTCATAGGTATCCATAGGAGAATCTGGGGGTAGATAAGCATTGCCCAACAAAATATGATGCCTTTTCAAAGAAACCAGTACAAAAATGTGTTCCACTGATTCAAATTGAGTAGATATCTCTCTACAATTAAGTGACTTCCTCACTGCAACCATAACACCCCCTTGTGACTTATGGACACTGGTTCTATCAGAACGATCACAGTGAAATATTAAGTAATTACTCATTCCCAATTCGCTCGACAAAATGTCTTTGTTCAGAAAAGTCTCAGTAAATAACACAAAATCATAGTTTTCCGTGGAAATATTGCACATAAGGGTGGTTAGTTTTGTTCTCAACCCCCGCACATTTTGATAGTAGCCTGTTAGAGCTACCCTGTTGCCAGACCAGAATATGCGTCTCCTGAACAAAATTTGATGGTCGATCATTTCGAGGTGTTCTATCTTGCCTGTAATTCAATCGTGAATCCAGCTTCACTCCCTTATTTCTAGACTGCTGTGGTCTAAATTGAAATTCCTTAAAAACCACTCCACGAGGCCAAAAGTTACAATAATTGATAGTATCAAAGTAGTTTTTAGCAATACCAAGCTTCTGTGTAAAAAGCTGTAAACTTTCTGAATTTTTAATCAGAATCGCAAAAACCTGACGAGTAAAAAAAATAGGGATGTTTTAACCCTCATCCTCCCCAGTATGTAACGCCACTGATTAGGATTTTTGAATTTTCAATTTAGTATCTTAATTGCCATCAAATGTTTATAAAATACACCAATTTTCAAAATCCAATTGTAAAGGGTTTCAAAGTTATAGAGAAAAATATGTCTTTCAGATGTCCTATTCGAAGGGGTGTGGTTCCCTTAGGAAGCATTTCCGGACCCATGTTAATAGGAACTTTTTATCTTATTTTTATGAAAGGAATACGCTCCCGAAAGGATGCCGCTTACTTTTGAATCACCCTGTATATAACATCCAAAGTGAATCTCCTATGGAACTGAACTCGTAACAAGGTGGTTATTCAACGATTGTCATTAACCAAGTACTTTTTTGATTCGGTTGTCATTATTGTAACATGAAATGGACGCAAAAGCATGGTTAGATTATGACAGCTCAGTGGCCTTCGTTACAAGCATACGATCATTACAGTTGCATACTAGTTATTTACTCAATTGAGTAAATTTAGACTAATAATTATGGTATAATTTATACGAAGTCAATCCAAATGACATAAAAACTGTGTAGGGGGCATCTTCTTATGAAATTAAGCATATGTGCCTAGGAATTCCCAAGAACAAAGAATTCTCTAGGCTGTTGCACGCATATGCTTAATTTCATGAGAAAATGATTTAAATTTTTTGGATATTGCGGGTAACCTAACTTTGTTTGCTGACGATACTACAATTCTTTGGCATCATAAAAACGAAACATCTTTAAAAGATATAATACAGACTGACATTGTAAAAATTAAACACTGGTACGATTCTAATTACTTGTGCTTCAATATAGATAAAACCAAGATAATTAGTTTTAAATTTTCCTTTGATGATTTTTTACATCTGGCCAACCAAGTCGTAGAACAAAGTGAGAGTACAAGGTTTCTAGGGTTGATTATTGACAAGAATCTTAAATTTTCTGATCATTTAATACATTTAAATAAAAAAAATTCCTCGGGAAGCTATGCCGTACGAAAAACTCTCACAGAATTGGGTAAAATTATGGCTAAAACAACTTATTATGCATTGATTGAATCCCACTTAAGATACGGTATTGCGTTTTGGGGAAATTGTACTCAATATTTATTTAGATCAGCATTTATAATACAAAAGAGATGCATGAGATATTTGTGTGGAGCCAAATTAAGGGATCACTGCAAACCACTGTTTTTACAAGAAAAATTTTTAACACTAAGCTGTCTCTACATCCTGAAAACCGTGTCACTCATTCACAAAAAGTACAAATATTCATCTCATCCACACTCATACCAAACTTGAAATTATAATAACATCTCACTTAAAGGACTACTTTAACGCAAAATTCCATTATTTATCGTGGAATTAAAATGTACAATAAACGTCCACATAATATTAGAAACTTAGATTCATGCAAGATATTTAGAACCAAGGTTAAGGAACTATTGGCTGAAAAGGCATACTATAATTTGGATGAGTATTTTGATGACGAACTGTAGATGATTTTAAATTTAATTTTGTGGCATTTTTGATAGATCTTTATTTTAGGTTTGTCTCTTTGTTTTATTTATTTATTTATATATGTGTATATTTCTATTTTATATTTTTTAGATTCGTGGCTACTGTGATTGTTGTTTATTGCATGTTCCATATATATATATTTTTTGACCATTTTTGACTTTAACAATTTTAATTTAGATATGTACCTTGAGTAATTTTATTTTTTAATTGGAAGATACATATTTTAAAAGTTCATTTTATTTATATTTTATCAACATTTTTAAATTTTTTAACGTTGATGTGTTATGTTTATCTTAATATTTAATATTTTGTTTTAAATTTTTTCATATTTTTTTTTTCTTTTAATGGCTGTTTGTAATGTTTCTTTTTTTTTTGCTGTGCTTTTTTTCTTTTTACCATAGTATTTTTGCTGTGTATCTGTTATTTGCTATTTTTGCTCTTTATTTGCCTACTGTGTACTTTTTATATTTCTGCTTTGTCAATGGAACGATGTTTTTTAGACAATAAAGCATATTTTGACTTTGAGATATTGCCTACACAGTTTTTATGCTATTTAAATTGACTTTATACAAACCTGTATAAACTATACTCTATGTAATACAAAAAAATAGAAACAGCTTCAAGTTGGGACAAGCAAATAATTATTTAATCAAATCAGAATGGAACACAAGAATTTTTTTTTTAGGATTATTATAATAGGCGAAAAAATAAATAGAAATAGAGACAAATAATTATTTTTCTTCACACCATTCGTTCTCTTTGCGCACCTGATCCTCTTCGGAAGCAGTAAAGTCATTTTTAATGTTGAAAGTCTTTCTTATCTCCTCGGGGGCTTTTCCTTTAATCATGTTGGCCACAGTTTTGCAGGTGACATCCAACAAACCTTTTATGTCCAAATAATTAGCTGCCAAAATCAATTCGAACAACGTTCCTTGGTCAACTTTCAGAAAATCAGCGTCCCAAGAAGAAATGTCATCGGTACGCTTCTCTATAATATTTAATACAAAATAAATTCAAGAAGTTGTTGTTATTATAGTTAAGTACCTTTGTTTTCATCATCCTCTGGCGGTGGTGGATCGTCCTTGTGGAAAGTGGCCCATTGCAGCACTTTACGCAAAATAGCAGAGTTGACGTTGGGCAGAGGCACAGCTTCTTCTTCTTCGTCGTCCATGCCCAAATCCTCCAACATTGTCTTAATGGTCACTGAGCATTTGGCGATTTCGACTTCGATATCGAAAATTTCATTATCGGATGATTGGAGTTTGATTCTTGGCATTTTTGCTGGCTAGAGAAAAGGAAGTTATTGTTGATTGTAAATACAAGTGATTTTGTTGGAATAATTAATGACGTCAGGTGATAAAAATACGAAAGTTGAATATTGAAAATACCCCCCAAGGACCAAAAATCTATAGAAACTGTGTCTATAGGCATTATGGTAAAATTTTATCAAAAATGTATACTTACTTATTCTAAGACTAGATTTGGGTAAACACTTTTCTAGGAATTCTAGGGTGAAGAAAGAAGTTGCAAGTAAATTTAATGAGCGATTTATCACGGAAAATTGAAAAGTAATAAAATTATCACTCACAACAAAATGGACGCCGAGCAGTGAGAGCGTAAACAGCCAAACACTCTTGCAGCAGTTGCAGCGCAGTAAAAATTTGTGCTTTGCGTTGTGGTGTGGTGAATTGACTGGAATTGACTAACTGACTGACAGTAGTCAGCAGTCAAGTTGTATTCCTTTCACACCTAGGATTAGCTCCGGAACAGCTCCCGGGCGTTACGCGCTTATTCCTTTCAAAAAGTGTTTGTTGCGCCTAATGAACTGCATCCGACATCGAGTGACACCGAACGAGCTCTTCGGAGTCACTCCAAAACATACAATTCGGATTTTATCATTTATTTTTTAATATTAACATTACCGTCATTACCTAAAAGGGCTTCTTCCACCCCCCACAAATTTGGTGCATAAGAGGAAAGGGGGATGAACTATGAGCGACTCGAGTGCTTAACGCACTTTTAAAAGGAACTTTCAAGCTTTTGACATTGAGCAGCTCCAAGTTACTCAACGGGTTTAAAAGAAATACAGTAATTGAGGTTGCACCACGCATCTGTTCCTTTCGAATCGGGGTCAACTAACACCAGTGCGAGTAGCTCGAATATTCCAAACTCTTGAAAGGAATACAACTATTCATTAAAATATGAGGTTTGTTTAAGTGGGTTCGAGATGACTGTTCTATAAACGCCAAGTGCAATAAACACTCCCGATGCGTTCGGGAATTATCATTTTGAGCTAAAAGAGTAACTCCACATGCGTTCGGGGAAGACGCGCGGGAGTCAATAGAGTTGTTAGGGTTAGGTTAAGGTCAGTATTTTTGAAAAATTTGGCACGATTTACATTTATTAGATATTATACTTTTTCAAATTTTTAAGATGTGAAAAACTGGAGCTGGAGCAGGATTTTCTGTTTATTTCGATTCTATTGTAGTTTTTATTTATTTTACTTGAGCATCTCAGGAGTGCTCCACAATTATTTTGCACGTTCCAGTGCTTAGAGTGTCGTACACTTGAGCTACTCATTAATTGTATTCCTTTCAAGAGCTTGAAGCACTTGAGCTACTCGCTCCGGTGTTTAGTCGCCCTCGATTTGCAGGGAACAGATGCTTGGTGCAACAAACACTTTTCGAAAGGAATAAGCGCGTGAAGCCCCGGAGCTGTTCCGGAGCTCCTCCTAGGTGTAAAAGAAATACAACTATTTCTGTTATCCCCTGCCCCCTCGTGCACCAACCCTTTTGTCTGTGTTTCATGCTCCTGAAATTCGAAATGGTGGGGGTTAAGACGAGGGCGTTCCAGTGCTGCTTATGTCGAACAGTTCAAAAGCGTCACACTTCAGGAGCATGATACTCTAACAATTTAGGCACTGGAAAGCGGCTATGAGTGTAGTGTATTGTGTATGTGTATTAACTTATGCCCGATTGCACCGTCTCTCTTAACCGAGGCTTAGAGATAACTATTCCTTAAAGTGACATTTTCCCATGCAAAACTGTCAATTTAAGGGATAGTTATCGTTAAGCCTCAGTTAAGAGAGATGGTGCAATCGGGCATTAGTCGTCAGCTGTTTGCGCCAGCGGTTCTAGTTTAGAATTTAAATTTATGATGAAAAATATAATTTAATTTTGATTAACAATAATAGGCAAAGAGGAAGATGCAAACGAGATCTAAAAAGGAGTTGTTGTGGAGTATTGTGGACCCTGTGGTGCAAACAGCCTCGTCAAAGCGAGAAATGACATGCTGCTATGTCACAATAGGTGATTTGGTGTGGTGGGGGGCTTTAGATTTGGTCTACACAGGCCTTATGAGGATATGCTATCCTGTAGAGTAGTGTGTATTATCCTTGATCAACTGTCACTTTTCAAAAATTCTAACCTAAAATATTGTTAAAAAAAAATTAATTTTTGATTTCCGCAAATTTTCTCTTCTACTTTTACGACAAATCCCCACAACTACCTACAACCTATTTGCATTTTTTATTCCAGTTTTCATACACTAATATTAATAGAAAACTACTATTTGAACATGTCAGACTACGAGTTAGGAAGTGACGAAAATTTGTCTCTCGAACAAATTGAAGCCTGGATGAGCCAGTTAGCTCAGAGACCCCCTGCAGCCCCAGTTGTACAACCACCAACAAAGTTGTTACAAGTACAGGTAAAACTTTGGAATTCAGAAAAAAGTAATATACCTACATACATACCAATTGAATTTGATTAGGATTGGATGCTCGTCCAATAATCGGAATAATAGTGTTTTTGTTTCTATTCCGATTATCAGGTTACTAGTTCAGTTTGTTATTGTTCCGTAAAATGTTCACCTATTATTTTCAGACTAATAGCATTTATGCCATTTACTCATATTATTCCGAACATTTTAAATATTTTTAGAAAAAAGTAGTTGGAGGGCTAGTTGGAGACATATCATGAAATTAAAATTATGGAAGCTTCAGACAATCCTCCACTTTCATGTATTGGTTGTTTTGTTTCTGAGATATAAATAGATTATAATCGAGCAGAAGCCTTTGATGCATTAAAATTTTAATGTATGTAAATTTCTGTAAAATTTGATTTTCATCTACAAGTAAGTAACTGAACAACTGCTTCCAGATCTTTTTGGAATATCTTTACAACTTCTTCCAAATCATTTTCACTTTTGCTCTGTTTTATATTAGTGATATTGCGTAACTGAATCTTCTTGCATGTTTTTTCTTCAATGTAGTATTTCATTACACTTAAGGTTGTTTATATTTAACCATTTCTTCTTTTTCCTTATTGCTTAGAAGTCTTTGTTTTGGTATCAAATTGAAAGACTCTTCCGTGAATGTATGATTGTGTCGAGATTGTGTTCACTTCTTACCTCACTTAATGAATTTCAGTTTCATTAGGCAGTTATTTTTGAAAGTGCTACAAAAAAAAACCAATGTCAAAACATAACATGAATCGCTTTTCTAATAATAACCAATATACTTAGTCCAAGCTTGCGTCCAAGATAATTGTCATTTGAAAAAAAAAAAAAATAGGGGCGAGCTAATTTTTTCAGGAATGTTCAAGAGGGGGGGGGGTTCTGAGTGTGAAAACACTGGAATCAGAAACTTTCCTCTTCTGAGCTAGCTCTTGCCCCTTAGCCTCGCCCTTAGCTATAGGGTTTGTTTGTTAACATTGTGCTACGATCAAATTTTCTATCTAATTACAAATCGGATTCTCCGCTACTTTTTCCCATACTTTTTTTTTAAATTCATTATTTATTTACTAAGCTAGCGCCCATTTTGTGAGCAATTTTGTAACTCCAATTAAAATACTATCATAATAAGAGTGCAGCCCACTTTATACAAGAATATTACTGTAAGCCCTAGTCGGGCACTATTCCCGGACAACAACTATGTTGATTTGAGGATGGCGATTTTATAACAAAAAAGCAGTCAAGTAATTTAATATAATTTTTCTACAAACGTGTTAAAAATGCAATTTTTAACACTCCCCCGAAGCATTAAAAATGTTACTTTATCGCACTAGTGCCATAATAGCTATTTATGTACCAAGGGGATTATGTAGATTATAATGCCCGAAGGCGAAACTAGCCCGAGGGCCTATGGCCCGAGGGATATATTTCGCCTGAAGGGCATTATAATCTTGAAATCCCCGTGGTGCATACAATGCTTTATTTTCTACTCAACACAATGTTTTTTCATCAATTTGTTATTAACAAAATCAGTTAAACTTGTGTGACAGAATATTGTTTTGTATTTTGACATGTACCTGTACCTGTGACCTGTACCTGTACCTGCGACCTGTACATAGAAACGAAATACATTAATATATCTATAAACATCTCATAAGGCAAGGCAACGGTGGTGGTCCTGTGGGTTAACGCGCTGGACTACATGGGAAACGTTGATGGTAGACCGGGTTCGAATCCTGGCTAGACCGAAAATTATTTTCGGTCAGACATTTAGTGGCTGCCTAGGGTAAAGTGCAAATTAATAGAACAACAAAAACACCTTAAGGTATTATAAGCGGGCGTTATAGATCATAACGCCCGCAAAAGCGGGCGTTATGGATCAGGTTGTTATAGGTGTGTTAACGTATTTCGTTTCCTAGGTATTATGGATCTATAATAGTAAAGTAGAAAATAAGGGTGTTTATCGCACTAGTGTTAAAAATGAAACATCAAATTTTGAAAGCGAACGTCAAAAAAAGTTGGAATTTTATTTATTTACGTTAATATTAATTGTAAAATGTAAACAATTTGATAAATTTAATCCTTCCGCACCACTCTCAGTGATTGAGGAGGTCGAGGAGGATTGAACGGAAACAACTGCATTTCCAGTTGATGTCGAGGCAACATCTCTTGATGTTTTTTCCACTGTAAGCAGTTTTCGGGCAATAGAGTTTTTAGCTTCCAAGGAGTCTTCGATATACCCCTCAGCAACGGTAGAGGATTTCCATCCCCCGTGCCGCTTAATTATCGTCAAATTTGCTCCAGCATCAGCAAGTAAGCTCGCCGAAGAACGGCGAAAACAGTGTCCCGTATATAGAGGATTGAATTTGGAAGTTCCAGAAATCCTGCTATAGCAGCAGGCATTTTTCCGAACGTATTTATTCCGACCGGATTTCTGGTACATTTCCCTTTCACGTATTTGAGGAAAAGCCGCTGATGTCCGACATTTGCTGGACGAAGAGCCATATATTTTCGATATAAATCCAAATAAGATTTTTCAACGATAGTAAATTTTCGTGGAACCTTGTTTTTGGTATCTGATATTTTAATCAATAATGAAGTGCCCATATCTTCCACGTTGTCAAGAGTCAACTGACAAAGCTCCTCCCTACGACAGGCACCAAATATCCCAACAATCGCTACTACTTTCATCAGAAGGTACTCATCATCCGGTGCACCCTTCAAAAACTGTTCAATTTGGTTTCTAGTCAAGATCTTCGATTTTTTGGGCTGGTAACCCTCACTTTGGCGCTTCAAATATGCGATAAGTTTAAAATGTTTGCTGATATCTACATCAATATGTATACGTAGCATAGCTTTGATCATTGAATAATTGGACCACAGAAATGATGATTTCCAAATCTTCGATTTTTCCTCAAAATAAGCCAGGAGTATATTTACCAGGAACGCCTTTTTTCTCACACCATTCAGCAAACCTTTTGTAAGCAATCTCATTGCAATCTGGATTTTTTGGGTAGCAAATCTAAAGTAGCTCGATCGGCTGCCTCATTTATATTGTTTAAAGCATTGGTGCAACTATCTTCTTTTTCTGCGTTTTCTTGCATTTTTAGCAAATTGCTATACAAACCACGACAGACTTTCTAGAAACTGACAGGATATTTCAAAATACCTGCAAAAAAACAAGGCGAAACCAAGCCAACAATGGTTGTTTGGCTTTATTCACAAAACATCCTTTTATTGACAAATGTCAACTCCGATAATTTTATATAGGAAATATGCTTCCAATTTATTATTCATTCTAAAAATTCAATTTGTAACTGATTATTGCTTTTTATTGCCGTTTGTAGAAAAAATATTGTATGATATTTGTGTTAAAAGTATTTTTAAGGCACTTATGTGAAACTTTCACATGCGTGCCTTAAAAATGTACTTTTAACACTAATATCATAAATAACTATTCTTTAGGGCTAAATTATGGACCAGCTGGTGAGTGTCTGGTTGTTACCTAGCAGGTACTTTCTATTACCTAGAGCAACTAACTAGGTATAACCGTATAACATAATATAAGGGAACCTTACCCTACCTATTTCAAACCATAAATAATTTTCGGAATAATTTGAGTAAATCCTTATAGTCCGAAAATAATATCTCAAGTGATAGATACACACGTCATACAGGTGGTCTAGTCTACCTAGGTGCAATTTAAACTATATTTTAGACTTGTTAATTGTAAGCTTCTAGAAATAAGTCACAGCTCTGTAACATAGGAAAATATGGTAATATATTTGATTTGATAGATAAATTCTTAAATTATTTTGCGGAATAATAACAAAAGAAACTAGTAGCCCGATCATCGGAATAGAAACAAAAACACTATCATTCCGATTATCGGACGAGCATCCAGTCCCATTTGATTATTGTTTATTTTTTTAGGGAGAAGTTATAAAAATTAATAAACCATTGCTATTTTTTGATGTACTAACCAAACAACGTTGTGTCAGAATTTATATACCCTTTTATAGTAAAATAGGAAAATTGGTAATTTTCCCTAGAATCGGTGATTCAGTTAAAATTGCCAAGATAAAGCATTTCAAAGAATTTTATCACGCTGAAAAAATTATTATTAATAATCAAGAAAAGACTATACACAGGTCTACATGTGTTATTCACCAGGAAGCAGTGTTTGAAATTGAATCACAAAATGAAATCGATAAGTGTGATAACCGATTCTTATCATTCCTCAATGCTCATGAGATAAGCCAGGATGAACTAATTGCCATCAACGAAAATATTGTAAGAATAGTTGAATGCTTTATATATTCGGGGGATGACATTTTGCTGCTCATTAGAGCTATCTACATAGAATTGGTCTGCGCTGCTCCTTCTAGAAAGGTAATCATTTATTTCACCGCTGAATTCTTAAAAATATCCTAATAAGGCAATCTAACATCCTTGAATCCAATGATCTGAAAAAAAAATTAATATGACGGCAATGAAGAAAAACTTAAAACTTCTATATTTCTGGACTTATTTTTTACTCAATACTCATACTGAAACTGAACGTTCAGGAATCATTTGCTGTTCGAAAATGCAGATTTTGGTTAACATTATAAGATTTATCAGTTTTTAAAGAAATTAGGTTTGGAGGTTTAATCTTATTAGACTCTAGCTCTATCAATTTGTAAAATTAGGGACAAAAAATTTGAATTTTTGAATTAGTTTCATTAAGCATTTTAGAGTGCAGTTGAGACTTCCCATCCATCTCAAATATGCCAATACAAAATATGATAGAGTGTACTCGTCTTTGGACTTCTACCCTCCTTCTGCATTCAATGTATATCACAATAGAATAAATTTGAAAATAATGACAAGTCCTACACGTTACGAAACAGTAACAGAATTTTTAGTTGGGTGAGTGATTCTGATTGTAATAACTTCAAATTTGTGTTTATTTATTTTTTTCATGTTTTAGTACATTAGTTGTGCAGTCAACGACTGGGCGCTTCATCTTGAAAGCACACAGCTCCTACATTGTTGTAAAATTTTTGGACACTTCTGAGAGCTTAGAGAGCATTAACAACGCTTTGCTTCTCATTAAGAAATACATAGTGATTATAGAAATTTTCACTATACCAAACTATTTGCCTATAATATACGTTGTGGTCAATCCAAAAGATGTAGTCATTGTTAAACCATATTTTGAGCCATCATTTAGAATAGAAAAAAAACTTTTATTCAAAATTGAGGAGGCCTTGCCAAATTCCTTTGTATACAAACACCAGTTGGAAATTACCAAGAAATCAGACGTAAGTGATATTTATTTATTTTTTCTTAGAAATGATTCAATTGTTGAAAAGGTTCTTATAAATAACCATTCAACCATGCCATGAAGTGAACACTTTATTTCATTAAAAATTCTCAAATCAATTTTTCATAAATCATGGATACACTTTATAATAAGTGACAAGATTTTTTTTAAATTGTAGGTGATTATAGGCTACAAGGGTAATAAAGAAGTTTGGATGGAAGGAGTAATTGAGAGCTACTGCACTCCTGATGCCAGGAAACTATTACCCTTTTCAAGTGCTAAAAATCACAAGACCTATATAATCATAACTGGTGAATTGATTAAGTTAGCCCCAATACTCAAATTACGACAAACATATTTTTTTTTCACCAACATGCCATTGAAGATGACTTGCACTCCAAATGAATTCAAGGAGCTGAAACCGTTGGGCATTTTTTACATAATTTACGTGCCTTCGGATGCATTATTCCAAGAAACTCGGACAGAGCCTCAAGTTTTTGAACATATTAACGAAAATGTCTCCGTGTCTCAACTGATGTCTGTAATGCAAGCGAATCCATCGAAAACTATTTCTTTCACAACATATATTTCAAAAAAAAACTATGCTTTACAGTCATCCAATTTTAAAAGTTATTATCCAAAGAGACACTCAGAAATGTTTTTTGGAGACATCGGTATGCGCCACTTTGTTTTTCTACTAAGATTATGAAAATGTTTTTACTTTGTAGGAGATTATCAACAAAGGCTCACATTCTATGACGAAGAAACCACACAATATATAGATCTATATCTTAATAACAGAGATAACTTGGCATTTCCTCTAGGCCTCGTCAGGGACATGAAAGTCCGAGTCAATCATGTAACAGTCAACAGGGGAAAATACTTGAAAAGCACTCCATTAACGTCAATCGATGTTCTCAGGTATCACCCTCGGAACAAGTACTCTTGCGCGAATCTGTAAATACCCAACCATTGAAACCTTGATTGTATCATTTTAATGTCTATTTTTAGAGCTGTCACAGGCGACGGCAAGTGGGACTTCAGAACAACACCTCCAAGCCTTTTT
>OU892278.1:68909295-68921519 GCA_917834065.1 Ceutorhynchus assimilis
CCTGAACTGGATGCTGTCACTCTCATTATGTGAGTATCTGTGGTACTTATACTATTTTTATATATGTATAAATAGAATAGAAAGCTGGAATTTTAACTGAATTTTATCCCTTTCAAAGGATTACAATCCCTGATGATCTCCCCTCTTATGGAGGCGCACAATGGGCCAAATGTGGCCTAAGTGCTGTGGCATACCATACCACCCTCCCACACTTACAGATGCAGAGAATTTATTGATTTACATCATCTGTGCTATATAAAAAAGTTAGAAAAATATAGAAAATTGTTCTATACTCCGCCACCTATTCTATTATCGTTTTGGTAGTAGGATTAGGGTTCTATTAGCTTTTACAACAAACTTATATTTCTTTGGTTTAAAAAGCACAAATAATAATTAATCAATTCAATAATCATTGATCTACACTATGTAAACTATAATTGAAACTTTCTTAAATACATACGGTTTGATCTAAAATACAAATGACGGTTTCCTAAGTTAAATTGGTAATTCAAAAATTTATCTGATGCTTTCTTAAATTAAATTAATTTTTCTAAACTACATTGTCTACATTTGAATCATTTCCAAGTTTAAGTAGTTATTCCAAAATACAAATGATACTTTCTTAAATACAATTATTTATTCCATTATTCATATGGGGATTTCTTAAATACAAATGGCTATTCTAAAATACTATTGAAGGTTTCCAAAATACTGTAGTAAATGTTTTTGTTTTTTTTTTTTGCGTCCAATAATTTGAATGCTTTCAAAAGTTTTAATGCAGAAGATGGCAGCGCTCAGCAGCATTTTAGAATGCAGACCAATTCTCTAGATTTCCTACTAGAGATACTCACAATCAATCAAGAAAAAAAGACAATGTTCCTCAGGGCCTTACAGAGGTATGGCCCGATCAAATTCAACCTTCTACAGGTGCCCTTAGACTTTCAGGTAAATATAAAAATCGAATGAGGGTACTCAATAACTATAGTTTTACTATTTCAGGAACCAAAGTCCACTGTCATAGAAACCATGATTCGAAAATTGCGGCAAGATATTAATTTCAATCGACCCGTTATGCTGAACATAGTGGCCATGAAGCAGCCGTCATCAAAAGATTGTCCCCTCAAACCCTGGCTTATTTTAGACAGTCATTTTGTTGTACCAACTAATGAGGTCATGGTATGAATAAAAAACAAGTCGCGTGCAGCACAGTACACGTGATAGAAGTGAATACTTATTTATCTCTCTCCCTCATATTCATCATATGCTTCATCTCACTTGCGAGACGAAAATTTTATAAATCGTGTCGTGACACGACCTTGAAAAATCACTTTTATGCGGCCAAAGAAGTATTCACTTCAAAAACATGACGTACACCAGTGAAACTTCTAACACTCAAACAGCTAGACTAAATTTAAATATCATCCTTGTGTATATGAGTGGCAAACGGTTAACAATTAGACTCAGTATGCATTAAGAAGTTTCATTTCACTTATAATATTGGGCGGGGCAGTATTCTTCTGTGACCATTTCTAATGCGTGTCCACATTATGCTTCAAATTCATGGGAGTGACATAGCATGCATAGATTTTGAATTTTTGAGTCATGAAATATGTTGGCGAGTATAAAGACCACATCCAGGCAATCCAGTTTTGTTCTTCATGGCCTCTGCTCTGGAGATTTTAGGGACTTAGCGATGCTGTATGGCAAACCCAAGTCAATAGTGACAATAATTTGCGCTCTCGAGAAGCTCTACATACAATTAGCCGGCTTGGTAATAGGTAAATAATACTTTTTGCTCCAACTATATAAATTGCTCATTAATTTTCGTTTCTTGTAGGTTTCATTTGGTATTGCATAATTGGAATTCGTCAAATGCGCAAAATTAGAAGGCAGAAAGAAGGATTGGCGGCACACAGACAAACAGCCATCGAACAAGAACCAGGAACGACAGATGATGAAAAGCACGACATCGACAATGCGGTCCTGAACAATGCTAATTACTCATTATATATATGTATAAATAAACAAATGAGATTATTATATGTGACTCAAATAGAGGTTACATTGATTAAATTTAATTTGGTAATGTCGTGATATTTGAGAAATTCCAAAAAAAAAGCTCAAGTCCAGTAAACAGCTATATAAAGTTAAAGTAATGTAACTATCTTGTTTGCGCATTTTTGGTCTTAAAAGGTTTTGATTTTTGGACATTGCAGAGGCGGATGCAGGCCTTTTGAAAGGGGACAGTTTAAGTTAAAGTAAGCCAGATTGGTTTAGTTTGGGTTAGTTTTGGCAGCGCATTGTGCAAGATACGGTTTTTCGAAGGAATGGCCCATAAAAATATGGGAATGGGGCAACTATTTAGGAGAATAAGGTGGTTTTTAATAAGTAGGTACAAGGTGTTTTTTTATATATTGACACCTCACCTACAGCCTTCACCTTTACAGGTAAAAGAAAGGTGTAAATACAAAAGTTGTTGCCTGTCAGCCTGGCTAAATTTTTAGAAACCATGGTCAGAAACAAAATTTGAATGTCATAAATGTGAAATTTTGCATGCTTCCAGCTTTTTTCAAATGGGATGCCCTATATTTCATTCTACCGGGTGGGGCACGAAAAACTTTCTACCCAGGTTTTCTCAGGTGTTAAGTGTTTAATCAAAAATCGCTCAGACACGTCAATTTTTGTTTTTTGGGGGACACATTTTATTGGTATTTTTACCCCCTACCCCTAAGTGGGGGTGACAGGTACCCACAAAATTTTAAAGGAAAACCTGGGTGGAAAATTTTTCGTGCCCCACGCGGTATATTCTTGAAGAGCACAATGCTCCGATTCCAAAAATATAAAATTTGTCTATATTTGATTCAACAGTCTCTCATATATTCGGCTCCAAAAATTTTAAAAATACTATCCTATTATCCGTTCACAATCCGATGTCCACAGGTAGGTACAGGTAAAATCACCTTTCAATGCTATATGATAGGGAAAGGTGATAATTTTACCTGCACCTGTGGACATCAGATTGTGAACAGGATATACTACTGATTTTGTGAACCATTCTACCTATACAGGTGCAAGCTGCAGGTAAAATTTAAGGTATGTACTTGGTTTCTCTGCTAGTATTTTTAGAACCAAATATGTTTAAGACGGCTCAACCAAATATAGACAAACTATATAGTTTTGGAATCGGGAAATTGTGCTCTTCAAGAATATAGAACCAAATATAGGGCATCCCATTTGAAAAAAGCTGGAAGCGTGGAACATTTTACATTTCTGACATTCAATTTTTGTTTCTGATCATGGATTCTAACAATTTAGCCAATACTGTACAACTTTTGTATTTGCACCTTTCATCTACTTGTAAAGGTGAAGGCTGTAGGTGAGGTCTCAATACATAAAAAAACACCCTGTACTTGAACAATAACTTATTATATAAAGTCAGAATTTGTGAGATTATCGACTTTTTGTCAATTTGCCTTTCCACAGGAATTAGTAATGTTACTTTACCAAACTAGTAACATAATGTGACAAAGTTATTCAAGTACAAACGTGTGGATTGTTGCGGAAGTTATGGGTGGACCTCTGCGGGACGAGCGCAGCGAGTTCCGCAGCCATCTATTCATCAATATGTTGTTTAATTACGATACTAACTCACTCAAATATGCGATATTCTCATTAGTTTGAAAATTACACATTTCAGGTGAATGTCTTACTTGAACAGTTCAATAGTATATTTGGTGATTAGATGGCTGCGGAACTCGCTGCGCTTGTCCCGCAAAGGTCAACCCATAAGTTCCGCAACAATCCATTTATTTGTACTTGAACAATAACTTATTATATAAAGTCAGAATTTGTAAGATTATCCACTTTTTATCAAGTTGCCTTTCATCAGGAATTAGTAATGTTACTTTACCAAACTAGTAATATATTGTGATAAGTTATTCAAGTACAAACGAGTGGATTGTTGCGGAACTTATGGGTAGACCCAGCCATCTATTCACCAATATGTTGTTCAAGTAGAATACGAACCTGATTCACTCAGTTGAGAATTTTTCTTATTTTTTCAAAAACTACACATTTCAAGTGAGTGTCTTATTTGAACAGTTCAACAGTATAATGGTGAGTAGGTGGCTGCGGAACTCGCTGCGCTCGTCCCGCAGAGGTCTACCCATAAGTTCCGCAATAATCCACTTATTTGTATAGGGTGTTTTTTTATATATTGACACCCCACCTACAGCCTTTACCTTCACAGGTAGAAGAAAGGTTAAAAGTTTTGGCTAAATTTTTAGAAACCATGGTCAGAAACAAAATTTGAATGTCAGAAATGTGAAATTTTGCATGCTTCTGGCTTTTTTTCAAATAGAATGCCCTATATTCTTGAAGAGTACAATACCCCGATCTATATTTGATTATTTTTAAAAGGTTGCCCCCCCACTGTATCCGCCACTGGGACATTGCCTCACAAAATCCCCTATAACTTTGAATATTTCACAAATTCTAATAAAAAATTACATTTTTATAATCAGAAATACATGCTTTTTGAGATGAGACAAGATTTAAATTTAAAACTCAATTAGTTTTTGAAATAGGTATGGCTCAAAGTTGAAACTTTGTGTTTTTCTGATTTCCAAAAATAATATTTCATTGCATACGCCTTTAGAGAGAGAACAGGCTACAAAATTTCAAATTTTATTATAAAATGTACTATTTATATGATTCATTTATTATTTTGGCCTTTTTCTTTATTTTTGTAATGTCTTTCATATATGCCAGACGTGGCCCCTCACGATAATTTTCAGATTTTTTTACCGTAGAAAGCCACGTATGGCACATGACAGACGCTATTTATTTATTAAGGTGGAAAAGTTGCTAAAAATCAATCAAAGATGGTCTATACCTATGGTGACAAGTGCCCAGATAAACCACAAATATGTTTAGCTTGTTTCAATACAAATCATAATTAGTTATACCTACTGTATAAATTTTCTAGAAATTCGCTTTTTATTTGTATTTTTAGAAGCTAGAACATAATTTCAATTCCTCAAATAACGTTTATTTTTTGTTTTGTGTGATTGAAATAAATATTTTTGAATAATAAACCTAAAATTATGATGTTTCATTTACATTTTCGAAAAAAAATAGTAGTTATTCGAATTTGCTTAAACCAAATATACCAAAATGTTCGTGGCAGGCCACAGATTAATAACCCATAAGATAAAGCGCGTAGCGTCTGGCATATCTGTAAGACGCGGCCTGGTAGTGAATATTGTCTATCTTGCATATATGACAGATGTGGCCCCTCCGGAAGTAGCATTGTCTGTCACATATGCCAGACGTGGCACTCAATGTGTTAAAGATGGGCACACTATTAGTTTACATAATATATTTACACAAACTTAACATGAAACTAATGCTGTTATATTTACAGATCTATTTAACAAATCCCCAAAGTCTCACATTTCTACCTAGGTAGGTATAATCTTTTTAAAGTCAGTTGAAACAAGGTAAAGGTAAATCACAACGTGATGAATTATTTTCATAAGAAATGCACTGCCACTAGTCAGCCACCAGTTGCAATTTATTTTTACCTTGTTTCAATTGACTTTACAAAGACTATACCTATTATTGAAACCAAAGACCAGATTCTCGAGAGAACAATAATTAAGTACTCTGTCTTTCTCAATGATATTTAAATGAAAATATGAGTACCAAAGAACTCTCATGGAAACGCTGCTCTCTGTTTCAAAAATATGGTCCCTGAAGTAGGTCAGGGTTATTGGTTATAAATGTCACCCCCCTCTATCTTTTTTATTTGACATTTTAGAAAAAAGTGTTCCAAGGGTATATCACATGAAATCTTCATAGAATTTTACGTAGAATTCGAATATTCAATAATATACAGGGTGTTCCATTTAAAATAAGAAAGTTGGAGCACGACCAGCATTTCTGAAACACCCTGTATATGCGAATGAAGTTTTTCAAAAAATTTAATTTCAACCATAAAACTTTTATTTGGGACATTTTTTTCTAAAATGTCAAATAAAAAAGATAGATGGGGGTGACATTTATAACCAATAACCCTGTACAGGGTACAGTTGTGAGCATAAAAAGTGGGACACCCGACTGACAGGTCTTGTCATTTTACGCTATTTTGGGTGGTTCTGTGGGGTGAATCGGTCTTTTTTCTACAATGGATAGTCATTGTACAATGGATTTTTTGTCGAATGACAATCCTTTTCATTGCCGTAGGTATAACTGATAAGCTCGTTTTATAATAGGAAAAAACGGGTGTCCCACTTTTTATGCTCACGACTGTATCTATATCCTGTTTACAATCCGATGTCCACAGGTGCAGGTAAATGTATCACCTTTCCCTATCAAATAGCATTGAAAGGTGATAAATTTTACCTGTACCTGTGGACATCGGATTGTGAACGGATAATATATGTAGTTTTGAAGACACACTTCAAAGACAAGTTACTTTTTTTTTTTAAATAAAACACAAAGCAATTAATTGTTCTAATAATAATTGATCAATTTTATTTCGTTTCAAACGATACAGTGTGACAAATTAAGCTTTCCAAATTCAACAAAACACCCTGATGAGTTTGAGAAAATTCTGGCAAACTGATCAAGCAAACTTCCTGATTGTCGTCCCCCTGAACCATTTTGCTGGCAAACTTCTCCTGATTCCCAGCAAAAAACACATGAGGACACTCTTCAATGATAAAAGGGTCATTTTGGTAAAAGGGGAAACAACCCAAGGTATCAGGGGCTGTGGGTGCCAAATGGTTCCACTCCAAACAACACTGCAAAGCCTCCAGACTATCAGTCACTTCTGAGAACCTCATTATGTCTTTGATTGGTTGCCCTGAGGTGCCAGTGAAGCTCAAACCGCCAATTTGGCACTTGTATGGATTGGACACTTGATTAAACGATTTGTATTGGGCTGATTGAGGGTACATGCAAAAGTGCATTGGTTTCTGAGGCAAGATGTGATTAGAAGGATCGTATTGGCCTGGCATAACATCTACATCAACCAATTGGCATAAATGCAACAAAAACTCATCAAAAGCTTCGACAGCTTCAATTGAATCAGGGGCATCATTGACTTTTGAGACCATTGAAATTGTAGTTTTGGCTTTAGTAGGCTCAGTACTGATACTGTTACCAGCAATAATAACTCTGCACACCTGTGAAACTCTTTCTGAGTCTCCCAATAGCCCTCCAATCCAATAAGTGAGCAATTGCAAGTTTACCGAGTGTTTTTCTTGGTGTGTGAAATCAAGCCCGCTCAGAAACAGCACATAAGTTGCTCTAGTAAAAACAGGACGATCTATTTGAGTTCTGAAGCTGGCAAACACAAAATCGTTCACTTGGAACTTGCCTTTGCCCACATCAGAACCCAACAAGGCACATGTGATGCCTGTGACCAGCTTTAAGTGGTCCAAATTGAGGATTTGGTATCTCTGGACTTCGTCTTCCATGTAAAGGGCGTCCGACTCGTCGGTGAAATGAGTCAGAAGCGGTTGGGGCATCAGTTGATTGCCTTCAGCTAACCTTTTTAGCACAGAAGGCTTGAGCTTCTGGTCTTTGAACAAAGTACCAATTACGATTACTTTGTCGTAGGTTTGCTCGGTGAGTTTGTGCAGCTGGCAAATGGGATATTGGTCGCCCCATTTGCGTTGAATGCGCCCCACTAACAGAGGCTCCATATCTTTGAGCCTGCTCAGGTAAATACTGCAGTATTGTTTTTTGTAGTCGGGGCTTTGGGTGAACTTCTCCGAACAGTTTTTATACGATAGGGCTATTCTTTCAGGCATTTTAATTGGATTTAAATTATATTATAGTAATTAATTATTTTTGGTTAAAATAAACAAAGCAAATGAAGTCAATTGGAATGCGCGCGCACACATTCAAATCCAAACCATCTGTCAAAACGAAAAACTCAATATGGCGTGACGGCCAGCGAGTTTGTTTTAAATATGTGTTTTCATGCATATTTTAATTATTTTGCTTCGAGTTTTGCTTGCAACTTTGATTATTCAATAAAATATTTGTTTACTAAATACGTAAACTTTTAAGTCGGACCCGAAGGTCGGACCGAAACTAGATATTCTTTTGTGTTTTTTTGGTCCATATGTTGCCGCCACGCCATCTTGAATCCGCCACCGTCAAAAAAATGAAGCTCCGTGCACTCCGAGTGACTCCGTTCGCACTTTAGGGCCGAGTTCAGAAATAACGCTCAGAGTGCGAGTACGATTTTATGGGTGTGCCTGAATTGACAATTGGCCATTGGGCCCATAGCACAGTCTAGCATTTCTGAACAGCTAGGGCGTCGCACCGGTGTCACACTTACACTGGGTGTGTCATTCCTGAGGCGATTTTCAGCCTGGAATGATTATTATTTGGTTATAACCAACGCATTTCCGCCGTCGCGGTTTTAACCAAAGTAGGGGAAGTTGTGACGTCACATATCAGCTGATTTGCTTTTGGTATTTACCACTTTAACCCAGCTTTGGACTTGGGTTAATCTTTTGGTTATAGTTTTTTGATGTTATTGTTATTATTTTTGGAATTTGTATTGGTGTTTTGTGATTTTGCAGTTGCGTTGTAGCCTGGCACAATGAAAGAAGTATACATTCACTCACTCACTGCAATTCACCATGTTTGGATCCAGGTTTAGATCATCCCCAAAGAAAATCTGTTCGATAAACGACACTAACGAGATATTCAACTCCATTTTTTGTACCTAAACAAAAAACTATTGTTGAAACGAAAAAACAAATAAGAACAATAAACCTAATCCTACACTGCTATAACCAAATCATTTCAGCGGTCAGTTCCTTGGGTTATGATTCTTGAATGGTGGGGGGCTATGACATCACACTTGGCTGTCAAAGTTGTCAACCAAAAGAATAACCACGGTATTTACCGCTAAATAATCATTCCAGGCTGAAAATCGCCTCTGAACTCGCCCTAGCAGTTGTGATTCGTTAAAAGGCAATAGGGCAATCCGACGACCTGTCAAAATGAAATTCAAAATGGAGGCCAATGCCTTTTTATTTAAAAAAATGCCGTTTTATTGCGATTTTTGATTTGTATAAAGTCTGTAAAGTGTGGATTTTTTGGAAAATGCATAAATACGTTATGTATTGTGCTTAGTTGTGGGAGCCGGTCTAGTCGCGAGAAAGTCTAGTTTCATGCCGTTCCTGCAGAGACAAAACACAGGTTTTTAACGGAGAAAAATGATTTGTCTGTACCTACTTTGTGAGGGCTTCATGGATTGTAGCAAAAGAGAAAAAAATCTTACGAAATCCATATTAAAAAACCAAAAAGTCTTTCTACATAAATGGTGTATGGATCCAAGCCATTTCCTATCCTCCACATCAGCTTGTGTCGATAACTTGAATAGCAGACAAATAAAATAAACATCAAGATTCAGGATTTGGTAAAGAAAAAACTAAACAGGAAACAAATCCAGGATAGTACCTACCCAATTGTTTAGTAGGTAAAGGTTTGCCACAAAAAAAATCATAACTTTTGCAAACATCCAGGTTTTCCACTAATAATTTATTAACCTACAAACTTTTCATCTTAAAATACGAAAATAATTCTTCCAAACACTGGAAAATCATCTAAAAACCTCACAAAATACCTACACAAAAAACAGTTTTTTGATGAAAAATGTCACGGTTGTTTGAATTAAATGTATGGCGCCAATTTTTTGGCATTGACCATGCATTGACCGCCATTTTGTTTGGATTGCGTTATACGGTTATACAATGGCTGGAGTGCGAACGGAGTCACTCGGAGTGCATGGTGTTGGAGAAATAGGTCATGAACAACTCATTACTCCAAAAATAAGCAGAAATAACAAAAAGAAATCATTTAAAACACCGTTCAGGAAATATCTCATGTTGTGAAAAATTTGTCAGATTGAAGTTGTCAAAGTAAAGACAAGACTTAATGGCGTTTCCGATTGGTAGATTTATTGCGCACTGAGTGTATTCTCATTCTTTTTCATCAACCTGTAGAAGAAAAAGACAGAAATAAAGAAAACTGCACTAGATCTACTAATCGGAAACGGTACATTCAAGATGGCGTGGCGGCCACACATGAACCAAAAAACATAACAAAATTTGAAATTTCATCGTATTAGTTGAAGCAAAGAAGGTACAAGATTCGTTTCACCAAGGCAAGATTCATACTTGACCTTGAGACTTGAAAAAAAGGGGTTGTCGTAGATTAATTCATATGACACATTCAATTTTTTTGACAAATTGAAATGAATGACTTCTGGTTTAAGAAGCGACGAACGTTTTTGACGTCATTCATTTGTTTCAGTCAATTACAAAGCTCTCTCGAACCTATAATATAGATAGGCAACTCAATACAAAAATTTTGTTCCTGATTACAGCGCCCTCTCGCGTTTCGTTTATGATTTTTTATCGCCACTAGCACTAAACAATTTAATATGTTTCTAGTGGAAATAAAATTATGATAAACAGTTTCTTGATCGCATACCAAAGAGATACATACTGATTAATCTATGCATTAAATACAAAAATAACAATTTTGAATTACTTTATTGACTACAGTATGATATCAATCCAATAATAGGTACAATGAATAAGATTTTTTGATTGTAAACATTTTGCAGGCATAAAATGAACACCTAAAAAAAAAGAAAGTTAGAAGTTGCACAACGAGTGCGTAGCACGAGCTGTGTAACCACACAAGTTGCAGTTAACTCACTTGTATCGTAAAATCTATTTACATATTTTTCTGCATCAATTACCACACAAATTCAAAAAAGATACTCAAAGGAATCTCTAACTGAAGTTATATCTTAGGCGTAGACAAAAAACTCGTTGCATAGGTACCTACAGTTCAGATAAAATAAATTGTTTCTCATAATTTTGGATTTTGTAAGTATTTCTAATTAGCGATAAGCAGAAGCATTCTTTTTGTGTTATAGCATACCTACCTAGATTGTATTTAGAGCGGGGTAGATTTAGTTGAGGGGAGCGGAAGGGCGAGATTGTTTTCAATAGGGGTAGATCTACCCCGAACGGGGTAGCTTTGGCAACACTGGTCATCACCTCTTTTATTTATTTATGAAAAAAATTTACTAAGCCCGCATACGGCGCCATCTCTTATAACCGATACCAAGTTTATTTTGTATTCATCTCTGATACCTGAAACGAAGCTCGGCATTGCAGATACAGTAGAACAATGCTGCTCAGGAACTGGAGCTATTTGGAACAGAACTATTCCACTATTCCAATCAGATAGAGTGGTGCAGAAAGAGTACGTAGATCAGATAGAGTAGTGCAGATAGAGTAGAACAGATGGGGTAGTGTAGTGCATGCAGTGCAGATATAGTGAAACAAGGCTGCGCTAGAGATTTTTTTTTGTTTTCTTTACATTCTTTGAACTTTCCTGTGCCTGAGATTATTTATTTGGTGGTACACTTTACAAGAATAATGCCCACAAGCTGCCTAAAAAAGGATGATGTAAAATTTTAATTTTAGGTGACTTCTGATCCAGAGAGTAAACATTAATTTTCTTCAACCAAAGCCAAATTCACCATCGAAAAAAACTGAATTTAATTCAGCTAATAGATAGGTACGTTAACACAACATTTAATAGGTATATTCAATAATAGGGTAGTGGACAAGGTATAATTTTGATGAAATCGATGGCTCATTCTTTATCTATGAAGTAAATAAAAAAATATTCGTTTCAAAAGAAATTTAAGAAAAAAATACTAACTTTGTTTAAAACGGCTGTGAAACTAGAGTTTTGGGACGCACTAGATTTAAACGAAAATATTTCGCGCCTTGATTCTACGTCATAACTGCTGTATTTGATTATGAAATAAATCAAACCTTCGTCTTATATTCGATACACACTTACTCATTAGTGCAAAAAAGAGAGATATATCAGCGTCTGTCGGGTATTACATATAGGCGCACCCTCAACATAACCCCAATTTTTGAGAGATTTTCATTTGTCAATCAGAGCGGTCTGGGTTTATCTGCATCTTTTTCTAAAAGCATGTAAAATATAAGGACGCGCAGACCGCGCTCACGCCACTCTTAATAATGTCAGAAATAACAGCTATGACGTAATTTCCGGGCGGTAAATTATAGCGTTTAAAATAAGTACAAATTTGTCAAATTTTTTTTTTTGTTTATTTTTGCTTTCTAAAATCAAAGAAT